>CM059230.1:17862392-18247392 GCA_030347435.1 Clarias fuscus | reverse complement strand
CTGTAAGCAATGGGTAGGGACAGAAGAGAGGCAGCGCATACATAGGATAATGGTGGTAGATCGAGGTACGCTTCCGCCACTGCAGGTCAGAGGCCTGAGTACTTCTGATGGCGGGTTACCCTAGGAATGATGCGGTGGGAGGTAATGTTTCGGTAGTGGAGAGACATACATCATGAACACATGAGGCTTTAGCATGTTGTTTGCTTTAAGTGTTCAAAAGCCAGCCTGCTTGAGCTACGTTCAAGTAGGCGTTTATTTTCATTTGAACCATATATAGTTTAGTACACAGTGAAACGAAACAACGTTTCTCTAGGACCAAGGTCCTACATACAGCATTACCATCATGAGTGAACAAACACTAAATAAATAAGCAACCTAATTAGCTGCTTAGCTGTGACAAGACAGATTGACATTTTTAAGTTAACAGAAAATTATGTTCTATCCCCCCAAAAAAGCGACAACATGAAGTGCTCGTTCAAATGTGCAACCAAGAGAAACAAAGTCACCTTTTCATTACTTTGTGCTAATGACATAATGAGTTGAGGTAGTGGGAGGAGAAACAAAATCCAGGACACATTCCTTTGAAGTAGCAGCAAAGATCAAATTGTTTTTGTTTTATTTTCATTTTAACCATATAACCATATTAAGTACACAGTGAAACAAAATAAAGTACCTTCAGGACCATGGTCCCACATAAAACATAAATTAAAATTATGAAAGAAAAAAAAAACTGACTAGCTACTAGCTACCTAGTCCTAGCGGTGACAAGACAGATTGACATTTTTAAGTTTGACAAAAAAAAAAAAAAAAGAGACAACATAAAGGTTTCGTTCAAATATGCAAACAACGCGACAACATGACACAATTCATTACTGTGTGCTGATGACATGAGTTGAGGTAGTGGGAGGAGAAACAGTAACCAGGACACATTCCTTTGAAGTAGCAGCAAAGATCAAATACTTTTGTGCATATAAAAAGTAATGGATATTGTGCAAAAGAGTAATTGCAGGTTGGTGTGAACCATTTAGCGATGGTCGTCGATCAGTATATCAGTTTGTTCAGTTGTCCTGCATGTCGACGTGAGGGTAGAAGCTGTTCAGTGCATCTGAAATGGAGCCGTCACTGTAACAGGCGGGTGACGATGAGTTCTTTTGGTGATGTCCTTTTGTTGGTGATTGCTGGTGAAGCCGTGCTACATCGCTGTACTGGTTGATAATTCTCTGGTCATTTGAGCGCTTTGCCTCTCTATGGACCAGGAACGTTTGGCCCTTGCTGCTCTGATGGCTTGGGTCTTCACAAGTCCACGCACCTCCGCAGTAAATCTATTAAAATTTCTTTTTGGTTGTGTGATGATGTTCTTGGAGAAGGTGACAACAGCACTTGTTGATGTAGCTGGTCGCTGATGATATTTACTCCTCCAAGTCAGTGAAGTAAGTTGCAGCCTTCCTAAACAGTGTTCTCAAACAACAGTGCAGGCTTCTATTGGCCAGTTTTTCACCTGCTTCAGCACCAGGTGTCCCTTAATCATCAACTGTAAACAATAGTCAGTTGATCAAGAACATGAAGATAACTAGGCCTTTCACATCTAGGCAGACAAGACTGGTGTCACAGATTTACCATGCTAAGCTACAGTAGGTAATTCCTGGAACTCCGAATCTGGCTGGGTCAGCTTATCGCTGCTGTTTGCTGCGACCTTTTTTTTTTATCAAAGTCTTTTTTATTGGAAATATAAACAAGTTACATATACATACATACATTGTACACTATTTTTTCTTTCTACCCATACCCCTCCCCCCACCCCACAATAAAAACAACAACAATCAAACAACAACAACAACAAAAATCTAAACTAAAGAGAGAAAAAAAGAAGAGAAAAAAAGAACAAAACAAACAAACAAAAACAAACAAACAAACAGCCAGTCAGCAGAAAGAAAAAAGGAAGAAAAAGAAATAAAATTAAATAAATTACGCATCAAACAGAAAATGTAATGAAGGAAGTATTAGGAACAGAGATTAAAAAAGAAATCTTTTATTACAGATCCAGTTGCTCTGCATCTATATGTTCAAAATGGCTTATAAATGGTTGCCAGACATCATAAAATTCCTGAGTCGATCCCCTTATAGAATAGCGAATCTTTTCTAGGTGAAGAAAGTACAAGACCTCTTTAATCCAATGAGCGCCCACTGGTGGTGACGACTCCTTCCACTTAGCCAGGACCAGTCTCCTAGCGAGAAGGGAGCTAAAGGCGATCATATTGGCCTTGGCGTCATTCAGACGAGCACCACTTGGGTCAACACCAAACAGTGCAATAAATGGGGATGGTTCTGATGGTATCTGGCATATTTTTGACAAGGTATCAAAAATAAAACTCCAAAAATTGTTTAGCTTTGGGCGTGTCCAGAACATATGCAGTAGTGTAGCAGGTTCCTGCTTACATCGGTCGCATGTGGGATCAAAATCTTTGCCAGTTTAACCTTGGACCAGTGAAGCCGGTGAACAATTTTAAACTGAATAACTCTGTGTTTCAGGCAGACTGATGATGAGTAAATTCTATGTATTATCTTTTGCCACAGTTAATCTGAGATTTGTTCTTGTAAATCATTTTCCCGTTTGTCTTTAAGTAGATCTAATGTGGCTGAGTTACTTGTGTTTAATAATTTGTATACAGCACTAATCATCTGTTTGGCATCTGGCTTACAGCTAAAAACAGAATCTAAAAGGGATGGAGAAGGAGACAAAGGGAAAGACTCAGAATTACAGGAAATGAAATTCCTCAGCTGTAGATACCTAAAAAAAAGTGTCCTGGGAATGTTAAACTTTTGTATAAGTTGTTCAAATGAGCCAAAGATATTATCAATGTAAAGATCGTATAATGACACAACACCACACTCAAACCAAACCCCAAAAGCATTATCTGTATGAGAAGGAGCAAACATGCAGTGCCCATTCAGTGGTGCTATCAAAGATAGATCTGTAAGCTTAAAATGACGCCGAAACTGATTCCAAATTTTAACCAGTGGGTTTGAGGTAAAAGATGATGTGGGTTGTTTTTGTGGCAATTTAGCACATAATAATGATGAGAGAGATATTGATCCCATGGATGCGTCCTCTATAGCTACCCAGACGGGAGGGTTGACGGCACACTGCGCCCAGAATAACATGGCCCTCACATTAGCAGCCCAATAATAATAAAGAAAGTTTGGAAGTGCCATTCCTCCTAATTCACGGGGCCTCTGTAGGATACTTTGTTTAATTCGTGGTTGTTTTTTATTCCAAATAAAAGTAGAAATCTGACTACTTAAGTTATTGAAAAAAGATTTTGTTAAAAAGATTGGAAGACACTGAAATAGGTAAAGGATTTTGGAAACAGATTCATTTTAACTGTGTTTATTCTTCCGCCCAAAGAGAGAGGTAGCAGGTCCCATCGTTCAAGATCTAATTTTGTTTTGGAAAGTAGAAGCTGATAATTCGCCTTATACAGATCTGCATGGTTGTGTGTTATCCAAATCCCTAGATATTTGATTTTTCTGGGACTAATCTTAAAGGGGATCGAATCAGGAAACTGTGCTATATCGTTTTTAATTGGCATCATTTCACTTTTTTGTAGATTAACCTTATAGCCAGATATTTCACCAAAGTCTTTCAGTAAATCCACAAGTTTTGGTAGGCTGTGATGAGGCTCGAAGAAAGGGGATAAGTTGCTATTTGTCCGAACGGCAGCCAGTGGGGATGAGTAGAGCACTTTTATCCATGATATAAATTTAGGGCCGAAACCAAATTTACCAAGAGTATAAAAAAGAAAATCCCAATTCACTCGATCAAATGCTTTTTCTGCATCGAGGGAAATAATTGTTTCCAAATTGTCAGATAGAGATGGGTTATAGATAACATTCAACAGCCGCCTAATATTAAAAAAAGAGTATCTGTTCTTTATAAAGCCTGTTTGATCAGGTGAAATAACACAATGAATTACTTTCTCCAGACGGCGGGCCAAAACTTTTGCTAAGATTTTCGTATCTGTATTCAACAATGAAATTGGACGATATAAACTACAGTCAAGAGGGTTCTTTTCTTTCTTTAAAATTAAGGAGATAACTGCTTGCCGCATAGTTGAAGGTAATGATCCAGAGGAAAAGCTTTCTCGGAAAACTGACGCCAACAGAGGAGAGAGCTGATTGGAAAAGGTTTTTAAAAAATTCTGAAGGATATCCGTCTGGTCCAGGTGATTTACCAGATTGCATACTTCGTATTGCTATAGCTATTTCTGTATCGGACATAGACTCATCTAATTGTGATGCTGCATCTACACTTATTGTAGGAATACATACATTTTGAAAAAAGCCCTCTAATGTCGAGGTATCAACAGATGAAGGAGCAGTATAAAGTGATTTATAATAGTGTAGGAAACAGCTATTGATTGTTAAATTATCAGTACACTTTACACCATGATCATTTTTAATTTCGGGTATAGCTTGTTTAGCCGATCGCTGTCGCAAAAGATTGGCCAACAGTCTACCAGTTTTTTCCCCCGTGCTCATAAAATGAGGAGCGTGATTTTAAAACCAGATATTCCGCTTGTTTTGTCGAAATTAAATTATATTCTGCTTGTAATAATAGGCGTTCTTTGAGTATAGTTGGTGTAGGTGACACACTGCATATTGAATCCAATTCCTTTATCTTATCTGCTAATTTTGTAAATTTTTCCTTGGTCTCTTTATTTTGTTTTGCACAAAATGAAATAATCTGCCCCCTTAGATATGCCTTTAAGGATTCCCAAACTGTTGAGGATGACATACCTGGAGTTTGGTTGACATTTAAAAAGAACTCTATCTCTGAACTCATAAAGCTCACAAACTTCTCATCTGAAAGAAGCGAGGAGTTAAATCTCCAAGGACGATAGTTAGGTCCTGCAGTGGGTATATGGATTGACAGAGTCAGTGGAGAGTGGTCTGATATCACTATAGCTTTATAATCCGAATCTGTTACAAGAGGACAAAGTCTTTTATCTACAAGAAAATAATCTATGCGTGAAAAAGTATTATGTACTGGAGAATAAAATGAGTACTTTCTTGTAGTAGGATTACGGAAACGCCAAACATCTGTCAATCCATAGGCCTCCAAGAAACTTTGTAAAACTTTTGCTGATTTGGATTTGGGCGTTTTTTTAGGCGAACTGCGATCTAAAACAGTGGAAAGAACGCAATTTATATCACCTCCTATGATAAAGTGGTGGGTCGTCATATTTGGAATCCGAGACAGAAAGTTAGCAAAAAAACCTTCATCATCCCAATTGGGTGCATAAACATTAGCCAGAATAAGTGGAAGCCCGTATACTTGCCCAACTACGATAATATAACGGCCAGCAGTATCTGCATCTACAGTAGTTGCTACAAATGGTAAGTTTTTATTAATCAGAATAGCAGCCCCCCTCGCCTTTGAGCGGAAGTTGGAGTGATATACTTGTCCGATCCACCCCTCCCTTAATTTAGATTGGTCACATGTGCGTAAATGGGTCTCTTGAAGAAAAGCAATATCAGCTTTGAGATGTTGCAAATGAATAAGGACTTTTTTCCTCTTTACAGGATGGTTAAGAGATTTAACGTTCCAACTAACAAAATTGATCAAACATCCATTAGCCTGTCTAGAAGAAACACCTATTTTTGTCATTTAGCAATAGTGAAGCTGTAGGTTTACAAAGAATAAAATAGAGCCATGAAAAAAAGAGCACAATTAAAAAGGAGAAAAGAGAGAGAGAGAAAAAGAGGTTTTAAAAAAGTACTGCTGACTGGCCTGAACCCGAACCCAATCACCCATTAAAACCGGGTGATTAACCCAACCCACACGAACATATCCACACACTTATCTGGATCCTATTGAGCCAAAATCAGGCTCTCACTGAACCAACTTATAAGCTTGGAACAATAAAATATATAAACAGGTCTAAACATTAACTAGTCAACATCATCCTTATTATGGTTATGAAGTGTTAATTACAAATAGCTTTGTACTGAAACTAAAACGGGAACTTCAACACAACTACACTAACTTGTAATAAACCACTGGCTTTCCCCGGTCAGTACTGTGTTTACCGTCCAGGTGCCCACAATACGAAATGTCATCCTTCAGTAATTAAGGTCTGGCTTCTGCGGGAGTAATAACACTATGCTTCACATAGTGCATGGCTTTATCCGGATCTGTGAACATCTTGTCCTCGCCCTTATAGCGGCTCTATAGCGCCCCCCCTTTGCTGCGACCTTTGCGAAGAGCCACAAAGAATTAAAAGCGCCCAGGAATGAAAAGCACACATAAAAGGCTGAAGGGCAGTATGATGTGCTAGGTCGTGAGCGTTCCATACAAGCGCACAGTACATTGTTTGAAAGAATGTGTTTCTCATGACATTTTATCAAACAGTTGGGGTCATAGGGTCTGAGAGATCTGAACCACCCACAACCAAGTTTCCCAGTGTTTCACAAACAGGTGGATTTATTCTCAGGAATTCCCAAAGAGGTAGGGCCAAAAACTTCCAGCCTCAGTCCCACAAAGAACCTAGGATGAACCTAGATCAATTTGCTCCCTGTATGCCCCAATTTGTCCACCATCTACTAATGTTATGAGAGCAAGAGCCTAAGGCCCAGAGCCTCGCACAGCACAATTGGTCTGAAAGTTCTCCAAAGACCTTCCTATTCAAGGTGGACTCCAAAAAGTACATCGGCCCATATAAGACACAACTAGCATTCATTTTGGTTGCTTACCACCGGTCATTCTCTGGTCAATGAAGATAAACCCCACCTCAAGCTGGCTCAAGCCAGTCATGTGCAGCACTCTGGAGGGTACAGTGAACACTCGTGGGTCTCAGGCTGACACATACTATACAATGATCTGGAAGTCCAACAAGTAGCTCTCTCAGAAAATGAAAGCCTAGAAGTTGGCTCTGCAGCCTTTAAAAATAAAAAGAAGAAATATATTGAAAAGCAATGATGAGCGGGCCTAAGCACCTGTGCCATAGGCACACGGGCGCACAACACAACCTGTGTGACTTTTGAGCACGCTGAGACCCCTAAAACCCCATGGACAATGATGTCACTAAATATGGCATAAGTTTAAGACATCGTTGAGGTTGGACGTCTCTTTCTATGCGTCACTGCTAGTGATTGCTTGGTAACGACTGTAATGTCGTAGGTGCCTGGGACGGTCATTATTTATGTAGGAGGCATAGGGTGTGGAGAGGATGTGTACTGTGTTTAAGGCATGTGTGTAGGATGTGTACTGTATGTGCAGGATAAGAAGATGATGTGTGTCTGTGTTTGTGTGTAGTGTGTGTGCGCGTGTGTGTAAGTATATGTGTATGTGTAGTGTGCGTAGTATGTGTATGTGTGTGTCATGTGTGTCTGTGTCGTCTGTTTGTGAAGTGTGTGTGTTTGTGTGGGTGTGTTTATGTGTATGTGTGTAGTGTGTATACAGTGTAATTTGTGGAGTTCATGTCTGTAGAGTGTGTCTGTTTGTGTGTATTTGTGTTTTTTTTATTTTTTATTTATTCATTTGTCCTGTGGGAGTGTTAGTGTTTGTGTATGATCTGTTGTGAGTATTTAGGACGTATAGTGTGTGTGTGTGTGTGTGTGTGTGTGTGTGTGTGTGTGTGTGTGTGTGTGTGTGTGTGTGTGTGTGTGTGTGACCAAGTTGTGTAATGTTTTGTAGTATGTGTTTGTCTAGTGTGAATAGAATGTATTGTCTGGAGTGTGTGTGTGTGCGAGTGTGTGTGCGTGTGCGTGTGTGTGCGTGTGCGTGTGTATGTGTGTGTGTGTGTGTGTGTGTGTGTGTGTGTGTGTGTGTGTGTGTGTGTGTGTGTGTGAGTGATGGATGGATGTATATTCCTAGAACTTCCCGGCACAGCTTATGGCTGCTGTCTTTTTGCACAGAAACAAAAAGCACACAGCAAAGGCCAAATGACTGTATGATATGCTACGTGGTGAAGGTTTCATAGAAGGTTGTGGTACGTTTGTGGAAATGGGTGGTTTCCTTGTTCCATCTTATCAAGCAGATAGAATCATCTATCTAGCGCTATCTCATCCACCAACAATACCCTTTCCCAGTGTCTCACAAACAGCTGGAATTTTTGGAGGTATTCTCAAAGAGGTAAGGGCAAGAACTACCCTCTTCCCACCCACAAAGAACCAAGGATTGCATGATCAATTTGCTCCCTGCAGCCAGTTTGGCTACCATCTACCCACGTTCCCAGAGCAAGCCCCCAAGACACAGAGCCTCACCTAGAACAGTGGGTCTAGGAGTTCCCCAAGAACCTGCGACTTAAGGTTGATAGCAAGAATGTACATCGGGCCATTGAAGGTATCGCCGATCACTCCCCAGTTGATGAAGATAAACACCTCCTCAATCTCACTAATGCCACTCCTGTACAGCATTCTGGCGGGTCTATCGCCATCAATATCACAATGGGGACCCCGCATGCATGGTCAGTCGAGGAACACTTATGCATCCAAGGCAGCCACATACTATACGGTCTGCTTGTCTACCGAGGAGCTCGCTGAAGTTGAAGGCCAAGAAGTTGGCTTTTTAAAATTAAAAGAATAAGTATAATTGCAAACAGCGATGAGCGGGACCAAACAACTGTGCCATCGCCACTTGGTCACACCTTACAATCTCTGTAATTTTTTATCACGCTACGTCCTTTTAAACAAGTATGACATAAGTTTAAGGCATCGTCATGGCTGGACGTGTCTTTCTAGTTATGCATTGTTAGATGTCACTCAGTGTCAGACGGGTTTCATGGCAACTGTAATATTGCTGGTGCTTGAGCAGGTCATCATTTGTGTAGGATACTAGGAAGTGGATACTAGGTAGTTAACGATGTGGATTTTGTGTGTGTTATGTGTAATGGTTGTGTGTATGTGTAGTATGTGTGAGTCTAGGATATAAGTGTGTAGTATGTGTATGTCTAGTGTTTGTGGCTTTGGTTTTGGTAGTTGAGTAGTATATGTGTGTATTGTGTGTGTAGATTGTAGGGTGTGTGTCTGTGTGTGTGTGTGTGTGTGTGTGTGTGTGTGGGTGTGTGTGTGCATGTGTGTGTGTGTGTGTGTGTGTGTGTGTGTGTGTGTGTGTGTGTGTGTGTGTGTGGATGCATGTGTATGCATGATTCTCTGTGTTCAGGATGTGGTTGAACTGTCCGGCTCAGCCTATCGCTTCTTTATGTTTCAAACTTTGCTAGGAACACTCTGGGTCAAAAATTTAAGACACACAGAGACAAACGAAGAGCTGTATGATGTGCTGTGGTGGTGAGCTTTCCATAATAGGCAGCAGAGCAGTACGTTTGTGGAAATGCCATACTCGTGGCATGTTGTCGAGCAGACAGAGTCATAAGCTCTAAGCTATCTAAAACATCCACAAACCCCCTTCCCCAGTCTTTCACAAACAGGTGGACTTATATGAGATGTTCTCTAATAGTTAGGGCCCCCCACAAAGAAACTAGGATTGCATGATCAATCTGATCCCTGCAGCCAATTTGGATACCCATGCTCCCAGAGCAAGCTCCCAAGACCAAGAGCATCACCCAGAACAGTGGGGCCATTGAAGCTACAACAAAGATTTAATTTTGCTTGCATACAGCTATCACTCCTCGCCAGTCGATGTGGATAAACACCTCCTGAAGCTTTCTTAAGCCAGTCTTGTGCAGTACTTCGATGGGTCCATCGACAGCAACATCAATATGGGGACCCCGTATACACGGTGGAACATGGGTCCGAGACAGGCACATACTATTCCCTGGTATGGCTTTATATGTGTATATGCCGTTGCGACTTGTTTCGAAGCTCAAAATCTGTGTGCCTTTTCAGCATGCTAAGACCTCTTAAACAAATATGACATCAGTTTAAGGCATCGTTATTCCTGGATGTCTCTTTCTGGTGCGCCATTGCTAGCTCTCCCAATGTCGGCTGTGTTTTGGTGGTCACTCTAATGGCGCAGGGGCTTGAGATTGTCAATGAATCTGTGGACAGCATAAAATGTGTGTGTGCATGTGTAGTATGTGTGCGATTGTAGAGTGTGTGTGTGTGTGTCTGCGTGCGTGTGTGTGTGTGTGTGTATGTGTGTGTGTGTGTGTGTGTGTGTGTGAGTGTGTATGTATGGGTCTGTGTCGGATGGGTTTGTGTGCAGTATGTTTAATTTATGTTTAATATTTGTATTGTTTGTGTGTGTAGAATAGTGCTTTAAAAATGAATAATTATCATAATAGTTCTTCAATCACCCAAACCCGCTTCATCAATGAGTGCTCCGCATGGACATTCAGGCAACATACATGTCTGTACATGTCTGACAGTCACGGTACTATACTTCTCATTTTCTCCACCAAAAGCGGTGTGCTTAACTTAAACGTCTTGAACTTCATGTTGAAGTGTGTGTGTGTGTGTGTGTGTGTGTGTGTGTGTGTGTGTGTGTGTGTGTGTGTGTGTGTGTGTGTGTGTAGTATCTTTGTTTGTATGCATCAATTACGTTTGTTTGTTTTTTCTGTTCCCGGCACAGAAACAAAAAGCACACAGAAAAGGCCATATGACTATGATATGTTACGTGGTGAAGGTTTCATAGAAGGTTGTGGTACGTTTGTGGAAATGGGTGGTTTCCCTGTTCCATCTAATCAATCATCTATCTAGAGCTATCTCATCCACCAACACTCTAATGGCGCAGCGGCTTGAGATTGTCAATGAATCTGTGGACAGCATAAAGTGTGTGTGGGTGTGTGTGTGAGAGAGAGAGTATTACGTGTTGTGCATGTGTAGTATGTGTGCGAATGTAGAGTGTGTGCGTGCGTGCATGTGCATGTGTGTGTGTGTGTTTGTGTAATTATTATACTCCTCAAATCATTCCAACCTCGCAGCAACCCGCATCATCGATGAGTCGTTCACGTGTACATTCAAGCTAGTGAATTTATTTAGTCTTCGGCAACTACGGGGTTGCTGGCATGGGAATGTCTGCAGTCGGTCGTAGATGGGAGGGGTGTGGGCACTTTAACTCCACAGGTCCTTTGACTGGCAACCTCACAGTCAACTTGACCACAGATTTCTTTTCACGCTCAAAATGTGAAAAAGACTAACAAAAAGGTTGTTATTCAACATGTTTGCCAGAATGCCTTTCATTGTTATGCTGTTCGTGCAGAGATAAAGCGTTTGCTCTGTTCTTAGCGCTGTACGAGCTCAGGAAAGCGGTTTTCTCACACAACTAATGCATGGTCATGTAAAACACACAAAACTAATTTATTTGCAGTCTTTATGCTCAAAATGTGAAAAAGGCTAAAAAAAAAAAAAAAGGTATCCAACATGTATGCCAGAATGCATGTAAGTGTTGAAAATTGTCATTCCTTTCACTTTTATGCAAATTTATAAGCAGTTTTATTGCTCAAAATGTCAAAAAGACTAACAAAAAAGTTGTTATTCAACATATATGCCACAATACATGGAAGTGTTCAAAATTATCATTCCTTTCATTTTTACAGTGCTCGTGCTGAGATAAAGCGTTTGCTGTCTTCTTAGAGCTCGACGAGCTCAGGAAAGCGGGTTTCTCACACAACTAAGGCATGGTCATGTAAAACACACAAAATTAATTTATAAGCAGTTTTATTGCTCAAAATGTGAAAAAGACTAACAAAAAAGTTGTTATTCAACATATATGCCACAATACATGGAAGTGTTCAAAATTATCATTCCTTTCACTTTTATGCTCCTTGTGCTGAGTTAAAGCGTTTGCTGTGTTCTTAGCGCTGTACGAGCTCAGTAAAGCGGTTTTCTCACACAACTAATGCATGGTCATGTATAACGCACAGAAGGCATTCATAGGGAGTTTCATGCTCAAAATGTGAAAAAGACTAACAAAAAACGTTGTTACTCAACATGTATGCCATAATGCATGAAAGTGTTGGAAATTATGTGCCATTTCAGTTTTATGCTTGTCATGCTGAGATAAAGCGTTTGCTGTGTTTTTAGCGCTGTACGAGCTAACGACAGCAGTTTTCTCACACAACTAATGCATGGTCATGTAAAACACATTTATATGCATTTTTTATGCTCAAAATGTGAAAAAGACTAACAAAAAAGTTGTTATTCAACATGTATGCCACTATACATGAAAGTGTTGAAAATTATCATTCCTTTCTTTTTTATGGTGCTCGTGCTTAGATAAAGCGTTTGCTGTGTTCGTAGAGCTCTACAAGCTCCGGAAAGCGGTTTTCTCATACAATTAATGCATGGTCATGTAAAACACACAAAATAAATTTATATGCAGTTTTTATGCTCAAAATGTGTAAGAGACTAACAAAAAAGTTGTTATTCAATATTTATGCCATAAGGCATGAACGTGTTGGAAATTATCATTCCTTTCAGTTTTATGCTCCTTGTGCTGAGATAAAGCGTTTGCTGTGTTCTTAGCGCTGTACGAGCTCAGGAAAGCGGTTTTCTCACAAAAATTAATGCATGGTCATGTATAACACACAAAAGGTATTCATAGGCAGTTTTTTACTCAAAATGTGAAAAAGACTAATAAAAAAAGTTGTTATTCAAAATGTATGCCAGAATGCATGTAAGTGTTGGAAATTATCATTCCTTTCAGTTTTATGCTCTTCGTGCTGAGATAAAGCGTTTGCTGTGTTCTTAGCGCTGTACGAGCTCAGGAAAGCGGTTTTCGCACAGAACTAATGCATGGTCATGTAAAACACATTTATATGCAGTCTTAATGCTCAAAATGTGAAAAAGACTAACAAAAAAGTTGTTATTCAACATGTATGCCATAATGCATGAAAGTGTTGGAAATTATGTGCCCTTTCAGTTTTATGCTCCTCGTGCTGAGATAAAGCGTTTGCTGTGTTCTTCGCGCTGTACGAGCTCAGGAAAGCGGTTTTCTCGCACAACTAAGGCATGGTCATGTAAAACACACAAAACAAATTTATAAGCAGGTTTATTGCTCAAAATGTGAAAAAGACTAACACAAAAGTTGTTATTTAACATCTATTCGAGATACATGAAAGTGTTGGAAATTATCATTTCTTTTACTTTTATACTTGTCGTGCTGAGATAAAGCGTTTGCTCTGTTCTTAGCGCTTAACGAGCTCAGTATAACGGTTTTCTCACACAACTAATGCATGGTCATGTATAACGCACAGAAGGCATTCATAGGCAATTTTATGCTCAAAATGTGAAAAAGACTAACAAAAAACGTTTTTACTCAACATGTATGCCAGAATGCATGAAAGTGTTGGAAATTATGTGCCCTTTCAGTTTTATGCTCGTCGTGCTGAGATAAAGCGTTTGCTCTGTTCTTAGCGCTGTACGAGCTCAGGAAAGCGGATTTCTCACACAACTAATGCATGGTCATGTAAAACACATTTACATGCAGTTTTTATGCTCAAAATGTGAAAAAGACGTTAAGTGTTGAAAATAATCGTTCCTTTCACTTTTATGATTCTTGTGCTGAGATAAAGCGTTTACTGTGTTCTTAGCGCTCTACGAGCTCAGGAAAGCGGTTTTCTCCCACAACTAATGCATGGTCATGTAAAACACATTTATATGCGGTTTTAATACTGAAAATGTGACAAAGACTAACAAAAAAGTTATTTAACATCTATTCGAGAATACATGAAAGTGTTGGAAATCATCATTCCTTTTACTTTTATGCTTGTCGTGGTGAGATAAAGCGTTTGCTGTGTTCTTAGCGCTGTACGAGCTCAGTAAAGCGGTTTTCTCACACAACTAATGCATGGTCATGTAAAACACATTTATATGCAGTTTTTATGCTCAAAATGTGAAAAAGACGTTAAGTGTTGAAAATAATCATTCCTTTCATTTTTATGGTGCTCGTGCTGAGATAAAGCGTTTGCTGTGTTCTTAGCGCTGACGAGCTCAGGAAAGCGGTTTTCTCACACAACTAATGCATGGTCATATAAAACACGCAAAACGAATTTATATGCAGTTTTTATGCTCAAAATGTGTTAAAGACTAACAAAAAAATTGTCATTCAACATTTATGCCAGGATGCATGAAAGTGTTGGAAATTATCATTCCTTTCACTTTTATGCTCCTCGTGCTGAGATAAAGCGTTTGCTGTGTTCTTAGCGCTGTACGAGCTCAGGAAAGTGGGTTTTTTTTCACACAACTAATGAATGTTCGGGCATGTAAAACATACACATCGAGTTCATATGCAATTTTCATGCTCTAAATGTGTAAAAGAATAACAAAAGAAATTGTAATTCAACATGTATGCCAGAATTCTTGAATGTTTTGGAAATTATTTCTTTCGCTTTTCTAATACATAGAAATCTCATTTTCACTTCATGTGAAAGGTGATTTACATCCTTATGTTTTTACATACAGTTAATAAGGAAGCAATGTTAAAATGAATGACATAAAGTTGCTAAATTAATACATAGCGTAATAGATCACATTCGAACGTCATTAAATTTGTCAAATACACAAATAAATCATGATATTCAGAGAAATGCTTTGACAACGCTGCATGACCCAAGCATAAAATCAGAAAAGAGAATTCAAACAAAGAATATGACTATAATAATAAATTAATAGACTATAAACAAGAAAACGTGCAATTAATTATGAAATAAGAAAATAAAAATTATATTAATTTAGAAAACATCTTTTTGTTTATAGTTTATAGAATGAAGTAATGAGGATATCTTCTGTAAGCAATGGGTAGGGACAGAAGAGAGGCAGCGCATACATAGGATAATGGTGGTAGATCGAGGTACGCTTCCGCCAATGCAGGTCAGAGGCCTGAGTACTTCTGATGGCGGGTTACCCTAGGAATGATGCGGTGGGAGGTAATGTTTCGGTAGTGGAGAGACATACATCATGAACACATGAGGCTTTAGCATGTTGTTTGCTTTAAGTGTTCAAAAGCCAGCCTGCTTGAGCTACGTTCAAGTAGGCGTTTATTTTCATTTGAACCATATATAGTTTAGTACACAGTGAAAGGAAACAACGTTTCTCTAGGACCAAGGTCCTACATACAGCATTACCATCATGAGTGAACAAACACTAGATAAATAAGCAACCTAATTAGCTGCTTAGCTGTGACAAGACAGATTGACATTTTTAAGTTAACAGAAAGTTTTGTTCTATCCCCCCAAAAAAGCGACAACATGAAGTGCTCGTTCAAATGTGCAAACAAGAGTAACAAAGTCACATTTCATTACTTTGTGCTAATGACATAATGAGTTGAAGTAGTGGGAGGAGAAACAATAACCAGGACACATTCCTTTGAAGTAGCAGCAAAGATCAAATAGTTTTGTGCATATAACAAGTAAGAAGGTATAAGAAGGTGATGTATCGACATACGCTTCCCCCCAATGCAGCTCGAAGCCCTGAGTACTTTTCATGAATGTACGGTGTGAGGAATGTAGGAATGATGCGGTATAAGGTAATGTTTCTGTTGTGGAGAGACATAGCTGATTGGATCCAAAAGCGAGCCTGCTTGAGTCAAGTTCAAGTAGGCTTTTATTTTCATTTGAACCATATAACCATATTAAGTACACAGTGAAACAAAATAAAGTTCCTTCAGGACCATGGTCCCACAAAAAACATAAAATAAAATTATGAAAGAAAAAAAAACTGACTAGCTAACTAAGCAACCTAATTATCTGCCTAGCGGTGACAAGACAGATTGACATTTTTAAGTTTGTTCAGTTTATCTGTTCAGTCTCTATGGGCAATTTGTTAGATGGTTGTTGATCAGTGTGTTTGTGCGAGTATGAATAAGAAAACGTGCAAACAAATATGAAATAAGAACAAAGTACTTCTCATTGCGGGTCAGCCTAGGAATGATGCGGTGTGAGGTAAGTTTTCAGTAGTGACTGGATCCCAGCATCATACAATACAAATTAACATCATGAATGAACAAAAACTAACTAGCTTACTATGCAACCTAATTAGCTGCCTAGCTGTGACAAGACAGATTGACATTTTTAAGTTAACAGAAAACTAAGTTCTATACAAAAAAAAGAGACAACATAAAGGTTTCGTTCAAATATGCAAACAATGTGACAACATGACACAATTCATTACTGTGTGCTGATGACATGAGTTGAGGTAGTGGGAGGAGAAACAGTAACCAGGACACATTCCTTTGAAGTAGCAGCAAAGATCAAATAGTTTTGTGCATATAAAAAGTAATGGATATTGTGCAAAAGAGTAATTGGAGGTTGGTGTGAACCATTTAGCAATGGTCGTCGATCAGTGTGTATAATCAGTTTGTTCAGTTTATCTGTTCAGTCAGTATGGACAATTTGTTAGATGGTTGTTGATCAGTGTGGTTGCGCGAGTATAATAAGAAAAGAAAGATGAAATAAGAAAATAAAAATTATCTAAAAACAGAAAACAGCTTTTTTTTTTTATAGTTCATGGAATAAAATCATGAGGATACCATCAGTAAGCGGTGAGCAGGGACAGAAGAGAGGCAGCAAATACATGACCAAATGGTGGTGTATTGACCATACAACAAATTATACATGCAACATAAATTAGCATCATGAATGAACAACAACTATCTAGCTATCTAAGAAACCTAATTAGATGCCTAGCGGTGACAAAACAGATTGACATTTTTAAGTTAACAGAAAACTAAGTTCTATACAAAAAAACAGAGACAACATAAAGTGCTCGTTCAAATGTGCAAACGAGTAACAGTCACAACGCGACAACATGACACATTTCATTATTTTGTGCTGATGATGTAATGAGTGTGTTGTTTATCAGTTCAGTCTCAATGTTCTAAGTTATCTGAGTGATTGTGTGTGTCTGTGTGTGTTTGTATATGTGTGTGTCTGTGTTTGTTTGTTTATCTGTCCAGTCCCTTTTTTGTTGAGGATAAGGATGTCTTGTGAAAAGAAGCTGTTGCACAGTAAAGATTTAAAATTTTTAGTCTGGATGTGAGTAACCGAATGCTTTGCTTTCTTTTTCCAGATGGGCGGGATGGTGAAGAGTGAGTGTGATCTGTGTGTCCAATCAGCCACAATTTTGGTGGATTTGCAGATGCGGCGTGTGGTTTAGATGTCTCCGATAGACGGAAGAGAGACCCCTGTCACCTCCTCTGCTGTTCTCATTATCTGCTGTAGGGTCTTGCGGTCCGAGATGTTACAATTCCCAAACCAGACAGTGATGCAGCTGCTCAGGGAGGTCTCGATAGTCCCTCTATAGAATGTGGTAAAGATCGGTGGTGGAAGCTGGGTATTCCTCAGCCTTCGCAGGAAGACGAGACGTTTTTAATACTATCGTTTGCTGTTGAGGGACCGAGTGAGGTTCTCCTCCAGGTGGCCAACCAGGAATTTGGTGCTGTTGATGATCTCCACACAGGAGCAGTGATGTTCATCAGAGAGTTGCTGCTCTGTGTCCTCCTGAAGTCAACAACAATGTTCTTTGTTTTAGCAACATTCAGCGACAGGTTGTTGTGCCTACAGCAGACCGTTAGCCTCTGCACTTCCTCTCTTTGTGCTGACTCTTGGTTCTTGCTGATGAGACACACAGTTTCTCCCGAACGTCATGATGTTCTGCATGTCGAAGTGAGGGTAGAAGCTGTTCAGCGCATCTGAAATGGAGCCCTCACTGTAAAAGACGGGTGATGATGAGTTCCTTTGGTGATGTCCTTTTGTTGGTGATTGCTGGTGAAGCCGTGCTACATGTTACCACTATCGCTGTACTGGTTGATAATTCTCTGGGCATGTGAGCGCTTTGCCTCTCTATGGACCAGGAACGTTTGGCCCTTGCTGCTCTGATGGCTTGGGTCTTCACAAGTCCACGCACCTCCGCAGTAAATCTATTAAAGTTTCTGGTTGGTTGTGTGATGATGTTCTTGGAGATGGTGAGAACAGCACTTGTTGATGTAGCTGGTCGCTGATGATGTTTACTCCTCCAAGTCAGTGAAGTCACCGTAAGTTGCACCCTTCCTAAACAGTGTTCTCAAAACAACAGCGCAGGCTTCTATTGGCCAGGGTTTCACCTGCTTCAGAACCAGGTGTCCCTTAATCATCAACTGTAAACACTAGACAGTTGATCAAGAACATGAACCTTTCACATCTAGGCAGACAAGACTGGTTTCACAGATTTACCATTCTAGGCTACAGTAGTTAATTCCTGGAACTCCGAATCTGGCTGGGTCAGCTTATTGCTGCTGTTTGCTGCGACCTTTGCGAAGAGCCACAAAGAATGAAAATCACCCAGGAATGAAAAGCACACATAAAAGACTGAAGGGCAGTATGATGTGCTAGGTCGTGAGCGTTCCATACAAGCCCAGAGTACGTTTTTTGAAAGAATGGGTTGCTGATGACATTTTGTCAAGCAGTTAGGGTCATAGGGTCTGTGCTATCTGAACCACCCACTTGCTCAAGCCAGTCATGTGCAGCACTCTGGAGGGTACATTGAACACTCGTGGGTCTCAGGCTGGCACATACCATACAACGATGTGGAAGTCCAACAAGAAGCTCTCTCAGAAGATGAAAGCCTAGAAGTTGGCCCTGCAGCCTTTTAAAATAAAAATAAGACATATATTGAAAAGCAATGATGAGCGGGCCCAAGCACCTGTGCCATAGGCACCCGGGCGCACAACACAACCTGTGTGACTTTTGAGCACGCTGAGTCCCCTAAAACCCCATGGACAATGATGTCACTAAATATGGCATAAGTTTTTTTTTAGATTTATTTAGATTTATTTTTTTAGATTTATTTATTTATACAGATTACTAGTCTATGTAATACAAAATATTTCTTAATTAAATTAAAATTAAATTATTGTGTCCTGTTTATATGGTGTTGTTGTGGAAGATTTTTTCTCCTACACTAGTTACTGTTGCCACACACACATGCTGCATGCACACACACAAACACACTCATACATCACACACATGCACACATACATACGCCCATATTACAAATGTTTACACTCTCGCACACACACACCTCTCACGATGCACACACACTAACGCTTACACACTAATGCGCGCACACACACACACACACACACTCATACATCACACACATGCACACATACATACACACCTCTCACGATGCACACACACACCCCTCTCTCACGACGCACACACACACACACACACACACATACTAATGCACACAAACACATCTCACACACTAACACACACATCACTAATGTTAATACACACAGACTCAAACCATACACACAAACAAGCACAAACACAAGCACATTTACTCGTCACACACAGACAGACACATCTACACGTCACACACCTCTCTCCCTCACTCTCACACACACTAACCCTTACACACTAATGCGCGCACACACACACACACACACACACACACGCACTAACCCTTACACACTAATGCGTGCGCGCACACACACACACACACACACACACACACACACACACACACACACACACACACACACACACACAGGAACATCATAGTGTGAGGCTTTTCTTCCAGCATCTGCGGCCTATTGTACACACAAACACATCTCACACACTAACACACACATCACTAATGTTAATACACACAGACTCAAACCATACACACAAACAAGCACAAACACAAGCACATCGTCACACACAGACTGACACATCTACACGTCACACACCTCTCTCCCTCACTCTCACACACACTAATGCGTGCGCACACACACACCCACACACACACGCACACAAACACACTTATACATACACACATGCACACATACATACACCCATATTACAAATGTTTACACTCGCACACACACACACACACACACACACACACACACACACACACACACACACACACCTCTCACGATGCACACACCACGCACACACACATACTGGTGAGGATGGGTTCCCTGTTGAGTCTGGTTCCTCTCAAGGTTTCTTCCTATTACCATCTCAGGGAGTTTTTCCTTGCCACCGTCGCCCTCAGCTTGCTCATCAGGGACAATCTTATCATTTTGATTCATACACATTGCATACAAACTTACTTCTTTTTATTGTGTAAAGCTGCTTTGCGACAATGTCAATTGTTAAAAGCGCTATATAAATAAATTGACTTGACTTGACATACGCACACCCCTCTCTAATGACGCGCGCACACACACACACACACACACACACACACACACACACACACACACACACTAATGCACTCAACAAATATTTAGGGCCCAAACTGACATTAGCCCTGTATAGTGTGTGATGTGTGCAGGTTGTGAGGTGCAACCGAGTGGCGATGGCTTTTTCGAGGTCTTGGCACACTCGAATGACACAGGTTGTGCAGTGCGCCCGGGGTGGGAATGGCGCAGGGTGCTTGGGCCTGTCATCGTTGCTTGCAACTATATTTATTATTATTTTTTATTATCACTAACATTTCCTCGTCACACACAGACTGACACACCTACACGACACACACCTCTCTTCCTCACTCTCACACACACACTATCCCTTACACACTAATGCGTGCACACACACACACACACACACACACACACACACACACACGTCCGGGGTGCGTCCGGGGTGGGAATGGCGCAGGGTGCTTGGGCCCGTCATCGTTGCTTGCAACTATATATATATATATATTTTCCAACCTTTTGGACTTTTCGGGGGTCTTAACATGCTCAACTCATGATACTTGGCAGACAGGTTGGAATCTGCTGACATCAGGATGCCTGAGAGTCTTGTGGCCCGGGGCCCAAAGGGGCCTGCACACGAGATTTTGCTGCCTAGCTCATACACACTTTCACCTAGGCACACGAAACCCGGCACACATTTAGAGCTCATCGAGCCGAACAACTTTCGCGCTGCATGTTACAGGAATCGTTTGATTGCAGTGATTGCCTCAAAAGGTTGTGCAACAAACTATTAAGTTAGGGGTACCATTATTTTTGTTCCATGAGTTAATTTTTTTTATAATTCCGTTGAAGCAATGTCTGACTTTCATTGGTTAACATTCGTAGAATTCTTATTTATTATTATTTTTGTCAGATTAAAGTTATTTCTGTGACCATTTTGAGTTTTTCTTTCATTGACCGAAGGGTACCAACAATTTTGTCCACGTGTGTAAATTGTAAAAGCTGAGAAATTTTGCTCCCATCAATCTGAAATGGATTACAAGTAATAAAATCAGTACGGTAAATAAATGTGAGAACTTAAATATAGTAACTACTATGTGGAAATTGGTTGCTTCAAAAGTAAACACATTTTTAACATTCAGCTGTTTAATTATCTTTAAGACATTTAGCCTAGAAACCTTGCATAAAGTAGCCTGTAGTCATGATGATACAATTTCTTCATATACAAAAATGATGATTTCACTGTTTGTTCTATTATCATGTATTCTGTTTTCACAAAGGGCTCATTTCAAAACCTTGGCAGAGGTCAGAGGTTATTTTTTTATTAACCAATCAGAGTCCTTGAATTGCTGCATCATCCCTAGCAACGGGGTCAACCACACCTCCTCACTAAGATAAAATTTTTTGTACTTTCCTTACTCAGAGTTGCTCTAAAAAGTTTCCTAAATCACTTTTAATCTAGCACTCCCAGCTAGGACTTTTTAAGCTAAGATAGGAGCTCTTTGAGATAATTCTAAGAAGCTTTGTGAATACGGGCACAGGGCTTTTTGAAGGTTTTGGCATAAAATCCCCCCCATTCAAAAAACATGTCATTATGTTATTGGTATGTCCCCTTTAAATGCATGTGTCCACTGTGTCCAATGTATTTCTGCGCAAGGTGCTTGGGCCTGCTCATCATTGCTTGCAACTGTATTTCAACATTGGTTATTAATAAATATAACTATAAGTGACTTAAATGTAAGTGATAATATTGAATAAAAAATGTTGTGCGTTTTGCAGCACATGTGCTCACACATTTTAAAAGAGCGTTTGTGCCAACAGGTCACATGACCTGTAAGTTAGTGGAATAAATAATTTAATAACTCTAAAAACAGTTACTTATATATTACAGTGATAAAATGTGATAAAAAAAGGTTGTGCCCTCTGCAGAACATGTAGCCACACATTGTAAAATAGATTTTGAGGAAAAATGTCACATGACCTGGAAGTTATTGAAATAAAATAAATACAATTTCTATAAAAACGTTTTAATGAATAAGGGGTAATGTTGAATAAAAAATGTTGTGCCCTCTGCAGAACAAGTTGGCACACATTTTGGGGTAGGTTTTGATGCAATAGGTCACATGACTTAAAAGTTATTGAAATAAAACTATTCATATTTCTAATGAAAAATATTATTAAATATGAAAAGTAATAATATTTAATAAAAAAGGTTGTGCCCTTTGCATAACAGGTGGTCAAACATTTAAAAATAGATTTAGGTGTGATAGGTCACATGACCTGGATGTTATTTAAATATAATCAATAAAAGTATATAAAAATGATTAATGAATATGCATAGTGATAATATTAAATAAAAAATTTTCTGCCCTCTGCAGGACTGATGGACATACATTTTAGAATAGATTTTGAGGCAATATCTTACATGACCTGGAAGCTATTGAAATGAAATATGAAAGTATTGATTATTAAATATTAATGAATATGCAAAGTGATAATATTGAATAAAAAAGTTTGTACCCTCTGTAGAAAAGATGGCCACACATTGTTGAATAGATTTTAAGACAATAGGTCACATGACCTGAAAGTTATTGAAATAAAAGGTCTATAAAAATTATTAATAAATATGTAAAGTGCTAATGTTGAATAAAAAAAGGTTTTACCCTTTCCAGAACATGTGGTGACACATTATTGAATAGATTTTAAGGCAATAGGTCACATGACCTGGAAGCTATTGAAATAAATGCATTCAGATTTCTATTGAAAATGATTAATAAATATTCAAAGTAATAATATTAAATAGAAAATCATATGCTTGTATTATTTATTAATTAATTAATTTATAATATGAATATTATCCGTATTTCAGTCGGACAGTGATTTACAGACAGTCCCTAACTCGCACAGTAGGCGAGGTGCTGTCGCTGGATTTGATTAAGTCATGTCCGCCACAAATCGGAATCTGGAAGACGTAGCTCGAATATCCAACGTCCAACTTAAAACCTACTTCATTGCTGTATTTACAAACAGCTACTTTGTGGAACAACATAATTGGAAAGCAACAGTCTACTGTCATTGCAGGTTTATCCATCAGTCCGTGACGCCGGTAAGTATACACGTGGCATTTCCGGTGGTAACTATATTCAAGCGTACTGGAAACAAATCAAATTGATTTGGTAAGAGTAGATGGATGAATTTTTTGTTAATAAATAGGCAAACATATTTCAGAATAGGGAAAAAGATAGATATTTATGCGTTTTTATTCTAAATTAATGCTTTTAATAAGTTATCTCACATTTCGATCAAATCTTTTTTTTTTAATGCAAACTCATACAATTACCGATGGAGCACATGTCTACTACCACACAAATATAAATAATCTATATAAATTCTTAATTTCATTATATTTCTTCCGACATCCAGGGCTGCAGTTGAGAACGATGTACTTGCCGGAAGGATTGACTGGTAACACAAACAGGAAGCGACATACTAAAGGGCCATTGCAAGTCAGCCATTGCTGTGTGTCGTGGCCGTGTTAGTAATATATAATAGGGCGGCCAGTAAGGCGTTTATCATAGCGTTTCGAATTAATTGGAGGAATTTGTGGACTTCTGAGTGTAACAGTTGTCTGTGCATCTACATATAGATACGAGGTATGTTTTTCTGTCTTCGACCGATACCTGATAACTTGATTTAAGAGTGGTTAGCAACATTGGTTGTTAGTTAGTTAAATTAGGGTTGTAAAATTCAATCAGATTTGGATAGGTAAATTATCTATAACAAAAGCTACTTGTAGGTTTGGTATTCACCAAGTTCTTAATGTAATTACATTGTCCGAACGATGTACGGTGAAAATGCTGCTAAAATGAAAATGATCTACACGATGTTGTTGAAAAATATTTTCTGGATTATCTGCCGCACGATTGGCATGTAATATTCAGTAACGTATGTTATTGGGCTAATAATTAATAGTTTTGTCTCTCAAGTAACGTTAAATTATTGCGATGCAAATGGGTTAATCAGAAATTGCTCAACGGATGAGTATTTTAGGTTACAGTTGTATAGTGCCATCCAACCATCCGTGTTTAAGTCGGAAGATATAAAGATATATATTTTATGTAAAATAAATAAATTTATGCACTTATTCATGTATATGTACAGTTGAACCATAACACACATAACCACACACAAACTGCAGCGTATAGACGCACAGCCATTTACAAATAAAGTACATACCCAAATATGTAATATTTACTGAGGGGGATGAAAAATTCTCCAGTTGCTCATCTGCTCCAGGTTACCAATGGTCATGTGTTGTATATATTTGTGCCTTCTTTTAAGTTTATTCCTTATAAAAAAAATCTGCTGAACATTTATCAAAGGTTATGTGTGTTTGAAAAGCCTCTGATCCCCCCCTTTTCTTCAAATTCTGTGAGAAAATTAGTCTTGAAACATGCTTACATGTCTCAAAACATGGCATGAGCTAATTAATCTTAAAACAGGCTGCATGTGAACTACTCCAACAGTGGCATCACATATAGTAGGAATGAATTATTTGCCAAATTTGTTTAGAAACAATACTGTAATAATAATAATGGTGGATGGTAGAGATATGTGCTGGTCAGTAAAGATGTAGCTTTTTGTTTAATTTTAAGATAAGTATGTAATTTAACTAGGTTTTTAAGTAAGAAACTAATGCTATAAGGAATGGGGTACATTTAAATACTCATTATACTACAAGCAAAGTTGTAAAACTTTCAAGTTATGGCAACTTTTTTTAAAGGCTCACGGTCATAAAATTGCACCAAAATTGGAAAAGATTTTAATATCAAACAATATAGTGTTTCCCACACATAGAATTGGGCAGCCCCAATTATCTGGCTGCATAATGCTGTCCCGTAGAACGATGCCATCCATGATTGATTAACTAGTAGTCCCTCATGCGGTGCCGCTCTTGTACCTGTTTATTCTGCTACAACGAGAGCGGTGTTCTTAGAGCTAATAAGTTCAGCGGATGCTCGCTGCTATAAGAAGAATAAGAAGAGCATGCTGACTGTTGCATACACTTTGCAGAGAAACAGTTTCAACAGGCTCTCTTTAAAAAAAAAAAAAAAAGTTTTAGGATTTAGGTAGAACCAAAGTTATTATTACTTTTAAAATGTGTAAATATGCCAGAAAAATTAATGATCTGATGAATCTGTGCAATGTCTTTGTAATTTGTTAGAGCTTAAAATAGTTACACACGTGGACAAAATTGTTGGTACCCTTCGGTCAATGAAAGAAAAACTCACAATGGTCACATAAATAACTTTAATCTGACAAAAGTAATAATTTAAAAAAAATCTATGAATGTTAACCAATGAAAGTCAGACATTGCTTTTCAACCATGCTTCAACATAATTATTTAAAAAAATAAACTCATGGAACAGGCCTGGACAAAAATGATGGTACCCCTAGAAAATACTGAAAATAATGTGACCAAAGGGACATGTTAATTCAAGGTGTGTCCACTAATTAGCATCATAGGTGTCTACCATCTTGTAATCAGTCAGTGGGCCTATATATAGGGCTCCAGGTAGTCACTGTGTTGTTTGGTGACATGGTATGTACCACACCCAACATGGACCAGAGGAAGCGAAGGAAAGAGTTGTCTCAGGAGATTCGAAAGAAAATTATAGACAAGCATGTTAAAGGTAAAGGCTATAAGACCATTTCCAAGCAGCTAGATGTTCCTGTGACTACAGTTGCACATATAATTCAGAAATTTAAGATCCATGGGACTGTAGCCAACCTCCCTGGACGTGGCCGCAGGAGGAAAATTGATGACAAATCAAAGAGATTTGTCCAAATCTGGATGATAACAAAAGAGCCCAGAAAGACTAAAGAGATCCAAGGTAAACTTCATGCTCAAGGAACATCAGTGTCAGGTCGCACCATCCGTTGTTGTTTGAGCCAAAGTGGACTACATGGGAGATGACCAAGGAGGACACCATTGTTGAAAACAAATCCTAAAAAAGCCAGACTGGAATATGCCAAACTACATGTTGCCACAAAGCTTCTGGGAGAATGTCCTATGGACAGATGAGACAAAAATGGAACTTTTTGCCAAGGCACATCAGCTCTATGTTCACAGAAGCATATCAAGAAAAGAACACTGTCCCTACTGTGAAACATGGAGGAGGCTCTGTTATGTTCTGGGGCTGCTTTGCTGCATCTGGCACAGGGTGTCTTGAATCTGTGCAGGGTACAATGAAATCTCAAGACTATCAAGGGATTCTAGAGAGAAATGTGCTGACCAGTGTCAGAAAGCTAGGTCTCAGTTGCAGGTCATGGGTCTTGCAACAGGACAATGACCCAAAACACAGCTAAAAACACCCAAGAATGGCTAAGAGGAAAACATTGGACTATTCTAAAGTGGCCTTCTATGAGCCCTGACCTCAATCCTATTGAGCATCTTTGGAAGGAGCTGAAACATGCTGTCTGGAAAAGGCGCCCTTCAAACCGGAAACAACTTGAGCAGCTTGCTCATGAGGAGTGGGCCAAAATACCTGTAGAGAGGTGCAGAAGTCTCATTGACCGTTACAGGAATCGTTTGATTGCAGTGATTGCCTCAAAAGGTTGTGCAACAAACTATTAAGTTAGGGGTACCATCATTTTTGTCCAGGCCTCATGAGTTTATTTTTTTAAATAATTCTGTTGAAGCATGGTTGAAAAGCAATGTCTGACTTTCATTGGTTAACATTCATAGAATTTTTTAAAATTACTACTTTTGTCAGATTAAAGTTATTTATGTGACCATTGTGAGTTTTTCTTTCATTGACCGAAGGGTACCAACAATTTTGTCCACGTGTGTATGTTTGTATAGTTGGTTAAAATTAAACAAGATACATGATATTGACTAGGTTTTGCTGAAAAAGGGCTTTTTATTGCACAATCTTGACCGGTATATATATTTACACAACAAAGTGTTTAGTTCTTTTTCATCTTCTCTTCACATGGGGGTAGATGGAAGGGAGGGTTAGTAGGTTGGATCTCTGAAATGTGACATTAATAGAAATAAAAATATTGTGTATGTATTTGTTGAATGTAGACCACTTTTGTGCTGGCAGGTAATGCAGGCAGTTCCGATGGCTACCGCAGCGAGTATATTTCAGACCTGTGGGATTTCAGACCAGTTTTTAATCGAATTGGCACCAATATTAATCGAATTGGCACCTAGGTATCGTGATAACATGTCAGATGGAAACTGGTGATTCCCATTCCTATTTCTGAGAATGTCTTGACATTAACATTTTAAAATTTTAATTCTTGTATTTTACCACTTCATAGTTTGCTGTTTGTTTTTGTGTGTTTGTTCATTGGTGACCTAATGCACCTAAATATTTTTTTTATAATGCGCCTAAACATTTTTATAACCAGTTATTCATCCGTTTATAAAAACGAGTATAACTTACAAAATAATTTACGTAGAAAATGTTTTATATTCATAGCAAATTCTAGTTTCAAATATCTTTTTTTTGCATTGATGCGTTTTAGGTTGACATTTGTGGCACCTATGTATACGTGCCGAATAGCACTTAAATCAAACTTAAGAAAACATGAAACTGAAGTGAACTATAGTATGATAGTTCAACATCTTTATGATCAAAATACTCCAAAATGTAGGACTATTTCCTGCTTAACTTGGCCAAAAATGAAAAAATAAATGTTAAAAAAGAGATGGCAGGGGCTTAGTCGAGCTCTGTATATGTACAGAGTGAGCGACAGGTAAAGTGCAAAAAGACACATTTCTTAGGAGAATATAGCTATTGCAGGAAGCCTCTATCTCCATTTCCATTTGCAGAAACACAGCCCCAAACTTGAAAGGGACCTCCACCATGCTCCACTACAGACACTCATTAATGCGCCGCCCTCTAGCCCTTCGGCAAACAACCTGCCTCCTGTTGTAGCAGTATTTTATTTATTATATTTTTGGGGGCAGAAAATCGCACCAGATGGTTTGGAATGAGTTAAAAATTTAAGTATTAAAAATTTTGGTGCCATTTTTGTTCACCCCATTTCCTATGCTTTTGAACATAGCACAAGAGCTTAGCCTTGTATCCATGTCAGAGATGTAGCTTTTGGGCCACATGTCTGAAGTTAAAGACCACTTCTGGCCAGATTTCTTTGCAGGTAGCACGTTGGTGACTTTCAAAACTGAGGGTGCACTTAACCAGAATGGCTAAACCAGCATTTGGTATCTGGTTTGCACTTGTGGGACCATCAGATCATTTCCAAAAGAACAATGACTAAATGCATCTCAGCAGTCTCTGTGTTTGTGTGTGAGACATGAGGGGAAAAGTCGATTCAGTTATGAATTGCAATTCATGGATCGCCACACTGGCTCCAACATTGGTTACTTTTATAATAGAGATGAAGGGGTCAGTTGGCCAGTGAGCAGACTTGGCTGTTTTTCGGTTTGATTGGCCATGACCGGTGAAATACCTCAGTAATAAACAAAGCCTCTGAGTAGCGCAACAGAAATGTATGTTTATGGTGTTGCATTATCACATTTTTCATTTACATTCTGATCTGCCTTTTTCTCCAAACTTTGTGAGCAAATTGGTTTCAAACCCACTCATTACATACACTTGCATAAGGCACAAAACACAGTGCAAATCATTTGAAAATCACCCACGTTAGAAGCCACTCAACCCGTGCACTCATCCTGAGTTGAGACTTTACATTTAGGTAAAAGGTTGCTTTTGATCCTACAGGTCATACCGTCTAAATGTTGGGTAGGAATGACTTAACTTATTATATAAGTTTTGTTTAGAAATAATAGTAATGGCGGATGACAGATACGTCAATTTTATATCAGTAAAAACTTAGCTTTTTTTTTTTACTTTGAAGATTGGGCTGTAATTACTTATGATCAATTTAATTGTGCTGCTAAATTAAGCTAAGGCCCCTATTTCATTGAGTCGAATTTGCTACTCACCTCTCCTGACGTGTCTTGATTTAAAATTGGCTCTGAAGTTGTTGTGGTTGGTGCCAGTTCGGTTAATTTTTCAAGTGTAGCGATCCATATCGTTAACGATTTGAACAAATTCATAAGGATGTGAAAACGACTCTACAGCGCATTTTGTCACAAGCAATAATGATTTTCTCGACATAACGTTTCAATAGTGGGGCGTTAATGAATTTAACAATGTTTTTTTTCTTGGCCCTAAATAATTAATAATGAAAGTACCATCGCTACCAACATGAAGCAAAATTAAAACAAGTTCTCTCTGTGCACAGAGAGATGTGTGCCAGTGTGTGTGCACAGAGATAAATATTTGTCTGCGTTAGTGTCTGCGTTAGTGTCTGCGTGTGTAAGGGTTAGGGAGAGAGTTGTGACGTGTGGATGTGTCAGTCTGTGTGTGACGAGTAAATGTGTGGATGTGAGTCTGTGTGTTAACATGAGTTATGTTTGTATTATTTTGTGCGAGACGTGTGACTTGTTAGTGCGTATGTGTGCGTCATGAGAGAGGTGGGTGTTAACATTTGTAATGTATGTGTGTGATGTGTGCATGTATGTGTATGGGTGCGTGCGCATGTGAGAGATGTGTTTGTGTGAATGTTAACATTTGTGATGTGTCCGTGAGATCAATAGGCCTCAGATGCTGAAATAAAAGCGTCACACTATGATGATGTCACTCAATATAATGCCTCACAGCGTTATTAATAATTTTTCGACATAAATTTAAGGCATTATCTTGGCTGACCCGTTTGATATATCAAAAATCCCTCCACAATTTTGCATCCGCAGTGTCTTTAGATCACATCGGCCCCTTTTGGTGACGATGGTATAAATTCCCTAGGAGGAGTATATCAAAATCCATCGGGTGCGTTTTTGCGAATGACCCAAAATAACCGGCCTGCTATTGAGTTGAGCCCAGGACATGTAGTGCATGAACGGCTCAATGAGCTCTAAATATGTACTGAGTTTCGTGTGCCTACGTGAAAGTGTGTATGAGCTATCCAGCTAAATCTCGTGTGAGGGCCCCGGGCCACGAGACTCTCAGGCATCCTGATGGCAGCAGATTCCAACCTGCTCTGCTCTCCGCCATCTAGCTGGCGTCATTGAACCAGCGAAGCCGACGTGACTGACGAACGGATTCAGTTCTGGCTCGATTGCTTTTCCTGTATTGAATTTGTATTTGAATTTTTCTATCTGAATTTCACAGCTTGAAATGGATTGTTGAAAATTTCGTGTGACATTCAGAGCACTTAAATTCAAAGATGTTGCTTTTTAAAGTCAAATATCTCAGTTTAATAGATTCAGTAGTAGTTAAATAGCAAAATTAACAATTCAACAGATTAAATTTCAAAACTTATTTTTCAAAGGCTGATATAATTCAATGATGCTTATGATGCTTATTTACTTCCATACCAAATCGATACTTTTAAACCGGTACCGGTGCCAAAACAGTGCCTGAACCGATACTTTGCAAAAGCCACAAAATGATGGTGGATGACTCAAGAATACATTTTTATTGAACAAAAAATTTTATGCTTAAAATTGAACAATATATTAAAAGTTTAAGTACTAGCTGGAAAGCCATAATTATAAACATAGTCCAAGTTACATTAGTATTTTACAATTTGTTTGACTATTTGTTTTCATGAATGCAAGATTTGCATTTTGCAATTAACATTACATTAGCCTTCTACTAACCTGCGGAAAGGCTGCTGTCGTCATCTTAATCGATGAACTCCTTTTTGTTCCAGTTGGTATGACTGGGGCTGGGGTCATCCACACCAATAGTGCCAGCTGTTGTCTGTAAAAATACTTCGCATCCCTCTGCTTTTAAGTTTATTCCGTGTGCCCTCAAATGTTTCATTGTAAGACATTTACTGCACGTCGCGGTGTCGGAATCCTTTCTTGTGAAATATAGCCACACTTTCGACCGTTTAGTTTTAGGCATTTTAATGAAAGTTAATTTGCAAGTTAAGATAGTGGTAGATCACCTGCTGCCGTCAGAGCAAGTGTAACGCAAGATGCGTTCACGCGCATCTCGAATGGTCTCATTTCCCGATGATTTGTGCTTTTAATTTTTTTTAATCTAATCTAATAAACTTTTAATCTACAAAAATAAAATGGACAGTAGCATTACTGCAACAATGTTTTGGATTTGTATTATCAAAGCTTTCCGAGGTCCTCAAGTGTTTTCTAATTAAGGAAATAATTAATTTTTCAGAATAAATGCAGTATTTAAATTTTATTAGCGATCATGTGTGTTGAATCTAATGCTTATTACAACTGTTATCATAGCATTTCAGTTCAGGCATTTAAGTGGCACCGAAATTCGCGTTCTGTTTCGGTCTGGTACATACCGGTTATATAGGTACCGGTGCCGTATTAGCACCGGTTTTCGGTACCCAACCCGATACTCAAAAACTCAGACCGATCATGCACCATTGGGAGTGTGGCGTAGCCCTGGCACAGCAACCCCTAGTAGATCTTGCCGCATAGCTCCTACACACTTGTATATATACTTCTAAAACCTAGTTGACTTTTAGAACTCATTAAGCTGAACAAGTTAATCCACAGGAAGTGAGTTATTTTGAGTTGTTTGCAAAATTCACCCAATGGAATTTGAAATACTCCTCCTAGGGAATTAATACTTGGCACCAAATCAGACAAATATTATCTCAACAAATTCCCTAAGCAAAATTTCGAATGTGTGTGTGTATAATGTGTGTGCATACACACTCATTAATGGAAAGATGAGAGTTTTATCTGAAATGTAGCAAGGAACATCGCTAATGACGCTACCTTGAAAAGAATTGTGACGGAGCAGAATTTCTGTGTAGAGCAGTGTGTGTCTGTGTGTGTAAAGGCGAGTGTGTGTGTGGGGCACGGTATCAAATTACGCGTTTGTACACACATAACGACTAAGGACAGGCTGAAACAGAAAGGGAGAGAGAAAATGGATCTTTACCCTCTGAGACTTGCATTTGCTTTATACGCGCACACGTGCTTTATAAGAATCAGTACACGTGCGCTGTACACACACGCTTACAAACACAAAATAAAAGATGTTTTACGCGCATACACATGGTCAGTGTTCTAGTAAACAGTACATGCACGCACGGATGTTGATTATACCAGTAAGAGATGAGCACTAAGACCCAGCACTGGACACGAGTACCCACAATTCCGCAGCGCAAGAGAGAGAAAAACCATTGGCTCATGTGACGTTTTGAACAAGAAGTGCATGCGTGATACATGATACTCGTAAACCAAGACTTGCTCGTTTTTCAAGTCAAAATTTATTAAAAGTCTTTGGTCATCTTGTGGAACACTCGCAAACCAGGTTACTCGCAATCCATGGTTCCACTGTATACGCAAAAGGCCTGGTAGACATTTAGATCTCATTGAGGTGAACAACTTGCATACCCCATGTCATGAAATCTGCTGAACAGAAAGTCAGTTATTTTGCATTGTTTGAAAAACACACCCATTGGTATGTGATGTACTTCTCTTATATGATTTTGACCCAACATGGTCCAATATAATCTCAAGACATTGAGGATCTAACATTGTGAAGGTCTATTTGATATCTTAAATGGATCAGCCTTGGCGAGCTCTTAACCCTTAGGGGTCGGAGGCCTTTTTAAAGAACTGCAGTGATTCAGCGGTCTTCTAAAATTTTTGTAAATTTCAGATTTTTACCAATATAGAAGCTAATACATTTTCCCTTATTTATGTAGAGCACAAACTCTGCTTTCATAATGTTGTTGATGTAAATATGTCAGATTCATGTGCAACTTTTAAACTCGTGTCAAATTGCACACATAAAAAATACAATTTCAAACTTTAGCAGAAAAGCAGAGAAAAAGAAAAATAAACAACCCTGGCAGATTGTTTTGAACACAGAAATGAATTCATGAAAGTGTTAAAGTGTTGGGTGTGTGTCCATAGCAAAACAACTAAGTTATAAAACTCGGAAAGACCTTTTATTTGGAATAAAGTGACTGATGTGCCTAACTTTTTTCAGCAGAAGCTCTGTTTCACTAATTAATCTATGACTTTTCATGAATATGTAAGACCCATTCACACCTGGCTCAGGTAACATCAGGTTTCACCAGGTCTCCTATTGTCTCAGCTGTTCACACCTATACACTCGGATTCCTCACACAAACAGGGCTTCTTTTGAGATAAAAAATAAAGCATGGTTTCTGAAACATTAATTAAAATACAATTCTTATGTGCGCACACACAAAAACACTACACAGCAAAAATATATAAGTACAAAGCGCTGAAAATAAAGCACCTCAAATTGGTGCACATTTTGCGCAGCACACGTTTTGCGCAGCGCCGCAAAGGCAGCGCTTGTTTAGCAATCTTTTTTATTCCAAGATGGCGGCGCGTGCACAACGCGAGGCTCGGCGTCTCTCTAGAAACTGCAGTTTAGTAGTTATTATCCTGGTCATAATTAGTTTATTTGCGCAAAACGCACTCTGTCTAACCTCATATAGTAGACAAGAACTTTTAGACATCAGATTACAAGCAACAAACAGTGGTATAGTCGACTTTCCTCTCATTCCCTTTGAGATCTACAAGCCATCGGAGGCTACGGGCTATCCTCGGCCAGGCGGAAGTGCTCGTAGACGGCGAAGAGACCGTAAACAAAGGCGGGGGAAGCGAGGAGGGCTGCGGGCTAAGCTAAGGCTAACACCACACCGGCTTTCCTTACCGAGCATTTTCCTTGCTAATGTGCGGTCTCTGGTGAATAAGATGGATGAACTACGACTCGGTATCGCCAACAGCAAGAAATTAACGGACTGCAACATCTTAATATTTACGGAAACATGGCTGAACAGTGACATTCCTGATAGCGCAACTGAGCTAGCTGGATGCTTCATTCTACGTGCGGACAGGACAACAGAAGGCTCCGGGAAGACCAAAGGTGGAGGTTTATGTATTTATGTAAACAAAGCCTGGTGCACTAACTGCACTGTTGTTGTGAGTCATTGTTCTGCTGATGTGGAATTTTTAATGATTAAATGTAGACCCTTCTATCTACCGAGGGAGTTTACTACTATAGTTATAACTGCTGCATACATACCACCGGATGCTAATGCTAAGAATGCTATGAAAGAGCTGCATGAAGCTATTAGCAAACAACAGACTGTTTATTCTGAGGCTGCTTTCATTGTTGCAGGGGATTTTAATCACTCTAACTTGAGAACAGTACTCCCAAAGTTTTTTCAACATGTGGACTGTCATACTAGAGGTAGCAAAACTCAGGATCATGTCTATACAAATATAGCCGAGGCATACAGAGTTTTAACCCTCCCCCACCTGGGACAGTCTGATCACCTTTCTTTGTTCCTGCTCCCCAAATACACTCCGCTCATTAAACGTGTGAAGCCCTCAGTTACATCTATCAGAGTGTGGACTGAAGAAACAGACACTATACTTCAGGACCGATTTCATCATACGGATTGGAGTAGGTTTGCCTCTCAAGCGACTTCTGATTCTCACACGGACATAAATCTATACACCTCTTCTGTTCTGGATCACATCAAAGCCACCATTGACAATGTAACAACTGTGAAGCAGATTACAACATACCCTAATCAGAAGCCATGGATGAATAGGGAAATTCGTCTCCTGCTCAAGGCACGGAATGCTGCCTTCAGATCAGGAGATGCACAGGCCTACAGTGCATCCAGAGCTAACCTGAAAAGGGGTATCGATAAGGCCAAGTGGAGCTACAAGCTGAGGATCGAAGATCACTTCATCAACTCTGATCCTCGGCGTATGTGGCAGGGCATCCAGTCCATCAGTGACTACAAACCCGCCCACTCTGCAAACATATCAACCGAAATCTCCTTCCTCAATGAGCTAAATAACTTTTATGCTCGCTTTGATCAGAGTCTTCAGGAGACAATCACTACATTGATACCGCCTGTGAACTTTCAGCCTCTCTCTCTTTCCACCGCAGAAGTCTCTGCTGCCTTCAGCAAGATAAACAATCGGAAAGCAGCTGGCCCTGATGGAATACCTGGACGTGTGCTCAGAACCTGTGCTGAACAGCTGACTGAAGTCATGACAGACATCTTTAATCTGTCCCTACGTCAATCAACAGTGCCTACTTGCTTTAAATCCACCTCCTTTGTGCCTGTGCCTAAACACTCCAAACCTATGTGCCTTAATGATTACCGCCCAGTAGCACTGACACCAATACTCATGAAGTGCTTTGAGCGTCTAGTCCTAGCACATCTCAAGAGAAGCCTTCCACCCACATTGGACCCTCATCAGTTCGCCTACCGGGAGAATAGGAGCATTGAAGATGCTGTCTCCCTAACACTGCACACGGTACTTTCTCACCTGGATAATAAGAACACTTACACAAGAATGTTGTTCGTGGATTTCACCTCAGCGTTCAACACAGTCATCCCCTCCAGGCTGATCAGTAAGCTTACTGATCTCGGAATCAACACCTCTCTATGCAGCTGGATACTGGATTTTCTGACCAACAGACCACAGAATGTTAAAGCTAATAACGTTCTCTCCTCAACCATAATCCTGAACACTGGTGTGCCACAAGGCTGTGTACTGAGCCCCTTCCTGTTTTCACTGTACACACATGACTGCAGCCCTATGCATGGTTCTAATACCATAATTAAGTTTGCAGATGACACGACAGTGATTGGCCTCATCAATGACAATGATGAGACTAACTACAGGGCAGAGGTAAAGCACTTGGCCGAGTGGTGTGCTGACAACCACTTGCTCCTGAACACCAGTAAGACCAAGGAACTCATTGTGGACTTTAGAAGGAGAAGGAGTAACACACACTCCCCTGTCTACATCAACGGGACAAGGGTCGACCGTGTTACAAACTTCAAGTTCTTGGGGATACACATTTCTGAGGATTTGACTTGGTCCACTAACACCACCAGTCTCCTCAAGAAAGCTTCCCAGCGCCTCTTCTTTCTGAGACTATTAAGGAAGAATCACCTTTCTAAAGACATAATGAACCATTTCTACCGTTGTGCAATAGAGAGCATACTAACCAGCTGCATTACAGTCTGGTATGGTAACTGCTCTGTCTCGGACCGTAAATCCATCCAAAGGGTGGTAAAAACTGCTCAGCGTATCACTGGTACCCCACTTCCTGGCATTGAGGAAGTCTACAAGAGGAGGTGTCTGCGTAGAGCACGAAGCATCGTGAAAGACACCTCTCACCCTGCACATGAACTGTTTTCTCTCCTTCCTTCTGGAAAAAGGTTCAGATGCCTAAAAACCAAGAGCAGCAGGCTGAGGAACAGTTTTTACCCCACAGTGGTTACCTTACTGAACACAAATTCACTGTCCCCCTTACATAGACGGTACCACCATCATTGATAACCAACATTCCTGTTTAATACCTTTGTAAATACTTCCCGTTCATTCATTTGTACAGTCTGCACATGGACTGTATACCAATATGTGTATATTCATATATGTAGATGTGTGTATAGGTATACTCTGCATTCACATCCAGCGGTTAAATTACTCATTTATTCATATGCATATTCATACTATTGCACATAATGTAAATTCACCTATATATAGTTTCTGTATATCTTTATTCCACATATTTATAATCAGACATATCTGTAGATTTACAACTATTCTGTACATTAATTTATCCATCTATGCTCACTTTACAGTGTATATTCATGTACATATATATATATATATATATATATAATTTTTTTTTATACAATTTATACATAGACCTTAATTCTATCATACAAGTTTCTATAGATCTGTATATATGTTTATATTGCACTGCTAACTTGCACTTCTGGTTAGATGCTAACTGCATTTCGTTGCCTTGTGACTATGTGCAATGACAATAAAGTTGAATCTGATCTAATCTAATCTAATATGTGTTTGTTGTATTTCTAGGGGATTATGTGAAGATAAACTGAATTAAAAAAATAAATAAAATGTATAAATCTATATATCGGCGCGCGTGCGTTCATCTGCCTTTTGATCAAAACTCCGCAAAGTGAAAGAGCGCGCGCTCACGCCGCGGGCTCACATTTTAGTCACTAAAATGTTTATTCACAACTACATTTCAGCCACACACAGACACCTTGCATTGTGCTATGTTGTTGTTTGTCATCTAAGTATTTTATGAATGAAATAAAGCTGCTGATTTTGGTGTACACTTTCAGTTTTCATCTCCACTTTGATCAAAACTCTGCCGATATGAGCAGCTTTGTTTCAGTCATAATATACACATCACAAAGGGGGAAACTTTTGCAAAGCAAAAAAAAAAGTAAATTCAGTACCCCAAAGAAACAACAGCAGAGACATATACTGTACTTGCTGAATAAACACTGCATTTTAAAAGCGCATGCGATGTGAGCAGCTTTATTTCATCATTCCAGCCATTCGTGGTCAAATAATCATTCACCGCTGGACACAAACAGCAAAAAAACATGTTAATAATAATCAGAATAATAATAATCCTAATGTTTTTTTCTGTTTGTGTTCAGCGTTGAATGATTACTTGAAGCACTTTGTTTGGATTCATGCCACGAGTCATTTTATCATGGCGAGATTCTTGCGTGCAAATAAGAATATTTGCGTAAAATATTTGCGTTTTTATTCCTTCATTCAACCCCTTCCTGTTCTGTTGGACACGGGCATGCATTAGCACATCAATCCCTCAAACAACACAGCAATTAGCATTTACTTAAATCTGAATAGAGCCGTTTACATAAATCATACGTGAATGGAGCGCTGGGTGAGGGGGCGGGGCTCCAACGCGTGTGGTGACCAGAATCTGACATGCGTCTGTTTTTTATTTTTAACATTCATTTAATAACAAACATTTTATTTGGCAATAAACTTTTTGGAAAGAAAACCGTTTACTGTGTGTACATATTTTTTCTGGGTTACTACAATATAATTTCATTCACTAAAACACTTGCAAAGAAAAAAAAAAGTGTTAGGGGTCAACAGCATCGTCGACGATGCCAAATGGTTAAACCTACTGTGAATAATAGGAAACAGGAAGTGTTTCTGTGTAAATTGAGTGATGTACATCAAACCTCAGTTTTTATGTTAAGCGAAGAACCCTGCTCACAATGACATGGCTACAGTGAGTCTCAGTCATAGCGCCACCAACTGGCAGCAGAAATTGTCTACTTTTAGAAATCTACAAAATTTTGTGGCTAATTTCCTGCTAATTTGATTAAGATGTGATGTTTGATAGCTGATGTGAAACTGTAATGGACTTTTTGATGTGTTGAATTGTGTTGCTAGGGCAAGGTATTAATTTAAGTAAACTGATGTTCTCATTTCTTACAAGTGGAAAGTCCTAATGTTTCAAAACATTTAATTTGTAGAAAGAACAACTGGTTGTGAGTAAATTTGCTTAGTTTCATGATTTTGTGATGCTCAAATGGCTCCCAACAATATTTTACATATATGAGCCCATTGCCTAAACAGGTTTTGGCCTGACTCATGCAGTACTAAACTATGTCCAGTAGATGAAGGTGCTTCCCCTTCTTTTAATATGGCTTCATGTTTCCAATTTAAGCATATACAGAAATAATAAATATAAAGTCCACACACACAAACACTACACATCCTACACACACTCACACACCTTAAAAACAGACAGACACTACACATCCAGCACACACAAATACACACTATGCACACACTAACCATCCTACACACACATTACAGATTAAATGGTTCAGCCATGGCGTTGCCTAATTCTGAAAAGTGGCTAATAACTTCACAACCAAACACACACGCGCGCACATACATGTTTATATATACACACAGACTAGACATTATAGTTTAGATGCTGAGTCTCTTGTGACATCAGTGGACATTGTTATACTTTGTTTCATTAGACCCAAACTGCCACTTTTCAGCACACACAATATTACATATTACCCCTTTCAGTCAGGGGAAGTGTTACAAGAAAATAATTTGAGGACAAAAACATATTTCTTTGTTTGTAGTTTATTTAGAATAAATCAAGATTCACCTGCAAGAATCTCAGGAATACTTCAAAATAAATAAAATGTGTAAAAACGGACATTCAGGGTAAAATGATGCAAACAAAAGCAGTGCATGAAACAAGAAACCCTTGCAAAAACATGCATTCAGAGTAAAACTGCAACGGGAACAGAGCAAAATAAAAACTGAAAAAATAGACCTTCAGTGCCCTAAGATGATTAAAAAAAAAAAAAACTAAAACAGACATTCAAAGCAAAATGGTGCAAACAGGAACAGTGCAAGATAAAATGGGTGTATGGTGTCTACAGTTACACATCCCTGTGCCACTCTTGAAAGCAGTTCCTGTTCAACTGAAAACACAGGGGAACATTGCATGTCTGGCATCTCCAAGGTGTTTTTTGCCCCTTGCCATGCACTGCTTTGCAATGCACACACAACCTGCAACCAGCAGTGGCAACAGCTCTGGCGTCTGAGGTCCACTCAGCTACTGGAACTGGTACATGGTACTTGTCCGTTTTGGTGCTACTTCCTGTGAGACACCACAAAGCTCTTTTGATAAATTATTCTATAAACTCTTTATGGGATAGGTTACCATATAGTACTTTATACACAATGAAAGCATTGGTGGCAGCAATGTCCAAGAAGTATAGAAAAATATTCCTGTACCACTTCAATGTTTTGTGCTGTTCGGTGTAGTACTGTAACAGCTGATCAGACAGGTCAAGGCCCCACATGTGCTGGTTGTAAGCATTCACAGGTGCAGGACATGGAAATGTCTTTGTAGACCATGTACCTTGTAATTTCACCCTCCTCTGCACAGACAGATACTTCTCGGGTGTCCATCCACTTCACAAATACAAGTGGTCCATCTCGAATCCACCTGACGGATCCCCTGACAGACTATTTAAGAGTGAATTATCTGCATTCGGAGGGCAGTCCTTCCTGTTGTCTCTGCAAGTCCCACATGCACCAAACTTCATGGTAAGCAAGTCTTTTCTAGAAATTGTCCATGTACACATGGTACCCCGAACCTAAAACCTTAAAGTCCGAGAGAGACATCACAGCATCATATGATAGTCCATGGCCTGTGGGAAAGTTGTTCTTTCCTGTGTACACAGAAAAGTCCATAGTGTATCAATTTAAACAATCAGCAAGAACAAACAGCTTGAGGCCTCACCTAGTTGGCTTGGCTTTCATGTACTGTGTCATTCCTGTGTGTGCTTTGCAGGCCACCATTCTCTCATCCACAGATTAATTTCTTCTGGGATGATAAATGATAGTGTCCATAAGATGTCTAACCCTGAACAGACGAGCATGTTCGGATGTGTCCCTCTTCCTGTCATTCTCCTTGTCTGCATCTGGGTGACTCAAATGCACATTCCAAGAAATCGTCCAGTATCTGTCCCTTGACATAACTGTAGCTGGAAAAGGTACTGTCAAGAATACTGCTCTGTCTCCAGTAGTCTGTTATGGAGGACTACTTTACCATGGCCATGTACAATACGATTCCAATGACACAGTACATGATAGCAGTCTATCATCAGTGAGGCTAACGTCTGTCGATTTATATTTGCGTCCCTTCGCAGTTGCCTTGGCAGCCTCAGCATTGGTGTTGTGGCACAGTGTTGACACATCAATCTCTGAAAAAAAAGAACAGTTTGAATAGACTCATGGGAGAATGTGAGTCAGCAGACGGCAGCCTGAGTCTGTGGAACAGTGTCGTCATCATTCTGCGTTTTCTATGACATTGTCTGCATCTTGCCTGCTTGTTTGCCTTTGCATTTTTTGGGGACAGGTGGCTGATAATTTTCACTGTAAAAAAAACAAACAAAACATGAGCATGCTGATAACACAATAAAAAAATAATGTACATTTTCATCATATATAAATATGTGCACTTACTCAGGATGATTCTCGATTGCACTCAAAACTGAACAATGCTTGCGGTCCCGTTGCGAGGTGCTTGTGAAGGCAAGGGTGATGCAGACACATTCCTAAAAAATAAATAAATAATAAATTGTTAGCCTGTATTGTTCCAAGTAAACGGATGTGCAATTGATGGGTATGGACACACAATATATACAGAGAGGCCTCAAAAATGTATACACACTTCAACATGAATAATATACACCTCTCCTCTGATGGTCACATGACCGCATAAACAATAGCGCAACTAATTCAGTTGAACCTCGGATTGTGAGTAACGCGGTTTGCGAGTGTTCCACAAGATGAGCAAAGATTTTAAATAAATTTTGACTTGAAAAATGAGCAAGTCTTGGTTTACCGAGTATCATGCATCACGCATGCGCTTTTTGTTTTGATGCTGAGAGTCATGTGATCACAACTGAGCCAACAGTTTTTCTCTCTTGCGCTGCGGAATTGTGGGTAATCGTCTCCCCTGCTGGGTCTTAGTGCTCGTATCTCACTGGTATAATCACCATCCGCGCACGTACTGTTTACTGTAACACTGTGACCACGTGTGTGCGTGTAAAACATCTTTTATTTTGTGTTTGTAAGCATGTGTGTACAGCGTGCATGTACTGTTTATTATAACGTGCGCGCACGTGTAAAGAAAAAGCAAGTCTCATTAGAGGATAAAGATCTATTTGCTCCTTTTCTGTATCAGCCTGTCCTTATGTGTGTGTGCGCGCGTAAGTTGACACCGTGCCCCTTTTGTGTAAAGGCGTAATTTGACACCGTGCCCCTTCACACACACACTCTCGCACGTTGTGAGATGAGAAATGTATACATAGAAAGCTTAAAGGGCCTACTTTTAAATGATGCAAATTACAGTCTCTACAAGCATTCTCAGTTTATGTAATCTGTGTCGCACTGTAATCTATGTAGAATTTGTCGCACTTCATTATCCAATAATGACCTGAGCCTACACACTATTCACAGGGAAAATTTTCTGAGTAAGCTACATACAAGGCCACACACACACACTCCCTCTCTCGCCTTTATGCGCGTAGGCGCTGTGTGTGGTGTGTGTGTGTAAATTATGCCTTTACTAAAAAAAACTTTTATTTTTAAATAAATACATGAATGAACGAACAAAAAAAAATTTGATTCACGCTTTATTGATTTCACGTTTTTGTTTTTCTCCATTTTCTTTTTCAGGATTAATACAAGCTGGATATGTCCTTCATATTTGAGTGGCTTTATAGTGGTTTTAGTAATGTACTGCAGTTTCTTGGTAAGGCTATTTTTTTTTTTATATTACCAAATGCATTTTAAATTAAAAAACAAACAAACATTATAATTCCCTTTAAAAGTTTGAGTTTTAACTGTCATACACATTGATTGATTAAAAAAAAATTTAGGTTAAAAAGCAAGACCATTTGCAGCCCCTCTTGTTTTGTTTTTCATTTGTGGCAGTGGAAATAGCTAAATGTAGAATATACCCAGTCTATTTTCATTTCATGATTTTGCTTCAGGTGCAAAAAAGGGTAATCTGATAGCTTGAGTGTAGGTACTGTTGGGGTTAGGAGGTATAAATGCCAAAATGTGCATGGAGATCTTCATAGAGACTGTTTCTTAAAAAAACCTCTTCTTATTCTTTTAGGACTGTACAAAAAGTCAGGTAAATTAGTATTTCTTGGTCTGGACAATGCTGGCAAGACCACACTACTGCATATGCTTAAAGATGATCGACTGGGGCAACACGTGCCAACCTTGCATCCAAGTGAGTTCTTTTCATGACAAATACATATTTACTTATTTCATTCACTGCTAACTTCAATACTGAGTTTTCTTTTCCTAATTTAACATGTAAAAAAATCATAAAGGGAAATGTCTAAAAGGAATTAAATTAAAAGGAATTAAAATGTATTTATTTTTTGCATATTTGTCACACTTAGTTTGAAGATTGCAATCATTTAAGTTTAATAATGCACAAAGATAACCTGAGTAAATACTCAGTTTTTAAATGCAGTTTTTAAAGGATGATTTCATTTATTAAGGGGGGAAAAAAGCTGTCCCCTTTGTGCATGTGTGTTTGAAAGTCGTCATACACAATAGCCTCCTCCCTTCTCCTCTCCTCTCTGTCTTACCTTCAAACACACACTAATGAAAACACTGCTCTCACAGGAATATTTACCAAGGTAAAGTAAAGGGTTTAAAGCCATGGTATATATTTGAGATATATACAGAGGTGTGAAGAGGGGAATGTCTATTACCGCCGTGCTCACCGCCGCGACAAAACGACAGCGACCAAAATAAATCAGTTGCATTTCAAAGTAATTCGTGAATTGAAAAAACATTGAAGCTGAACATTAAAACAAGTACACTACACTGTAAGCCCTAAGGCTCAAAGTAATTAAACACATTGAGTACTGTTAACCTAAATAATTGAATGAGTAATAATTTTGAGTACGTAAGTAACAATAACTTAAGTAAAACTTCCACCAATGTAAAACCTATAGAGCACTCGTGATGCAGTGGTAAGTGCTTCGTCTGCCATCCCGACAGCCCGAGTTCAATTCCCGTGCTGGATGGTCTACAACAATTTTTTTTTCATTTGTTCAACAAACTCAAAAATTGATAGTTCTGTTTGCTTAAAATTGGAAACATCATTAATTAAAAAAATGTGATGTAACTGATTACCTCAAATATTTTGAGTTTTGCCAACTTAATCGGGTTTACAGTGTAGCAGTCAAAAAAAGACTCTAAAAATGCTGTGTTGTTTCTGTAAACGTTGGGTTGCTCATGTTGGGTCAAATGAGATGTAGTGAGTCATTAACAAATTACCACCTGGTTGGGTTATTTTGACCCAACAATTGGTTTATTCTTTATTATCTGTTTCCTCCAAACGGCAGCCTGCAAAATGTTCAAAATGTAATTGTTATTGTGTTACAAGTTGTCACAGCGAGCGCCTGTGATGGGCTGTGCCCAAATCAATATCGCTCCTCGCTCACTAGTTAGGCGGCCTCTCAGGCTAGTGCGGCCAAATCAGTATCGCTCCTCGCTCACTAGCTAGACGGCCTCTCCTTCTGCTGGTGCGCGAAGGGGCACGGCTGGTGAGCTATCGCCGCTAATGATCCCGGGCTTCTCCCCACGCTATAAAATACAGCGGGAAGTGTAGCTCGGGGTCTGTTGCACTCTAAACCCGATTAAGTTGGCAAAACTCAAAATATTTGTGGTAATCAGTTACATCATAATTTTTAAGTTTGTTGAATTTGTTCAGCTAACTTGGAAAGTGTCAGTTCTACAAACGCAAACCAAAAAGTTCTGAATACTCAAAATTATTACTCATTCAACTATTTAAGTTAACAGTACTCCGTGTGATTAATTACATTGAGCATTAGGGTTTACAGTGTAGTGATGAAGATAATCATGTTTTAGTGTTACTGTGTGTGCATTACAATGTCAGACAACATTCACATGCAAATAATTTACCCCTCCCCAGGTGTGAATCAGCGGTTCTCACCTATACATGCAGAGAAACTAAAGTGCACCCCTCCCCACTTTAAGACCCTCTTGGATCTGAGGCTCTTCTGAAGACCTTCAGTGCTTCAGGCCTTTTTTTAATTTCATCTTCTGGATTCCAAATTCTAAAATTGACATTGTTACCGTTTTTAATCCCTGGAATGGAAGACATTGAGATTTTCCTTATCATAACATGAATTGTATTGTTTTAATCACTCTATACTGTAAAGCTATGTAGCGTTCTCTCGCGGATTCAAGGACAGAGACACAGTCAACAGGTTGCCGGGGTGAACACACTGAAGTGATTTATTAATGTGTTGGTGATACCCTCTCGCATAAGCAGCCATGCAGACTTAGACGGAGTGGTCGGGTGCGCTGTTTGGTGTCAGTGACGCGGGGCTCGAGGTGAGTCGTCTTCAGAGGGTGTGCACCTGCAGCACCAAGTCCGCTGAGACAAGCCGGTGGAGCCACCGGAAGAGTAGGGAGGAGAGGCGGAGGCGACTGCCGCGCTGCGGAAGGAAGTCTTCCACAGCGTAGATTTCCTGGGCGAGGATTCCCCAGCACTCTCAGAATCTGCACAGAATGAAGATACTAACATTAGCTTAGATTCTCTTAACAACCCACTCACCGTGCTGGTTTTCCGGCCTCCCCCGTACTCCTCCAGACGGTGAGTGGAAATAGGACGCCGGCTGTGTCTGATTACATGGCCCCGCCCCCTTTTCCTGTGGCTTGCCGGTGGGCGTGAACTTGAACTTTTTCCGCTTGGTGCGTGGAGCTGCGCAATCCACGTAGTGGTTGTACGGTAACCCGTGACAATACACAATTTTCTTTTGGTATTTTTTAAATAAAATCTTTAAATTTAATACAAGATGAAAAGATTTCTATTTTCATTTGTTGTGTATAGAGTGATTAAAAACAGTACAAGTCAAGTCAATTTTATTTATATAGCACTTTTAACAATTGACATTTGTCGCAAAGCAGCTTTACACAATAAAAGAAGTAAGTTTGTATGCAATGTGGTTGAATCAAAATGATAAGATTGTCTCTGATGAGCAAGCCGAGGGCGACGGTGGCAAGGAAAAACTCCCTGAGATGGTAATAGGAAGAAACCTTGAGAGGAACCAGACTCAACAGGGAACCCATCCTCATCTGGGTGATAACGGATAGCAGGGATTGATCAGCATAATAATGTGTACTGGAAGTTCAGTATAACAGGAGATGTGTTTAAAATTTAAATTAAAAGGAGTCCAGTTTGTTCCTGGAGGCTCAGGTAGACTGTAGGAGATTCCAGTCCTGAGCTATCGAACAGCTGAAGTCACAGGTCCCCAGAGCATCAATCGATCACAGGACAGTCTTCATGGAAACCATCCCCAGCCACCACACGAATCCAGGCAGACCACACGGGGCATCCATGCGACGAGATCTCCAACCAGAAGCAGGACTCCAGGACGGGTTATATGGGTCCAGAGGGCAGAGGGGTCTGGATCACTGGCATCTCAGGAGTGACATGTATAGCTCGACAGAGAGAGGGAAAGAGAGAGAGGAGAGAACAGAAAATAAGGAGAGATGGCAGTTAGGTATGGTCACAGTCAACATGTATAAGGTGAATGTATATTTAGTGCAAAGTGCAAGCAGGGACTCTGGCAGGACTAACTATAACAGCATAACTAAAAGGGAGAGCCAGAAGGAAACACAGACATGAGGGCTCCCTGTGATGTAAAGCAACCAATCACCTCACCGTCAACAAACCTGTGATCAATGAGAGTGGGGAAGACGGCATCTAAACATACCAGTTCACCAGAATACTCTACGTCCAGATCTGCTCCTTTACCTAAGGTTAATCTATTTACAAAAATGCTTGGCTAAATAAATAGGTTTTTAGCCTAGACTTAAACACTGAGACTGTGTCTGAGTCCCGAACATTAATAGGAAGACTATTCCATAACTTTGGGGCTTTGTAAGAAAAAGCACTGCCCCCTGCTGTAGTTTTAATAATGCGTGGTACTGACAGACAGCCTGCATTCTTTGATCGAAGTAGGCGTGGCGGATCGTAAGACACTAGCAGTTCACTCAAATACTGTGGCGCGAGACCATTTAGTGCTTCAAATGTCAAAAGTAGTATCTTAAAATCGATGCGAAATTTCACAGGGAGCCAATGCAGTATAGATAAGATAGGTGAGATGTGCTCGTATCTTCTGGTTTTAGTGAGGACTCTCGCTGCTGCATTCTGTACTAACTGAAGCTTGTTTATACACCTAGTTGAACAACCAGACAGTAAGGCGTTACAATAGTCCAACCTAGAGGTGATAAAGGCATGAACTAGTTTTTCTGCATCATTTAGTGACAATATGTTTCTAATCTTGGCAATATTTCTAAGGTGAAAGAAAGCTATCCTGGTGATATTATCTACATGTGCTTCAAACGAAAGGCTGGAATCTATAATCACACCAAGGTCTTTTACTGTTGCATTTGATGGAACAGAAAGGCCATCTAAAGTTAGTGTGATCAGAAAGCTTACTTCTAGCTACTTGTGGTCCTATGACCAGAACTTCTGTCTTATCAGGATTAAGCAGAAGAAAATTAATTAACATCCAATCTCTTATGTCCTGCACACACTGCTCAATTTTAGCAAACTGGTTTTTCTCATCTGGTTTTGCTGAGACATATAATTGTGTGTCATCAGCATAACAATGAAAACTAATACCATGTTTACGAATGATGTTGCCCAGAGGAAGCATGTAAAGGGAAAAAAGCAGTGGGCCTAAAACTGAACCCTGTGGAACACCAAACTCCACTTGAGAACATGAGGAATGGTCACCATCTAAATCTACAAACTGATAACGATCAGTCAAATATGATCAGTCATATCGGCATATCGTCATATCGCCGCCATCTTGTAAGTCATGGATTACAAGATGGCGCCGGTGAGGTCGGCTGCCGTCGCGACTGCTCCGACCTATTTTTCCTTGTTTTCGCTTTTTAAGTTAACTTTCAATAACTTTAATCCGGCTAATTCACCATCATTGAGTGCATTAAGTACGATAGAGATACTCTTCTCTTATTCTTCTCTTATTCTATTGGTTTACAATGTACTCACAATTCGACGTTTTTAACTCCGGATCCGAGCTGGCCGAGTGAGATCCTGAGGGAAAACAAAGGACGCGACGCGAAGCGGCGGCCCCGAGGAAAACGAGCCGGCGTCAGGAACAGGCTGAGAGCCCGTGCACACCGCACACCTCTGCCTAGCATTCTGCTCGCCAACGTCCAGTCACTGGAGAACAAGCTCGATGACCTCAGGGCCAGGAGTTAAAGTTCCAGAGAGACATTCGGGACTGCAATCTTCTCTGCTTCACCGAGACATGGCTGAACCCAGCGGTGCCGGACCACGCCATCCAGCCGGCCGAGTTCTTCTCGGTTCACCGCATGGACAGGACACGGGACTCGGGGAAGACAAGGGGAGGCGGCGTGTGCTTAATGGTGAACAGCAGCTGGTGCAACAGCGCGAGCGTTGTTCCTCTCGCACGCTCCTGCACACCCAACCTGGAACTATTAACCATCAAATGTCGTCCTTTTTATCTTCCTCGGGAGTTCACATCGGTCATAATCAGCGCCGTTTATATTCCGCCACAAGCGGACACGGACACTGCCTTATGCGAGCTGCATGAGGCACTCACACAGCACCAAACACAACACCGGGACTCTGCGCTTATTGTGGCGGGGGACTTTAACAGTGCCAACCTCAAACGAGCAGCGCCAAACTTCTATTAGCACATCACCTGCCCGACCAGGGGCGAAAGGACACTGGACCACTGTTACACACCAGTTAAAGACGGCTACAAGGCACAATCTTGTCCACCGTTTGGGAAATCTGACCATGCCGCCATCTTCCTCATGCCAAAATATAAACAAAGGCTTAAACAGGAACTTCCGGTTCAGAGGGAGGTCGCGCGCTGGACAGACCAATCGGTGGCCGCGCTTCAAGACGCACTCAATGACGCAGACTGGGACATGTTCCGAAACAGCTCCGATGACGTCAGCGTGTTTACGGAAGCGGTTGTGGGATTCATCGGGAAACTAGCGGATGATACCGGTCAGAAAACGACCATCAGAACGTTTCCCAATCAGAAGCCGTGGGTGGATAAAACCATCCGCGACGCTCTGAGATCTCGCGCTGCTGCCTACAATGCGGGACTTGCTTCGGGGGACATGGACCTGTACAAGGCTGCGGCATATAACGTCCGGAAGGCGGTGAAGGAAGCGAAGCAGCGCTACGGGAGGAAGCTAGAGTCACAACTCCAACAGAGTGACTCTAGGAGCCTGTGGCAGGGACTAAGAACGATAACGGACTACAAAGCTCCAACATCCGGTATGACGAGCGCGGACATGACTCTGGCAGACGAGCTGAACACCTTTTATGCTTGCTTCGAGGCTGCAGCTAAAGACGCTAGCGTTGCTAATGCTAGCGTTGCTAATGGCTGCAGACAGGAAGTCATTGCCAACACCGGAAACGCGTTTATCATCTCCGAGCATGACGTGAGGAGAGCCTTCAGGAGAGTGAACACCAGGAAAGCAGCAGGACCAGACGGCATCTCAGGTCGAGTCCTCAGAGCCTGCGCAGACCAGCTAGCACCAGTGCCAGTGTTCACAGAGATATTCAACCTCTCCTTATCTCAGTCGGTGATCCCCACATGCTTCAAAGAGTCCATCATTGTTCCTGTTCCAAAGAAACCACATCCTGCTTCCCTCAATGACTATCGACCTGTAGCCCTCACATCAGTGGTGATGAAGTGCTTTGAACGGCTGGTCAGAGACTTCATCATCTCCTCACTATCAGACACACTAGATCCACTTCAGTTTGCCTACCGTTCAAACCGCTCTACAGATGACGCCATCGCTCATCTACTCCATACTGCTCTCACTCATCTGGACACTAGAAGGGGGAATTATGTGAAAATGCTTTTCATCGACTACAGCTCAGCATTTAACACCATAATTCCCTCTACACTCACCACCAAGCTGGAGCACCTGGGACTCAGCTCATCTTTGTCAGTGGATCTCCAATTTCCTAACGGGGAGACCACAGGCAGTAAGGATGGGTGGACATGTCTCAGCCTCCATCACCCTCAGCACTGGAGCCCCACAGGGTTGTGTTCTGAGCCCTCTACTGTACTCTTTGTACATGCACGACTGCGTAGCCACTACCAACTCCACCACCATCATCAAGTTTGCTGATGACACCGTCGTGGTCGGCCTGATCACTGACAACGATGAGACGGCCTACCTGAAGGAGATTGGAAATCTGGAGAACTAGTGTCAGACGAACAACCTCCTTCTCAACGTCAGCAAGACAAAGGAGTTGATAGTGGACTTCAGCACAAAGCAGAAGAGGAACTACCAGACCCCCGTCATCAACAAGAGCCCAGTGGAGAGAGTGGACAGCTTCCGTTACCTCGGTGTACACATCACGCAGGACCTGTCTTGGTCCTGTCACATCAACACCGTGGTGAAGAAGGCCCGACAGCGTCTCTACCACCTCAGACGCCTGAGAGACTTCAGACTGCCCTCCAAGGTGCTTAGGAACTTCTACTCCTGCACCATAGAGAGCATCCTGACGGGAAACATCACGACCTGGTTCGGGAACAGCACCATGCAGGACAGGCGAACTTTTCAGAGGGTGGTGCGATCAGCTGAGCGCATCATCCACACCGAGCTCCCTGACCTGCACTCGATCTACAGCAAGCGGTGCTGGACCAAGGCCAGGAAGATCATGAAGGACCTCAGTCACCCCAGCAATGGACTGTTCTCTCTGTTGAGGTCAGGAAAGCGATTCCGCTCCCTGAAGGCCAATACAGAGAGACTGAGGAGGAGCTTCTTCCCGCAGGCGATACAGTCTCTTAATCAGTACAACACACAGTACTGATCCATTTTGCACATCCACACATGCTTCTTCACTCACTCTGGACACTCTGGTCATTCAGGACATTCGCTCACTAGTCCTCACTGCACACCTGCTCACTCATGGGTAGTATGCACATAAGTCACTTTAAATATGCACACAAGCCACTTTAACATGTCACTTTACTGCATATTTGCACACCCCTGGACATTCCGTCTCCATTTCAATATTTTTATTTTCCGCTTGTACAATTACAATTTTTGATTGCAATATATTCCATTTGAACACTTAATGTATAGTATAATGTATAGTCTTCACTTACTTACAGTTTATATTTTATATTCTTACATTTTACATTTTACATTCTATATTTTATATTTTATTTGATTTTATTCTCTTAGGTCAGGGCAGTTGCCTAAGCATTTCACTGCATATCGTACTGTGTAGGATTGTGTATGTGACAAATAAAATTTTAATTTGATTTGAATTTGAAATAGGATCTGAGCCACAAGAGGGCAGTTCCCTTAATTCCTACTACCTTTTCTAATCTGTGAAGGAGAATACTATTATCAATTGTGTCAAAAGCTGCACTGAGGTCCAGTAACACAAGTATAGTGACGCAACCCTGATCAGAGGCCCATAGGAGGTCGTTTACTACTTTAACAAGTGCTGTCTCTGTGCTGTGATGAGGCCTAAATCCTGACTGATACAGTTCATTTATGCTATTTCTGTGTAGATGTGAACATAGCTGCTGTGATACTACCTTTTCCAGAATCTTGGAGATAAAGGGAAGGTTTGATATCGGCCTGTAATTAGAAAGCTGACTGGGGTCAAGGTCAGGTTTCTTGATTAGCGGTTTAATAACGGCTAATTTAAAGAATTTGGGGACATACCCACTACTGAGTGAACAGTTAATTACTTTCAACAGGGGTTCTATTATTGCTGGTACTATCTGTTTGAGAAAATGTGTCGGTATAGGATCTAATATACAGGTTGACGATTTTGAAGTAGAGATGAGTGAAATTAGTTCCCTCGCTTCAAGGGGAGTAAAGTATTCTAAGTTCTGATGTGATGTGGTTAGTTCATCTGAATTATTTAAATTGTCTGGTTTCAAAGCCTGAATTTTTTGCCTAATATTTATGATTTTGTTATTGAAAAAGTTCATGAAATGCTCACTACTGCATGATGTTGTTGTGGAGATTTCTGCAGTGGTCTTGTTTTTAGTTAATTTAGCTACGGTATAAAAAAAAAATCTCGGTTTGTTTTTGTTATTTTCTATAAGAGTGGAGAGATACGTTGCTCTAGCATCACTGAGAGCTTTTTTTTTTATAGTTCAGGATGCTCTCCTTCCAAGCTATTTTGAATACTAACAATTTAGTTTGGCGCCATTTACGTTCAAATTTTCGAGCGGTTTGTTTTAAAGCACGTGTGTGGTCATTATACCAAGGAGCGAGTTTCTTATCTCTAATCATTTTCCTTTTAACTGGAGCTACATTATCTAAGCTATAACGAAGTGCTGACTCTAGATATTCATTCGCCTGTTCGAGTTCTGTGAAGTCAGATGGCGATCCAATCAAAGTTGATAACTCTGGGAGATTATTGATAAAGCTCTGTGCGTTATTTGATGAAAATGTACGTTTAAGGTGGAAGCGCGGTGCTGTGCATACATTATTATTATGACACGCTTTAATCGAGACAAGGTAGTGATCTGAGATAACTTCAGACTGTGGAATTGTATTTCCTATACTTAATCCGAAGGATAATAAATCTAAAGTGTGACCTGCTTCATGAGTGGGTCCTACTACAGACTGATTTACTCCTACTGAGTCCAGTATGGACAAGAATGCTGTTCTCAGAGGGTCTTCTGGATTCTCAAAATGAATATTAAAGTCTCCAGCAATTAACGCTTTGTCTACAGAAACAACAAGGTTTGAGAGGAAATCTGCAAATTCACAGAGAAACTCTGAGTAGGCCCTGGGGGTTTGTAAATGATGATTAGCGGGATCGACTGAGCTGACTTTATGTTACTATAGAGAACTTCAAATGCATTAAATTTAAAACTGTGTTTTTGTACGATAGACAGATTATCGTTATAAATAACTGCGACTCCTCCTCCTCTACCAGTTAGCCGAGGCTGGTGTATGTAGCTGTATCCAGGAGGACTAGCTTCATTTAGAGCTACATACTCGTCCTGTTTAATCCAGGTTTCTGTTAAACATAATATATCAAAATCCTGATCTGTGATAATTTCATTAACAATAACTGCTTTAGATGCGAGAGATCTAATATTTAACAGTCCTAGCTTCAGATCAGAGGTGCTGGCTGCGCATTCAGTGTGATCTGAGTTTGTGGTATCTATGTTAATTAAATTACTAAAACAGACTTTTTGAGTCTTTCTAAATTTATGTTTATATTCAGCTCGGGGAACAGACACAGTCTCAATATGATGAACCCTGAGTGACGACTCTCTGCAGCTAGCAGACGGTTGGTTTAGCCTGTCTGTCTGCTCCCTGCCCTGGGCTCTGGATTGTCACCGATTAACTAGGCCTCTTCTGAGACTATGTGCTATACTGCACGAAATGAGAGCAGCACCTTCCCGAGTGGGATGGACACCGTCCCGCCCCAACAGGCCAGTTTTGCCCTCAAAGGTCTTCCAATTGTCTATGTAACCTACGTTGTTTTCGGAGCACCACTTGGACATCCAGCGGTTCAGCGACCATAACCTGCTGTAAGCTATGTCGCCACGTCTCATTGGGATGGGACCAGAGCAAACAACTTCTTCGGACATCGCCTTCGCTATTTTAAACACCTCTGTAAAGTTATGCTTGCTAACCTCTGACTGACGAAGGCGTATATTGTTAGCTCCAGCATGTACCACTATCTTAGAGAACCTATGCTGTCCTAGAGCCCTAAGATTACCTGCTATGTTCGGTGCTCTGGCTAGCCTTAGCGTTAGCTTTGGCTGAACAAGTATGCCGCCGAGTCGTCACCCACTCGCCCCGCTGTGAGGACTCTACTGCCGGAGTCGGGGGCTGGTTATCTCCACCTGTGGCACCCAGACTTTCCGCTACAGGAATAACGCTGCTCTCGCGCTCTCTAACCCTCTCTAAAATCTGGATGCGCTACTCTAATGCTACTATCTTCTCCGTCAGGGTGCTAACTAACACACACCTATCACTAATGACGGAGGAAGAATGTCTAAAACATCCTGCATTCCACACACTGAGCGAGCTGAATGGTAGACATAATAACGTACCTTTGTGCCGGAGTTGTGATTATTTGCTGATGGATTTGCTTGATGTTGGTCAGATGATAGGCGCGTTCTCTCAAAAAGCGCAAAAAACCGGATAAAGTCCAGTAGTGTTAAAGCGTAAAAACTAATTTGTTATTTTAGTAAAAACGGGAAAAATATATAATTATAAAAAACTAAACAAAATATAATCTAAAACGCTGTTACAAACAGACGAGGAACTTTCTCGGGAACAATACGAAAAACAGGATACAAGGCATGTTATGATGAGGAATCTTTCCATCTCTTCCACACTGACTGACTGATGTGCCTAACTTTTGTCAGCAGAGCCTCTTTTTCACTGAATAATCCACGACTTTTCATATGTAAGATCTTTTTTGACACCTCTCAGAGTGAGTGAGGAGCGATATTGATTTGGGCGCACGCCGTGACACAAGCATACATTTACTTTGCAAAAACACAAGCGGGGCTGAATGACAACGACATCTGCTTACGCAGTAGCACGTCCTGACAATGTTTTTATTTAATAGCCATTTAGTTTAATTTATTTCGGTATTATCTACTACAAATTTAAAGAACACAAAATTTAAGATGACCCAAAACCCTACACTGTAAACCCGATTAAGTTGGCAAACCTCTAAATATTTGAGGTAATCATTACATAATGTTTTTTAAAATTAATGATGTTTCCAATTTTAAGTAAACAGATCTATCAGTTTTTGAGTTTGTTGAACAAATAAAAAAAAATTGTTGTAAACCATCCAGCACGGGATTGGACCCCATGACTTTCCGCATGGAGGGGCGAAACGCTTACCACTGCACCACAAGAGCTCTATAGGTTTTACATTGGTGGAAGTTATTGTTACTTATGTACTCAAAATTATTACTCATTCAATTATTTAGGTTAACAGTACTCAATGTGTTTAATTACTTTGAGCATTAGGGTTTACAGTGTACACGCGTAATTCGTTTAAGTACAATGTTACACTTGATTTTATCTGCTACTAGCTGCGGCTCATTAATCCTTGAGAGAATAAACTAAGGTCTGATGCGTAGGTCTATACAGGGTGGGCCATTTATATGGATACACCTTAATAAAATGGGAATAGTTGGTGATATTAACGTCCTGTTTGTGGCACAACTTTTCAAGATGGGTGGTGACCATGGTGGCCATTTGGAAGTCGGCCATCTTGGATCCAACTTTTGTTTTTTCAATAGGAAGAGGGTCATGTGACACATCGAACTTATTGGGAATTTCACAAGAAAAACAATGGTGTGCTTGGTTTTAACGTAACTTTATTCTTTCATGAGTTATTTACAAGTTTCTGACCACTTATAAAATGTGTTCAATGTGCTGCCCATTGTGATGGATTGTCAATGCAACCCTCTTCTCCCACTCTTCACACACTGATAGCAACACCGCAGGAGAAATGCCAGCACAGGCTTCCAGTATCCGTAGTTTCAGGTGCTGCACATCTTGTATCTTCACACCATAGACAATTGCCTTCAGATGACCCCAAAGATAAAAGTCTAAGGGGGTCAGATTGGGAGACCTTGCGGGCCAATCCACTTTTCAGGAAACTGTTCATCTAGGAATGCTCGGACCTGACACCCATAATGCACCATCTTGCTGGAAAAACTCAGGGAACGTACCAGCTTCAGTGCATAAAGAGGGAAACACATCATCATGTAGCAATTTCAAATATCCAGTGGCCTTGAGGTTTCCATTGATGAAGAATGGCCCCACTATCTTTGTGCCCCATATACCACACCATACCGTCACTTTTTTTGTTCCAACAGTCTTGGAGGGATCTATCCAATGTGGGTTAGTGTCAGACCAATAGCGGTGGTTTTGTTTGTTAACTTCACCATTCACATAAAAGTTTGCCTCATCACTGAACAAAATCTTCTGCGTGAACTGAGGGTCCTGTTCCAATTTTTGTTTTGCCCATTCTGCAAATTGTGTGCGCCGATCTGGGTCATCCTCGTTGAGATGCTGCAGTAGCTGGAGTTTGTAAGGGTGCCATTTGTGAGTAGCTAATATCCGCCGAAGGGATGTTTGACTAATGCCACTCTCCAGTGACATGCGGCGAGTGCTTCACTGTGGGCTCTTGCTGAATGAAGCTAGGACAGCCACTGATGTTTGTTCATTAGTGACAGTTTTCATGCGTCCACATTTTGGCAAATCCAACACTGAACCAGTTTCACGAAATTTAGCAAGCAGTTTGCTAACTGTAGCATGGGAGATGGGTGGTCTTGTAGGGTGTCTTGCATTGAAATCTGCTGCAATGACCCGGTTACTGCGTTCACCAGATATCAACAAAATTTCGATCCGCTCATCACGTGTTAACCTCTTCGACATGTCAATGGCTGTGAACAAAGAGAAACTTGTAAATAACTCATGAAAGAATAAAGTTACGTTAAAACCAAGCACACCATTGTTTTTCTTGTGAAATTCCCAATAAGTTTGATGTCACATGACCCTCTTCCTATTGAAAAAACTAAAGTTGGATCCAAGATGGCTGACTTCAAAATGGCCACCATGGTCACCACCCATCTTGAAAAGTTTGCCCCCTCACATATACTAATGTGCCACAAACAGGACGTTAATATCACCAACCATTCCCATTTTATTAAGGTGTAGCCATATAAATGGCCCACCCTGTAGGTATATAGCGCCACTCAGTGGTAAAAGCCAGCAACTGCATACCGTCGCCGTGAGGTGCGGCGACAAAACTGGAAAACTGCTCGTCACACATCTGTATAGTACTATATACCTTTGACTGCGCGCATAGTTCGTTCCATATACAAGGTGTGCTTGTATGTTAAAGTACTCGTATACTAAAGTGAAATTCCCCATAAGAAATAATGAAAACTCTGATTCAGAAAGTTTGTGTTTTGCGTGTGCGCGCGCATGTGCGTGTATGAAGATGAGAGGAAAGTAGGGGGGAGGTGGCTACCATGTAGGACACCTTTCTCTCTCCCTCTCTCTCACTTACACACACACACACTCTCTAACTGCTCTGTCAGGAAACTTCAACATGAAACCTTTGTAATGACACTCATGCTCGCACACACTAACTAAACAAATTAACCTGCACTTTACCTTTGAAAAGAATCCAGACAGTTCACTTTTTTCATTAGTGTGTGTGAGAGAAGGCGAAAGGAGGAGGGAGGGGGCTTACACAATGTGCCTATGCATGTTAGTGTGTGTTTGTGTAAGCCATCCAAACACACATAGCGCACACACTAACAGATTCTGTGACAGAGAGATACTCTGGAAACTGGATCTTTAACAAGTAACCTCTCTAATGACACTTGCTTTTTTTACGTGCACACACACGTGATCACAATGTTATAATAATTATAATAAATAGTACTCACTTATGGATGTAGACTATGAGTGACGCATGCGCACTGTGACTGAGCATATTCCTATAGCGCTTGAGAAGAACTATCTTGTTGTGAGCACATGACACTCAGCAGACAAAGCGCATGCGTACCTCTCATATATCAAGACCCATTTTCTTAACATTTCCAATATGTGTGTGGTGGCTCTTGAAGCACTGACTCATCTACTCTGAGTAGTGGATGTTATAATATGCCTGTCACTTGAAAATAAAAAAGCGTTTGTGCGCTTTAATCTGAGGTGCTGTTAATTGGTGGTTTCTGAGGCTTGTGATTCTAATACACTTGTACTGTTTAGCAGAGGTCTTCGTCTTCCTTTTTGTGACAGATCTCATGAGAGCAAGTTTTGTAACATTTGATGGTTTTGGTGACTGGACTTAAAAGCAAAGTTCTACAAAGGGATACTTGCAAAGTTCTTGAGATTTTTTTCACACACACGCACGCACACACGGATGTTGACTTTACTTAGACTGCAAACTTGCGAGGGGAGTATATACACACAATATATACTGTGTATGTGTGTGTATATACATACATTTTTTATATATATATATATATATATATATATATATATATATATATATATATATACACATGTGTGTATATATATATATATATAGATAGATGTGTGTATATATATAGATAGATAGATATGTGTATATATATAGATAGATGTGTGTATATATATATATATATATATATATATATATATATATATATATATATATATATATATATAGATATGTGTGTATATATGTGTGTGTGTGTGTGTGTGTGTATATATATATATATATATATATATATATATAGTGGAACCTCGGATTGCGAGTAACGTGGTTTACGAGTGTTCCGCAAACCGAGCAAAGATTTTAAATAATTTTTTATTCGGAAACCGAGCAAGTATTAGTTTACGAGCGCCGAGTATCATGCTTCACACATGCGACTCTTATTTTGACACCGAGCGTCACTCTCTCACTTCCCACCCTCCCCCCACGGCTTCGCAAACACAGAAACTCTGCTCGTGCGTGCGCAATTTGACACTGAAACACACACACACACACATGCACTGACTCTCTCTCCCCTTTTCACCCCTCCCGGCTTCACAAAGACACAGAAACTCTGCTCTGTCGCGATTCTTTTCAACGGTAAGGTGCTGGTTCATTTTTAAAAAATTTTTTTTTTTACTTTACAGCAGTGATTCCCTTAGTATGCGCTCACGCCTGATCAGAGAGATTTCATTTTTTTCCTCTTAAAACGGTGTTTCCGTGTTTGTGTGTGTGTCCGTTTGTTGTGAAACAAGTGATTCCTTTAGTATGCGCTCGTGCCAGTCTCGCTTTTTTTCCGTTAAACCGGTGTTTCCGCTGTGTGTGTGTGTGTGCGCGTGCGTGTGTTTGTTGTGAAACTGTTGTGAAAAAGCAAGGTGGGGAGAGGGAGGAGGAATGTTACTGTGTAAAACGAGGCGAGGGAAGGGGCTAATTCCACACACACACACACACACACACACACACACACACACACACGGCGCGTGCGCACACCAATGGAAACGCTTATCTGTCAGGATTTATTTGTACTTTTTTTAAAGGTAAAGTGCAGATTAATTTGTTTTATTTTCATTTTATAGACTGTATTAATTATTTTTATGTATTTATTTTTGGGGGCTGTGGAACGAATAATTTGAGTTTTCATTATTTCTTATGGGAAATGATGATTTGGTTTAACAGTGTTTTGGAACACGAGCCCACTTCCGGAACGAATTATGCTCGTAATCCAAGGTTCCACTGTATGTGTATGTATATATATATATATATATATATATATAATAACAGATAGTAAAGATAGTGATGGAATATAGTGAGATAGTTAAGCCAGTAGACCTTCTAACTATAACCCTAGTTCTCTTTTACTGCTACATGCATTAGAAAATGTTACTCATCAATAGTGATGGAAAAAGAAAATATTTTGTAAATCCTCGTATAGATGTTTTTTGCTTTAAGAAATTAATTATTGAATATGATGTAAGCATTTTTCCTTGTTGATGGTCAGTAGCAATAGCATTAGAAGTGCAATTTGGACGTTTCTTTTCTCATCTATTTTGTATGCGGTCCATAGCATATCTTGTCCATAACTCGTGCTAAATCAGTCCTCATGATTATTCTTGCATTTTATTTCTTAGCTTCAGAGGAGCTGACGATTGCTGGTATGACCTTCACCACCTTTGACCTTGGTGGCCATGCACAGGGCAAGTAGTTAAAAAACAAAACAAAATTTTTTTTTATAGTGATCAGTGTAAAAACAGTACAACACTTTTTTTTTTTTTATACATGCATGTGTGTATATATGCTTCTCCAAAATGCACCATTAACACTTCTTGTATTACTTGTATCCAAGCTCGAAGAGTGTGGAAAAACTACCTCCCTGCAATCAATGGCATTGTCTTCCTCGTTGATTGTGTAGACCAACCGAGACTGGCTGAATCCAAAACAGAACTTGATGTGAGTCCATCCAAACTCTTTATATATATAACTTTATATTCAATATCCTATTGGATATATGAAGCAAAGTCATAACATTACAAGATAAAACAAATTTTGTAAAAAAAAAAAATTGTAGTTAGAATTGTACAGAATTAATAGAAACCTATATAATAATATTTGTACTGGGTCTTGATCTGAAGTGCTCATTTATTCCTTTATCTTTATCTCTGCATGACTACCCTAATTAGAACCAAAGGGATTTATTCATCTAATGTTACAAATAAAAAAATAGCAAAAAAAAGTATGTATGTATGTATGTATGTATGTATGTATATATAGGTTTTTTTTTTTTTTTTTATGTATATATTTTTTTCAAAAATCTCTCATACTTCTACATCTTACACCATAATTGTTTTACTCCGCTACATTTGGTACCACGCTGTGGTAACCATAACCACATGACACCCAAACTGGCAGCATTGCGGGGGGAAAAATATATTCAGCTGGCATCCCTGACATCATAAAAGCACGTTTCGCTTGAAGAATAATAGCTTTATACCACACACTTCACCATATAAAAACTCGACTTCTAACCTGAGGAAACATGCCGCAGTAAGTTTAGCTGTTTCCTTGAATGTTGCAATGTTTGCATATATAATTATTATTAATTATACTATAATATAAGAGATATAATATAATAATATACTGTGTACTATATATAGTTTTTAGCATTATTATAATTTCTATAATTACGATTGAAACGGTTACTGAGTATTTTTTCCACCAAATACTTTTTTACTCTTACTTGAGAAGATTTTTGGGTTCTCTAGCCACCTCTGGGTAGATGATTTCCACATCTGTGTATTTTATCCAACAAACATGAAAAATCTGAACCAGAGCTATTGATATTTACTGTACAATAATGAGTCAAAAAAAAAAACATTGGTTAAATGTTTAGACAGATGATCAAGTTCACTACCTGACGATTTTATTTTTACAAAGAATGAACTGTTATATAGCCTATCTCTGTTTGTATCTGTTTAATGTAAAAAAATACATTCAAAGACATCAAACTTTAAATATAGAACAACTGGTTTATTCTTTATTTTCTTGTTTCTTCAAAAGGCAGCCGGCAAAATGTTTGAAATATTACTGTTATTTTGTCACAAGTGTAGTATTAATAGTTGTTTAGGCGAGAATTCATGTGTGTATAGCTCAAAACCTTCATTGGTTATTAAAGATGGTGTCCCCAACGATTTCGGAGATTTGAGCTTCAGGAAATCTGCCGGTTCTCTGCGCATAACACTGTCCCAGCCTCATTATTTATTAAAGAAAATTAAGATGATCATAACAGCCTATTGCAGTTCTTCTTATTATTCTTATAATAACACATGGCAAAAACACAAGCGGGGCTGAATGACGGCGATCTGTTGACGCAGGAGCACGTCCTGACAATGTTTTAATTTTATGGTCATTCAGTTTCATTTATTTCAGTTAATAAATCTACTACAAATTTAAAGAACACAAAATATAAGAAGACACAAAACCCTTTTTTGAAAGAAACAAACCTTTTTTAATTACACATGATAAAATCTAAAGGCTCACTGTGTTAACGTTTACTTTGCTTAATTTCGATCCTAATAAGATTTCATTTAATTTTAATTCTAAATTTGTACTGTAATTGTAGTACTGTGATTATGAATTAATTTAACAACAAATGTTACACTTGATTTTATCCTTCATAAAATTAAATAAGGCCTGAGGTGTCGGTTTATAGTTATATAGGGCCACTCAGTGGTAAAAGCCAGCAAACGCATACCGTTGCCGTGAGGTGCAGCGGTGAAAGTAGAATACCGCTTGTTTACCATCGGTAACAAAAATCTGAATGGAGAATGGTAGCGTCACTACTATTGATTGATGCATTTAGGAATTTCTGCCATCAATTATATACCTATGAATTCCCAGAGGATGATGGTTTAGTTGAGAATTTTCTGACTCACCTAAATATCCCAATAATGTCATCTAATCTTTTTTCTCTCTAAAGATTTGAACAACCCATATCACATGAGGAAATTATTTCCTCTCGTAATAATAATCTCCTCATTTCTGGGTTTCTCCTCAAATAATAATCTCCTCAAATTCTGAATTCTCTGCTGAATTTCTTAAATAATTTTCCTAATGCCTCTAGCTTTTATCAGATTCTTTTAAGCAAGGTCAATTGCCTGCCTCCTTTAATGAGACTTGTATCACCGTAATAGCAAAGATGGAGAAAGGCCCAACAGAGTGCTCTACATATAGACCAATCTCTCTTATGAATGTTGATTGGCAAATATTTTGCAAAGTTTTAGCTCGTAGATCATTTCCCTGCCACCTTTGCTGTCTTAGTAAATTTTTCTCACTTCTCTGAATATATACTCAATTTGAATAAATTCAGATTATGGAAATTTGCAAATTTGTGAGGTTTGTTGTGCATTCAGAGATGCTCTTCTGCATGCCTTGTTTGTTATTTAGGCTATTGATGCCTTTCTATCAGCTCAATCTAGTCTGTCCTTTCTCCTCTCGCCTTTGTAATAAATGAGGTATTTTTCGCCCAGAGAACTGTTGCTCACTAGAGCTCTCAATGCATTTTTGCCCAGAGAACTGTAGCTAACTTGATATTTTCTCTTTTTTTCAGACCATTCTGATGGTTGTGTAAAAGCGGTTGTGTGTGTAAATCCTAATAGATCAACAGTTTTGGGAAATACTTAGGGGAAATATGAAACATTATATTTTAACACAGTCAAAATTAACTGATAAACACAAAGCTAAACAGAGCTTCGTGTTTATCTGTTAATTTTAGTTGTTTTTAAATAATTCAAAAAATGTAAGAAACATGGACACTTAAAACATATTAGACAATGAACATTAGTGCTATTTAATTTAAACATTTAATTGCAATGCACAATATTTAAATTAATGTTCTACCTATGAGTCATACAGATGGTACTCAAGCGGTATTCTAGTTTTACCAGCACCCCTCACGATGAGTTTGAGTTTGTGCGTTTGCTGGCTTTTACCACTGAGTGGCACTATTGGGGCTGGGCAATAAAATGATAACGATATGTATCGCGACAGGCACGTGATCCATATCAATAAAAAATATGTTCGAAAAAACGTTCAATGTTTTATTCTTTGTCGGAAGAAAACAGAGGTTGCGAAGCTAGTTTGGTTGCATTAACAAAGGCACACCCTCTCTGGTAACCTAGCAACGTAGTGAGTGATACGCTAACAGCCAATCATGTAACAGTATCACATTTGGTTGTGCCATATCGTTGTCTCGTGCTAGTCTGCTGGAATCCTCTTCATAAACAGAAAATGAGCGAGCGAGGAAATTGTAAATAAAAGAGGAAAAGTCAGCTCCCCATTATGGCAGTTTTTTAAAAATGTTATAAGTCTGACCGGAGTCAGACCAATGTCGTCTGCAAATTATGCAAGACCGTCGTCCCCGCCAAGACTGGTAATACAACAAACTTCATGTACCACCTTATACCCCTATCTCACAGTTTCGCACAGTGGCCGTAAGTACGGTTCATCATGATTCACCACGAGTTTTGACGCTGTGATTACGTTTCCATCTTTCAGCTGAAACATCAAACGGTAAATTTTTTGCCGGTCATTGTGGATGCTTGCGGACCTTGCAGAACTCCGCAGAACGTCGGGCGGGCAATCGCGGCGGCTCAAGGTGCCTAACACCGCATCTCACCGCAAGTCAAACTGTATAGGTGAGATAGGAGTATTAGCCGCGCTCACCCTTTGTAGCACAGCCATATTCAACCAACAACATCTGTAGCTGCAACACCGCACAAGCAGCAGAACACCATGGAGAGGTACTCTGCATCAGTGCCTTATGACAAAGAATCTAAATGGTACAAAGATATAACGGAGGCAGTGGCATATCATATAGCCAAAGACATGCTTCCGCTTAGCACTGTCGAGAAGACCGTTTATAAAAAGCTTATACTAAACTTGCACTAAATTCTCAGGTTTCTCTGTTTATATTTAACACTTTGCACTATTTTATTACACTTAATATAAGCATTTCTTACATTTTCTTTCATTTTGCACCTTAAATGTTAAGAGATAATTAAGTGTTCATTGTGACCTTAGACTTATGTTTACATTTTAATTATTAGTTTTCCATGGTTGTTGACATTTCTGTCTTAATAACTGAGGGGATTATGATCAGAGGAAGGTTAAGATTAAAATAAAAATGTTTAAATGTAATATATTTTTCTCCTAGTTCTTATTTTAAATGGGTCATAAAAAATATCAATAATTATCGATATTGACCGATATGAAACACTGATATCGTGATACAGTTTTCAGCCATATCGCCCAGCCCTAGGCACTATATAACTATAGACCGACGCCTCAGGCCTTAGTTAACTCTCTCCAGAATTAATGAGTCGCAGCTCCTTTAGAGGTGCACTTAGTAGCAGATATATCAAATGAAACATTGTAGTTAAACGAATTCCTAATCACAGTACTAAAATTACAAGTGTAGAATGTAAATTTGATTAAATCTTATTAGAATCGAATTTAAGCAAAGTAAACGTTAACACGTTGAGCCTTTAGATTTTATGTGTAAGTAGCAAAGCTACTCGTGTAGGGTTTTTTTTGTCATCTTATATTTTGTATTCTTTACATTTGTAGGAAACTTATTACCTGAAATTAATATAAAATACAATTGAAACATTAAACGAATTTACAATTACAGTACTAAAATTACAGTACAAATTTAGAATTTATATTAAATATAGGTTTTTCTTATTTGCATCGAATTTAAGCAAAGTAAATGTTAACACAGTGAGCCTTTATATTTTATATAGCCCGAAAACTAGAAAAAGTGGGTGTGCCACAGGTGTTGTCAGATTAATGTGCAAAAACTATATAATAAAACTATACACACGTGGACAAAATTGTTGGTACCTTTCGGTCAATGAAAGAAAAACTCTCAATGGTCCCAGAAATAACTTTAATCTGACAAAAGTAATAATAAATAAGAATTCTATGAATGTTAACCAATGAAAGTCAGACATTGCTTTTCAACCATGCTTCAACGGAATTATAAAAAAAATGAACTCATGGAACAGGCCTGGACAAAAATGATGGTACCCCTAACTTAATAGTTTGTTGCACAACCTTTTGAGGCAATCACTGCAATCAATTGATTGCTGTAGCTGTCAGTGAGACTTCTGCACCTCTCTGCAGGTATTTTGGCCCACTCCTCATGAGCAAGCTGCTCCAGTTGTTTCCAGTTTGAAGGGTGCCTTTTCCAGACAGCATGTTTCAGCTCCTTCCAAAGATGCTCAATAGGATTGAGGTCAGGGCTCATAGAAGGCCGCTTTAGAATAGTCCAATGTTTTCCTCTTAGCCATTCTTGGGTGTTTTTAGCTGTGTGTTTTTGGTCATTGTCCTGTTGCAAGACCCATGACCTGCGACTGAGACCCAGCTTTCTGACACTGGCCAGCACATTTCTCTCTAGAATCCCTTGATAGTCTTGAGATTTCATTGTACCCTGCACCGATTCAAGACACCATGTGCCAGATGCAGCAAAGCAGCCCCAGAACATAACAGAGCCTCCTCCATGTTTCACAGTAGGGACAGTGTTGTTTTCTTGATATGCTTCATTTTTCCGTCTGTGAACATAGAGCTGATTTGCCTTGGCAAAAAGTTCCATTTTTGTCTCATCTGTCCATAGGACATTCTCCCAGAAGCTTTGTGGCTTGTCAACATGTAGTTTGGCATATTCCAGTCTGGCTTTTTTATGATTTGTTTTCAACAATGGTGTCTTCCTTAGTCGTCTCCCATGTAGTCCACTTTGGCTCAAACAACGACGGATGGTGCGATCTGACACTGATGTTCCTTGAGCATGAAGTTCACCTTGGATCTCTTCCTGGGCTTACCAGAAGTCTTACTGGGCTCTTTTGTTACCATTCGGATTATCCGTCTCTTTGATTTGTCATCAATTTTCCTCCTGCGGCCACGTCCAGGAGGTTGGCTACAGTCCAATGGATCTTAAATTTCTGAATAATATGTGCAACTGTAGTCACAGGAGCATCTAGCTGCTTGGAAATGGTCTTATAGCCTTTACCTTTAACATACTTGTCTATAATTTTCTTTCGAATCTCCTGAGACAACTCTTTCCTTCGCTTCCTCTGGTCCATGTTGAGTGTGGTACATACCATGTCACCAAACAACACAGTGACTACCTGGAGCCCTATATATAGGCCCACTGACTGATTACAAGATTGTAGACACCTGTGATGCTAATTAGTGGACACACCTTGAATTAACATGTCCCTTTGGTCACATTATTTTCAGTATTTTCTAGGGGTACCATCATTTTTGTCCAGGCCTGTTCCATAAGTTTATTTTTTTAAATAATTCCGTTGAAGCATGGTTGAAAAGCAATGTCTGACTTTCATTGGTTAACATTCATAGATTTTTTTAAAAATTATTACTTTTGTCAGATTAAAGTTATTTGTGATCATTGTGAGTTTTTCTTTCATTGACCGAAGGGTACCAACAATTTTGTCCACGTGTGTATAAGATGCATAGCCTTTATAAGACTCTACTTTTATTTAAGTGCACTTACTCATTAAAACGTGCTATTCAGAGAAAGGGTTACCCACGAGAGGCTGTGCGCTGTCCACTACACAGCAAAGATATGTTATATCTTTATAACATATATTATACATATATTATATGTAGTATATTATGACTGAAATAAAGCGGCTCACATCGTCGTGCGTTTCGCACCGTGCTCATTTAGCGAGTATAAATTTGATTTGTGAAAATTGTATTAATTGTGGTATAGTTTGAAATGGCCCACAATTAATTTTTGCATTTTTATTTAGACTATAAAAATAATCCTGCATCTATTTTTAGGCGTGCCAGTTGCATGCCAAACTTTTTTTTTTATATTATTGATTAAATGTGGGCTGAAAAAAAACTAAACATTTTCAAATTGTTTTCATAAATTTAAGATGAAGACCCATGTTAATCAGTCTGACATGACAAAAACAGTATGCTAGAGAAACTCCCAGGTGGGAAGGGCCTCCTCCAAAGAGTCTGGAACGAAGAGTACATTTGTTGTGGTATGGAGAGCAGTACCACGAGATGTTTTAATAAGAGCCCTGACGCAGGGCTTTAGAGGGGATCAATGAATTAGGAGTTTGAGAGAGTGTTTATGACACGCACGGGAAGACCTTTCCGTTTAGAGATGGCGTGGGATTATTAATTAAGAAACTTAAAAGGAAACAAAAGAAAACTGAAAACACAAAATAAACAGAGCTCCACCGTCTATGCGAGAACGGACGGATGGGGCTCTGGAAACTAAAACAAAAACTTATGATCCTCTCAGAGGTATGCCCTTACTGAGGATTTATAGAGATGGAGTTTGTGTGTGCTTTGCATTATAAACATGGAGCGCACGCTAAACTGCCGGCATCTTAGACAGGCAGAGACTTGAGCTTTGCCTGTCTGTCTGTTTCTTTTCTTCTTTCTTTCTTCCTTTCTTGGTCTTTGTCTTTCGTTGGCCCTGATACCTTTACTGGTGCTACCTAATGGTCACACGAAGTGCTGAGGTATCAGGACCCTTTAAACTGTAAACACGCCGCCAGGTGCTGCCAAATCTCTGAAAACATTTTTTTCTAAATAGACGCCATCTTTAATAACAGATAGAGCTTTTGAGCTGCACACACATGCATTCACGCCTAAACAACTCTTCTAAAATTTAACACAAAACTACACTTTGTGACACAATAACAGTAATATTTTGAACATTTTGCAGGCTGTTTGGAGAAACCAGAGAGTAAAGAATAAAACAGTTGTTGGGTCAAAATAACCCAACCAGGAATTTAGAGTATATATTTTTTGGAGTTATTCTAATGTTCTATTCTGAAAGTCTATTTTTCCAGTTATTTATATATTTAAACTTTGATGGCTTTAAATGTAACATAAAAAAAATTAAAAATAGCCATAGGCCTCCGAGTGGTGCAGCGGTAAAGTGCGCTCGCCCTATCATCCGGAGATCGCGAGTTCGACCCCCGGGTGATGCTGTAACCTCTCACATCCGGAGCTGATTGGGAGAGGTATTTAGTGCTCCCACATTAACCACGGCTTTACAGCCAACCAGTGAGCTCATGCAAGCGGAAGAAGCGAGTAGGTTACGTCGCTCCCAATAGTGCATGAGCGAGCAGTTTGAAAAAAATGTGGCCCCTCCCGACTGAGGGGTAGTATCTTAACGTTGGGAGCTCCTAGTGACGGGGAGGAATTGGACATGACTAAAAATAGGGAGAAAATCGGGGAAAAATCCTCCCCCAAATAATAATAATAACAATAAACCGATACAAATAGAGGGTATATAACAGTTAATTCTTTGTACAAATAAAATTGTTAGCTAGTAAACTTGTCTGTCTAAACAACTTTTAACCATTTTTTAAAACTCATTATTGTACAGTAAATGTCAATAGATCTGGTTTTATCTGGTTTTATACAGTAAATGTCAATAGATACTGATTTTTCATGTTTGTTGTATAAAGTACTCTGATGTGGAAATTACCATCACTAGTATTTCTTCGATACAACATATGACTTTGACTTAAACTCAAATCATATTTAAAAACTCAGTCGAATGGAAATGTCACTTTGCGCCACCTGGCGATCGTTTCATGAATGACACGAAATGCTGACTGACTTATTTGGCTGTTGCCGTTTTGCTGCGACAGAGAGCGTGGCGGTAATAGACATTCCCCTTGACTAACTACTGTAGGTCTAGTTTACAATAACCCTTGGATAGCTATGCTACATTTATGCTGTGAAAATGAGGATTTGTCTTTGGCATATTTGCCATAATAATGTGGGCTATTAAGTATTCAGGCTTGGTTTATATTGATGATGATGATCGATCAAGTGGAATTTCATAAATATTGATTTGTTGTGGCATATATCACTGCCCTACATTTTCATGACCTGCTTTCTGATTGCCTAGGCCCAGGGCCATGACATGCCTTTTAGCAGCTCGCACCACATTTTTATTTTAGATGTACATCATTAGTTTCAGTGGTTATGTGAGAGGAAATAGTTTTGTATGGTTTATCTTTGATGAAACTTAACTTAAGATCATGTTTTAATTCTAAAATATAAAAGGATACATTTAATCATATACAAATAACATTTTATTTTATTGTGCATTTCAACAACAGGCACTAATGACAGATGAAACTATTGGAAATGTGCCTATTTTGATTCTTGGTAACAAGATTGATAAGCCAGAGGCCATAAGTGAGGAGAGACTTCGTGAACTGTTTGGGTTATATGGCCAGACAACTGGCAAGGTAAGATGAGCCAAATTTCTGCACATATTTTATCATGTTTTCAATGTGGATTTTTTTTTTTACATAGGCTGTACCTATGATTTCTTTTTCTTTTCTTTTTTTTTTTTTAATAAAGACTTTGTAAATCCTAGGCTAAGATAGAACGCAATCTGAATACATGAAAATGAAAGATAAAATACCCTGTCTATTAGATGTTGTTTGCTCTTTTTCTAGGGTAATATTCCTCTGAAAGAACTAAATACCAGACCACTGGAAGTGTTCATGTGCAGCGTTTTAAAGAGACAGGGATATGGGGAGGGATTCCGCTGGCTTTCACAATACATTGACTAGAGGTCCTACTTCAAGGAGGTGCATCAGGAACTGCCTATTAAAATTCCATCTCATATTTCATGTTTTTGTTCACTTCTTGTTCAGCCTGCCATCACTCTCCAAAAAAAAAACAAAAAAAAACTGCAGTAGTCACTCAGTACAACTTGATTTAAATAAACTTTTATAGGGTAAGACATTTAATCCAACAATTATTTTTCTAAAGGAATTGCATATTATTGTCTCAGTTTTCAAGCCAAATAGAAAAATTAAAAAAGAAAAACAAAAAATCTGCTTTTATTTTTATTTTTTTTCATATATGTGAAAATATATAGTATAAATACATATAATTCTAATGGTATTGTCCCAGTTTATGCTTACCAATATGAGAGATTAAAAAATTTGTTTGAAGCTATTGGCAAATTAGATTTTAATAGGATGCATGGTTTGGATTTTTTTTTCTTTTAAATCTATATTTGCAATATGTTATGGCACTGCAGTTATTTTTAATATTGTGGCTGTTTTATTGAACAAAACAACAAAAAGCTAACAAAAATTAAATATGTCTTGCTGCTTTACCCAGTTTAAGATCCCTTTTTAATGTGATTGTCAACTCAAATATGGATGTATGCAGGATATCTAGTACAGATGAAAAGCAGAATGTCAAGAATATTCTGATTCCACTCTGATAATATTGGTAATATTCCTAATGATTCTAATATTTTAAATATTTTTTGTCCTATATGGTAAAGCACTCGCCCTATGATCCGGAGATTGCGAGTTCGATTCCCGGGTGATGCTGTAATGTCTCACAGCCAGAAGCCTAGAGAGAGCTGATTGGCCGAGCTTTCTCCGGGGGGAGGAATGACAGATACTTGGGGATCTTACATTAATCACGGCTCAACAGCACACCAGGCCGTCTGTGAGCTCAAGCAAGCGGAAGGAGCAGATAGCGCTGTCCTCCGAGTGCCCCCAACAGCGAGCAGTTCAATAAAGATGCGACACATGGTTCAGAAGAAACATGTGATGGTCTTCGACTGAGAGGTAGTAGTAGCTGTAATGTGGGAGCCCCCTAGTGACGGGGAGGAATTAGATACGACTAAATTGGGGAGGAAATCGTAGAAGATATTGTTTATGAACAAAAACAGATGGATAGAGTAAAATATGCATTTTCTCCATTGAAGAAAGAAACATCATAAAACAAGCAACTGAAAGCTGTGATACAAGCCTAAAAAAAGCATTAAATAGAAGTATGCAACGGTTTGATGTCATCTTTGGGTTTGTTTTATGAAGTTTCTTTCTTTAGCATGCATGCTAAATTACTTTCTTTAGCATGCATGCTAAATTAATTTGGGGTCGGGTGAAAGGTTTTAGACTATCCAAGTCTTTAACTTTTTTTTTTTCCTTCCTGATACACTCCCTTCTATTGTTTGCAGTATATCTTTGGGTCATTGTCTTGTTGCATGTTAAAGTTCCTCTTAATTAGATTGGATACATTTCTCTGTAAATTAGCAGACAATGTTTCTAGACTTCTGAAGTAGTTCTGCTGCTACCATCATAAATTACATCAATAAAGAAGAGTAAACTAATTTCAGGAGCAGCCATGCAAGCTTAAGCCATGACAATGACTGCATCATGCTTGACTGATGCTATATTTTTAGATCATGAGCAGAGCTTTTTTTTACTTCACAGTTTGGCCTTTCTCTAATTTTGCTAATTTTTAGTCTTGGTTTCAAATCTTTTGTGTTTTGTGCTGTTTTCCCACCTCCCTGCTCTTCTTATTCTTATTGCTGCTCAGTACTTTTGCATCTTTGCATCTGATATTGGCTTCTATTTTGTGCTCCAGCAGTCTCTTTTACACAGTGGTATATGATGCCTTCATCTCTGCCATTGGAGATTTTAAAAACAAAAACATTGACTGTTTTGGGGGAGGTTTCCTTACAGCAATCGCACTGTCAATAACTGCTGTTGTTTTACTTAATCAGCCTATTTGATGTCTCTGTTGTACACCACCAGTGCTTTTATTTTTTTCTCTGGTTTTAAACAGTGGGTACAAACAAACGGTGCCATGGCAAGTTATTTAACACATATCTAAGTGTTGATATCACAAAATTAATTCTTTCCATTTTATTTCAACCCCAAACATCTTTACCGAATTAAAACAAATAGAAGCAGAATTTGTGTGTAATGCTTTTGAAGGGTACATGTATGGTATATACAGCCTGCAACTAAAGGAGATTTTAAAGACATGTAATTCAGAAGCAGTTATCCTCAAATAAAAATATAATTTAGATTTTAGAAGTCATTTTTAAGGAGGTACAAGGAAATGTTTCTGTTCTTCTCTGGTGTATCATTCCATGAACTGTTGCATGTAATGAAGAAACTCTGCATTATAAAAAATTATTACATATTTAATAAATATAAAATGGTAAATCCTTACATTGACACATTGCCTTTTCTACAGTATGCATAATAACTGAAGGGTTTTATTGCAATTCCACTATCTGTATTCAGTGCCCAACACAACATTTTCCCTGACTGATATACTGGCTCTGGTCCCCAGAGAGCCAGAGTTTTTTACGGGCCAAATTATATATTTAGCATACATACACTTGTAATGATTCATCCAAACATCAAATAAAAAAAAAGTCCTAAACACTACCCAGTGTCACTACTCTACAAATCGTACGTCCAGAAGTTTTGCTTGCATGTTATTTACAGATCTGCACGATAAATTGATTATTCAGACCAGCCTCCTAATATTACAGTACATCATATCTGGTAGGCTAGTTTAGCTGATTTTCACCACCTCCAGTGTAAACTTTGTAAGTTTGGGGATCTAGCAAATGGGTTTGAAAATTTTTTTAAATGTTTACAATTATTACAAACCCTTATTAACTATTAAATATTAAGGGAATTAGTTAGAAAAAAATTAAGTTAACCAGGAGGCATTTAATAATTTTTTTCTAACTAATTCCCTTAATATTTAATAGTTAATAAGAGTGCCTATATTGGGGCTCTGGGTTTGGAGCCCACGTTAGTTTATGTGCCTCACAGATTCCATTTCTTTTTCAAAATAAATGAAAATAAATGCGGAAGGTACCTAATGGTGGAGTTTGTGGGGTCCCCACATGCCTAATGATGGCATAACCCTCCTGGTCCTCCAACTGTGAAATGTTATTTAAGTTGATTTCATGGTCCACTGTGGGTTTTTGACCAAGCTGAGAGTGCTACCTGTTGGATTTTGTGAAATACTGTATAATATGGATATGCTTATTTTCATCTCTAGAGAAAGGGATGCTTTTGTGGGCTATGTATACAAACCCTGACAAAGTATGGAATCACCACTCTTGAATTGTTTGTATAGAAAAAAAACTAAAGACATGCCCACAACACCATTTTCATTTAACATTTACTCAAATGCAACTGTTTTTGCGGATCAAAAAACAAATGTTCCAGCATCATCATCCTGCCCAATATCACTTTTATCCAGTCCATGATTGCTTTCCTTTAACCTACTGTAACCTTGTTTTTCTGTTTAGGAGTTAATCATGTTTTTTTTTTTCTGTATGTAAATCCGGACTAAAAATTTCCTTTAAGATATGTCTTTTAGTTCAGTCACAGACATTGATTCCAGTTTCCACCCATTTGTTAATTTTTCTTTGTTGTGCATTTTCTGTTTTCAAGGCATATTGTTATAAGATTCTTCCTTGACACTTTGATGTCTGTCGGTACGCTTCCCTTTTACAACTTTTCCATTTGATTTGTACTTGGTCCAGATTTTAGACACAGCTGACGAGCAACATCTTTCGCAGCATTCCATGATTTACTGTACCTTCTTTAAGAAGTTTTATAATCCTCTCCCTTGTTCCAACTGACATCACTTGTATTGGAGCCATGATTTATGTCAACAGCATTAATTTTAACTGTGGACTAATTAGCAGATGTAATCTGATGTAGGTGTTTGTTTTAGAACTACAAAGTACATGGTGATTCCATAATATTTTCCCTAGGAATTCAGAGATTCCATTTTTTTTCCCTCTGCTGATTCTCAAAAACATTTGCAATGGACTACAGTTGTCGGCCTTCTATTTTTTTTTTCCAAACTGCAAACATTTATTTGTTGGTTTGCTGTCAAACTATTCAATTACCCTACAACAATGTTTGGTAGGTAGTTCATGTCAAAGTAACAGTCAAAGGAATGTCAGGACTCAATTTTCCCCCAGACGTCACATTGCCTATTCTAGCTTGCCCTCCTGCGATCTCTTCCCAGGTAAGTGAGACACATGCATGAAGTACAAGAAAACGTAATCAGTCTTACGTAATCAGGCCTTAAGGACCACTTTAAGGTTTTTCATGAAAAACAAAAACAAAGCCAGTTCTTAGAAGGTTTGCTATTGCACCAGCATCTGGTTTATTTTGGTGAAAAAGGGGCCACTTTTACTCAAGGCTACTCAACTGTTTAGTCACAATACTTTGAGGTCTCTCTCCAAAATAAAGAGAATTTGGGAAGGCTCTTATGTTCACTATTATACATACAGCGGGGAAAATAAGTATTTGACACATCAGCCAGGGGATTTCTAAGTGGGCTATTGACAAAATTTCCACCAAATGTAGCCATCAAGCCAAATATTGAATTCATACAAAAAATCAGAATATTTAAGTATGCAGGTTGAGTCATAATAAATAAAGTGGAATGACATGGGGAATAAGTATTGAACACACTTTATTTAATACTTTGTAGTAAAGCCTTTGTTGGTGATTACAGCTTCTAGATGCCTCTTGTATGGCGAGACCAGTCGTCTGCATTGCTCAGGAGTGTTGCAGGCACATAACACTTGTTCTGTTGTTGATTGTAGTGATGAATGCCATGATGACATAAACAAACATCTAGCTAGAGTCTGTGAAGTTCTTATGGATAATAGTCTTTTCTGGTTGGAGCTGCCATTTCTTCTCGATGGGTGTGGGTTATTTCTGGCCCATTCTTCCACACAAACGATCTTTAAATCTTGAAGCTTCCTTCAGCCTCTTTTATTAACTTTGATCTTCAGTTCTCACCATAGATTTTCTATGGGGTTTAGGTCAGGTGATTGACTGGGCCATTCAAGGAACTTGATTTTCTTTCTTTGAAACCACTTCATTGTTTCCTTGACCTTGTGTTTGGGATCATTGTCTTGCTGAAATGTCCACCCTCTTTTCATTTTCAGCTTTCTGGTATATGGCAGGTGATTTTTTATCCAGAATGTCCTGGTACATTTCTCCATTCATCCTGCCTTCAATAATATGAAATCTGCCAGTACCCCTTGCTGAAAAGCAGACCCAAACCATGATGCTTCCACCCCCAAGCTTAACTGTTGGTATGGTGTTCTTGGTGTGGTGAGCAGTGCCATTCTTCTCCAAACATGGTGTGTAGTGTATTGCTTATAGTTTTCTTTGAAACAACGGTACCTGCTGATGCAAGGTCTTCCTGAAGTTCTGCCCGAGTGGTTCTTGGCTCTTGGAGAACTCTCCTGATCATTCTTTGGACTCTCCGGACAGGGATTTTACATGGAGCACCTTATCGTGGCCGGTTTATGGTGAAGTGATGCTCTTTCCATTTCCGGATAATGGCCCCAACCCGGTGCTCACAGGAAAATTCAGCATTTTGGAAATGCGCCTATAACCATTACCATCAGAATGCTTTTCAACGATGAGGTTACGAACATCTTGGGAGAGTTCTTTACTTTTACCCATCATGAAGTCTTTCCTGTGTGCCTCCTGCGTAATGAGAAGCCTTTATAGGCCACAAATTAGGACTAAAGCAGCTGATATCAATTAGTACTGATAGGGGGCAGGATTTCTCTCTGAATACCGACAGATTCCAGGTGATCTCCTGGCTTTCTATGCCATTTTGCACCTTGTTATCTTCATGTATTCAATACTTTTTCCCTGCTTCATTTAACTTTTTTTTATGACTCAACTTGTATACTTAAATATTCTGATTTCTTTGTATGAATTCAATATTTGGCTTGATGGAAATTTGCTGGAAATTTTGTGTCAATAGCTCACTTAGAAATCCCCTTACTGATAAAAATGCTGTTGTGTCAAATACTTATTTTCCCCGCTGTAGCTATGAGTTCTACTGTTTTTGTTTGATTTGATTTCACCAAATGTTTAAGTGCTCTCCAATCAGGTAAAAAAAAAATTTTTCTGACCACATTTCAAGATGATGGTTCACCACTATCCTGCAAGGTTTAATAATGTGTTTAGAATGTTGTTAACCCAATTTTAGTAGTTTCAGTAATCTTTTTATACCCCCATTCCACTTTTTGCATGAATTTGCAACCGACCTTTCCTAATGTCTCTTGATTTGAAATCGGCTCCGAATTCGTGCTTTTATAATTGGGTTGGTAGCAATTCAGTTAATTTTTCAAGAGTAGCGACCCACATTGAGCTGTAAACAATTTCAATAACAAAGTTTAGCAATAAATAAAGTATTAGCAACATAACATTTCAATAGTATAAGTTTTTATAATATTGATAAAACCGTACCATCGCTACTGTTGTGAACTTTTTCCCCTTTCTTGAATCAGAGACCAGGAGACGTTGGGATATCTTTCCAGCAGAAATTACTCTTTATTGAGAACTCGCCGAGCGTCGCTGTAGTCATCCAAGTCTAATATTATGACTCAGCTCTGGAAAGTTTATACTTTACAGGGGAGAGGGATACAAAGAGGTGGAGAAGATCTAAACAAAGCATAGTGTAATACAACAATCTGCCTGGTACCGGAAGTTCCCCAGCCCTGATCTCATCAGCATAACACTTCCTTTCAAATGCATAGGTGCTAATCTAATCAGCCTGACAATATCGCCCAGACCTTCACTTTATCATAGAGACAAAGGCACAGCCTAGCCATGAGATTAGCATTCACATTTGCCTTGGGACCCTACCCAGTGGTCAGGAAGTACATGAAGACAAAAGGTTAATGTCTCAGACACCTGGGTTACCAGACTTGATGTCTTTAGAATGTCATAATCTTTACCTCAAAATGTAAAACCCAATGTACATAACTTTTCAGTTTATATACTATTCTGTTGGAACCTAGATTTAACATTTTATAAATTTGTAATCCTACACTACCGACATGTAATGAAATGACAACAATGCTACCGACTATTACAAAGTATTTTTAGTTAACGACATGATGATGGCCTCATACCATCCCGTATTTGATCTTCCAAATTCAAAATTTTTCAGTTGGAAGTAAGACTCTGTCATGGATGCTGCAGGAGAATGATTCCTCCTATTAATGTTATTGCTTTTTATGTAACTTGTACAATGTGCTTTTATTGTAAATAGAATTTGCTGAAACTTGCTGTATAAGTATTATAAATGATATTAAAATGTATGAAGAAATTTTACTCATGTTTTCAAACGTTTTGAATGAAATTAAATGAAAGTACCAAACCACATATACAGGATTTTAGGAAATTATACATTTAACATGAGATTTTTTTTGCTGTCTGATGCTGCTGGACAGGTAAGGATACCAATGCTTAAGAAACAATAATGACTTGATAATGGTGCTTAAGAATTGATACCAAGGTGTTAATGAAAAATTTAGTCTAGAGGTGCTAGCTAAATTAATTTACCATTAGTTGTGGTGTTTCCTTTATGGTGAAAAATGTGAGCCTTTTGAACTAGAATAATATACTCAATGCAATAAATAGGGTTAAGTGACTTGTCAGCAGACGCATTAAACATGGCAATAATTATTGAGCGAAAGGCTGCTGCCTATTTACTTGGTTAAATCCGGATGTGATTTAAGCAACCTACGCTCTCTGTGGATAACTGCATGATGCATTCCACAGAACAATCAGGGAAGTAAAAAAAAATATATATATATATATATAATGTCACAAAAAGTACACCCCTCACATCTCTGCAAATATTTTGTTATATCTTTTCATATGACAACACTACATAAATGACTCTTTGACACAATGAAAAGTAGTCAGTGTAAAGTTTGTATAGCAGTGTAAATTTATTGTCCCCTCAAAATAACTAAAAACTTTTCCTTTTTCTTCGTCATGTGACTCATTAGTGTTACACTGTCTCAGGTGTCACCAGATAGCAGGTGAGTTAAATTTGGTATAAAAGCTCTTCCACTCTCTCAACCTGCCAAAGTTCAACATGGCATCTCATTGCAAACAACTCTCAGAAGACCTGAAAAAAACAAATCGTTGCTTTAAATAAAGATGGACTAAGCTATAAGAAGCTAGCCAACACTCTGCAACTGTGCAAACTAAGACACACGCTTGACACCATCTGAACTAAATAGGTTCATCTTGGACTCATCAGACCACAGGACATGGGTGGAACCTTTAAATCATGCTGGTCTATGCTGGATTTTTCAGCAGGGATGTGTCTTGGAATAGTAATATGCAGTAATCTTTTTGTTAGTCACTTCCCATAAATAGTTGATTTTTACCTTATTGCTCATGTTTTGTGCTTGTAGATGACGATGCAGTTGGATTGGGAGAAATCAATGACAACATAGAAGTGTTGGTGATGGCATCTCAAAATCTGCCAGCTGATACAGCAGCAATCAAAAAGCTTACTGATCTTGCTATTACCCGTCTTTCTCACTGACCCCAAGTTACAGACCATCAGGGAAGGATTTAACTGTGTGGTTTGTAGAAGTGTGTACAAAACTGGGATACTATAGCCCTCTTTACACCAAATAGCACCAGCTCAACTTGACTCAACCCTTCTTAAAGTGTTACTGCTTCTGCTGCAGATACTCTATAGTATCCACTTACTAGACTGGTAGTCATAGTGATGCTGCATGTGATGGAGGGATTCCAGTTGCATTATGATGTCAATGTTTCCTTGCATTTTAACATGAGTATGTTATAAGTACTATTTATAAGTTGTGCTATAATGAAAACCATAATTGTGAGTAGAGGTGAGCCTACAGGAGGCAGGGGATCCTCAAGGACCAAGGATGGGAACCACTGCTTTAATCCATCTAAACAGATTTAAATAATTTCCTACATTTGTAAAAATCATTAAACAACTATGTTGACTGTTTAATCTTTGCACTCAAGGCATATTTTGGCCAAATTAATCTTTCAACAGTGTGGCACTTTCAGTTTCAGTTTAATTCAATTCAATTCAATTTTATTTATATAGCGCTTTTAACAATTGACATTGTCGCAAAGCAGCTTTACACAATCAAAAGAAGTAAGTTTGTATGAAATGTGAATGTGTATGAATCAAAATGATAAGATTGTCCCTGATGCCGAGGGCGATGGTGGCAAGGAAAAACTCCCTGAGATGGTAATAGGAAGAAACCTTGAGAGGAACCAGACTCAACAGGGAACCCATCCTCATCTGGGTGATAACGGATAGCAGGGATTGATCAGCATAATAATGTGTAAGACTGGAAGTTCAGTATAACAGGAGATGTGTTAAAATTAATTGGAGTCCAGTTTGTTCCTGGAGGTTCAGACAGACTGTAGGAAATTCCAGTCCTGAGGGAACAACTGAAGTCACAGGTCCCCAGAGAACCCAGAAAAAAATGTAATAAAAAACACATTTACTGGATTTTTCAGACTCAAAGAATAATCACTCCTAGAGAGGAATTCTATTGCAGATGTTATATTTAAGGAATCCACTAGCAGGAATTCTGGCTTATGCCTAATACATAGAGTTTTTCCAGCAAAATAAAATAAGTTCAGTTCATGATCCTTAGAATGTTTCCCCTGTGAACTCTGTTATCTCAATATTTTAGGGGAGATAAATAAGCATTTATCTCCCCTAAAATATTGAGATAACAGAGTTAGTTTCATCTATTGCATCATAGGGAAAGCTCCCTATGATGCAATAGATGAAACTTACATTTGTTTATTTTTTTTTAATGTGAGAAAACAAAAATATTAGCCTAAAATTTCTCTTTGATCACCTCAATAAGCCTTAAACATGTAATAATTTTTAAATGTAAAATATTTAATTCATAACCAAAGATTTCAAAAGTTGCAACCGTCTTTTATCCTATTTATTGTTATTATTATTATTATTATTATATAAGACAGGGAGGACATTTTAAAGTACATGGCGGAATAGAACGCAGCATGTCACTATTACGCGACACAAAATGCGCTATAATGTCGCAAAATTGCACGCATGCGCACTACAGATAGGGCAGCGTCGTAAAAGCGATTGCAGCGCAGGACTTCCAGTGTGTGCAGTTCTGCACAACAGATGTTTACGGGGTTTCCATCCTTCTGCCATGTCAGTGAATTTGCCTCTTTCTATCAAAGTAAGTGGTTCTCGGCTAGGATTACCGACATAACTTAATAGATTATCTGGCGAGATAAACCGGAGCGTAATACGGTACCAGTGCCAACTGGTATGTTTTCCATAATAATACATTCGCGCAAATTTAGTCCTTTGAAGTCAGGAATATAATTGATTCGCACTGTAAGCTATATGCAAAACTAAGTTGTAGCCTGTTGCTCAATATATTTTGATTGGACGCCAATTAACTTTTAGTAGTCTAAAAATAAAATGAAGGACCAATTTGCTAACTAAAACTAAAACCTCTTGCTGTGTTTAAGTGCTTTATAATTAGTCATTTGCAAATTATAAATGTTATTTACCATCTCATGGTGTTCGATTTGCAAACTGGAAAAATATAGAAATAGTGGACTGCACTTTTCCCAAAAAGATACTGAGTTTACACAAGACCTGGTGTTAATTTCCTGCACCATTCATTATCAAGCACAACATAATTTTACTGATAATAATAGTCTTTTTGTTTCTCAATCTGCATAATTTTTAAAGCAGTACATTAATATCACATAGGCTATTGAACTGCACATGATTAATCTTTTTAGGAATACGCATCCATCTTGCAATTTAAACTAAACTTGGTAACATTTTATAATGTTCCATATGGAGAAGTTTTGTCCAGGGAAATTCCCTTAAACTACATTCCCTGCCCAGATTAAGTTAAAAAATACATTGAAATAGAATGCAGCATTTTGTTTAGTTTGTCAGAGAACAGGAAGCTCATATGTTGCTACTTTAGCAAATATACTGCTAGAGGCCAGAGTGACAACTGGTAATGTTGGAACATTTTGGATATTAAGTTAAGTTAAGTCAGCCTTTATTGGTCACACATTACTGCACAGTGAAATTCTTTATTCTTGGCATATCCCAGCTTCTTGTTAGTAGGCCGGGGTCAGACCACAGGGTCAGCCATTTTTACGGCGCCCCTGGAGCAGACAGGGGAACAGCAGCAAGCTGGCGGAGCTGGGGCTCGAACCGCCGATCTTCCGATCCGTAACTCAAAGCCTTAACACACTGAGCCACCACTGCCCCTTTTATTATATTTATATTAGCTGCAGTAAAGCAACCTTAGAGTAGTGAGATTAAAAGCTCTCAAACTAATACATTTGAATACAAGGCCATGCTTAACCCTTTGGAGTCTCTTTGTTTTTTGTTTAAAGTTATGTTCATTTAAAGCTTAAACAAAGACAAATAAAACAATATAGTTGCAAGCAACGATGACGGGCCCAAGCACCCTGCGCCATTCCCACCCCGGGCGCACCACACAACCTGTGTCGTTCGAGTGTGCTAAGACCTCAAAAAAGCCATCGCCACTCGGTTGCACCTCACAACCTACACAAATCACACACTATACAGGGCTAATGTCAGTTTGGGCCCTAAATATTTGTTGAGTGCATTAGTGTGTGTGTGTGTGTGTGTGTGTGTGTGCGTCGTGAGAGAGGGGTGTGTGTGCGCGAGTGTAAACATTTGTAATATGGGTGTATGTATGTGTGCATGTGTGTGATGTATGAGTGTTTTTGTGTGTGTGCATGCAGCATGCCTGCGTGTGTACGTGTGTGCGCATGTGTGTGGGTGTGTGTGTTTGCGCACGCATTAGTGTGTAAGGGTTAGTGTGTGTGAGTGAAGGAGAGAGGTGTGTGACGTGTAGATGTGTCAGTCTGTGTGTGACGATGTGCTTGTGTTTGTGCTTGTTTGTGTGAATGGTTTGCGTCTGTGTGTATTAACATTAGTGATATGTGTGTTAGTGTGTGAGATGTATTTGTGTGCATTAGTGTGTGTGTGTGTATCGTGAGAGGTGTGTGTATCGTGAGAGGTGTGTGTATCGTGAGAGGTGTGTGTATCGTGAGAGGTGTGTATGTATGTGTGCATGTATGTGTGCATGTGTGTGTGTGTGTGTGCGCGCATTAGTGTGTAAGGGTTAGTGTGTGTGCATCGTGAGAGGTGTGTGTGTGTGTGCGAGAGTGTAAACATTTGTAATATGGGTGTCTGTATGTGTGCATGTGTGTGATGTATGAGTGTGTTTGTGTGTGCAGCATGCCTGTGTGTGTGTGTGTGTGCATGCAGCATGTGTGTGTGTGTGTGTGTGTGTGTGTGTGTGTGTGTGTGTGTGTGCGCGCGCGCATTAGTGTGCAAGGGTTAGTGTGTGTGAGAGTGAGGGAGAGAGGTGTGTGATGTGTAGATGAGTCTGTGTGTGACGAGTAAATGTGCTTGTGTTTGTGCTTGTTTATGTGTATGGTTTGAGTCTGTGTGTATTAACATTAGTGATGTGTGTGTTAGTGTGTGAGATGTATTTGTGTGTTAAAACAGGGCTAATGGCAGTTTGGGCCCTAAATATTTGTTGAGTGCATTAGTGTGTGTGTGTGTGTGTGTGTGTGTGTGTGATGTCACAGAAGGTGTCACTGAATATAATGTCACTCAATATAATGCCACACAGAGTTATTAATAATTTTTCGGCGTACGTTTAAGACATTATCACGGCTGACCCATTAGAGATATCGAAAATCCCTCCGCAATTTTGCATCGTCAATGTCTTTAGATCTCTTTGGCCTAGTTTGGTAGCGATTGTATAATTTCCCTAGGAGGAGTATATCAAATCCATTGGGTGCGTTTTTGCAAACGACCCAAAATAACCGGCCCCCTGTTGAGTTTAGCCCTGGACATGCAGCACGAAAGTTGTTCGGCTCGATGAGCTCTAAATGTGTGGCGAGTTTCGTGTGCCTAGGTGAAAGTGTTTATGAGCTAGGCAGCAAAATCTCGTGTGCAGGCCCCTTTGGGCCCCGGGCCACGAGACTCGCAGGCACCCTGATGGCAGCAGATTCCAACCTGTCTGCCATGTTTCATGAGTTTTTGAGCATGTTAAGACCCTCAAAGTCCAAAAGGTTGGGAAAAAAAAAATCCTAAGGAAAACAAGAGGGCCCTTCACACACTATGACGACATAGGGCTGATGTCATAGTGCTTGGGCCCTAACAAGGGCCATACCTTTGAAGCTTCTGAAAATCCTCAAAAAATGGCTTTGAGCCATGGCTTTTTAACTGCCACTAGACTTTGTGTTTGGTTCCGGGTTGATCTCTCGCGAGAGTGCGCAGCCGTTGTGATCCTGTTAAAAGGGCACCGGGGAAAAAGCTCGAGGAGGAGCGAAAGGAGATGCACCACGCTGGTATTGTGGCCACAGAGTTGCGTGGACACTGTCGCTGGTGGATATTCCCCTATTTCCGGATTATCACCCTCTGGACTACTTCAATTCATCACTCTTGCACCAACATAGTGCTCACAGACTATTACCATCACTTCTGGTGAGGCAGATTTGTCTTTCCCCACACATACACACACTTGCATTCATTCATAACCTGGACTCTGGCATTCTATTCATCCACACATACATATCCTCATTTGTAAACATGCATATATTTATATATTTTATTTATTTATTTATTTTTTGGTGCACCTTTTTGTTTGCTAGTCACTTAATACACTTTTGGGTTTTTGTTTACACGCGTTGTGTGCGTCCTTTCTTGTCCTGGGTGGCTAGCGCTACACCAGAGCTTAATTAAAGACCTCGCTTTGTGTAACTCAGTCGATTAATTTATCTGATCATTACATACTGGTGGGCCGTATGGGGAATCTTACTGGACGGAACAAGATAGATGCTAATACCGCTAATATTATCAATATGGCCGACCCAATTGTTTTGAGTTATGTACATGATACTGATGCTGTAGGTTTGTTTGTGACTCGGCATAATCCTGCAGCCGAGTTGACATCTGCAGTTAGTTCTCTGTATATATCTGATGAAAATTATGATGATGATAATGTTGATGATGATGATGTGACTAGTATGGCTATTGTCCAAACATTGCAGACAGAGGTAAAACAGTGTCAAGTGGATTTATTGGCTCTTACAGAAAAATTTAACACGTTAGAGCATGTTTTTTTGAAGAATTCGCTAAGAGTACTTTAAACAGGGAAAGCAGTTTTCGGCAGGCAGTGGACGCAAGCTTAGTAAGGTTGGAGAGCTACTTCCAGGAGGCCCTAAAAAAAGCTGGAAAGAATGGTAATAGACTGTTTTTTGCGAAGAGATTCTAGAGTCAGATGAAGAAGCTAAATCTCACTAGCATGCCCATTCTTGAGCAACTACAGGCTTGCACCCATGCATCATCACATTCACCCAGGACTCCAGTTGCAGGACCAAGGGAAATGTATGACGTGTCTCCTTCTATTCCAGCACACTCATCCAATCTGCTTACCTCAGGTCACTATCTCGCATGGAGCAGGTTGGAACCCTTAGCACTGTACTGCGAGGACCCGCTCTGAGCTGGTTGGAGGCGGAGAAGGCCAAGGTAAAGGATTGGGAGTCTTTTAAAATTACCACTAGATTTACTAACCCTGCGCAAATTTGCGTAAATTCCCTGGACCTCACACCCAGTAGCACCCCTGCCGCTCCATTGTTCTTCTGCTTTGTTGTGCAAACACACCTGTCCCACACCAAGGTTTGGCCTGCCTTGGATCTGAGCTACTCTGAGTAAACTAATGCAATTGTTCCAGGCCTCACAGGTAATGGGTGGTTTGCACAACAAAAGCAGGAGGAAAATCAAGCTGTGAAAATCTCAGCAGTGGTGAATAACACCTCGGTACTTGCACCAGAAAATAAGTCAGTAATTCTAGTGTTACAGGAGTGATTCCATTAGTGTGTGCTCACTCAGGTGTCATTAGCAATGTTCCTTGTTAATTTACCAGATAAAACAGTGTTCCTGTTAGTGTGTGTGTGTGTGTGTGTGTGTGTGTGTGTGTGTGTGTGTGTGTGTGTGTGTGTGTGTGTGTGTGTGTGAGAAAATTAAATAAGAGAGGAAGGGTTACTGTGTAAGATGAGAAGAGGGAGAGGGGAGGGTCTGATATTTTTACTTTTTTTAAAGGTAAAGTGCAGGTTAATTAGTTTTATTTTTACTTAATATTTTCTATTAATAATTTTTATGTATTTATTTTTTTGGCCTGTGGAACAAATTATTTGAGTTTCCATTATTTCCTATCGGGGAATTCACTTTAATTTATGACTGTTTTGAAATATGAGCCCGTTTCCGGGATGAATTATGTTCGTAATCCAAGGTTCCACTGTATTCTTATACGCACGTAAGAATCTTTTCATGAGAAAATGACTCATGACATGAAGCGCTTGAGTTTCAAATAATCATTCCACGTTGGACACAAACAGCAAACAAGCATGATAATAATAATCAGAATAATAATAATCTTGCTTTTTTGCTTTTTGTGTTCGGCAGTCATTAATTATTTGACCATGAGTGGCTGGAATGACTGAAATAAAGCTGGTGACATCGCGCACGCTTTCACCTTAAACAATGCAGTGTTTAAGCCTCCAATTGGCGCAGTGCTCACCCCATCATCTGGAGATTGTGAGTTTGATTCCCAGGTGATGCTGTAACCTCTCACAGTTGGAGAGCTCATTGGCCGAGCTATCTCAGAGGGGAGGAATGACGGGTACTTGGTGCTCCCACTTTAATCACAGCTCTACAGCCAATCAGGGGCGTCTGTGAGCTCACGCAAGCGGAAGAAGCAGATAGTGCTGTCCTCAGAGTGTGTTACGCTGCCCCAACGAGTGAGCAGTTTGAAAAGAAGCAGTCGGCTGGCGTCATGTGGTTCGGATGAAACGCGTGACAGTCTTCGGCCCTCCCGACTGACTGGTAGTAGTAGCTTAATGTGGGAGCACCCTACTGACAGGGAGGAATTAGATACCACTAAATTAGGGAGAAAATCGGGGGAAAATCCAAAAAATTATTATTAAAAAAAACAAAACATGCAGTGTTTATTCAGCAAGTATATATTTTTGTTCTGTTTTTCTGGGGTACTGATTTTACATTTTGTCTGCTATCCCCTTTGTGATCTATGTATATTATGACTGAAACAAAGCAGCTTGTATCGGCTAATATTTGCATCGCTTTGATCAAAGGGAAGATTAAAAAGTGCAAAATGAAAATGTACAGCAGAAACAACAGCTTTATTTAATTCATAAAATACTCAGATCACAAACAAGAACATAGCACAATGCATGGCTAAAGTGTGATTGTGAATATGCCTTATAGTGACTGTAAAAATTCTAATTTGCTTGAGCCCGCGGCGTGCATGCTAGTATGAGATATATATTTTAAATGCAGTTTCTTAATAATTTCACTGCTTTTGTGGCACTGCACAAAATGCGAGCTGATGTGAGCCGCTTTATTTCAGTCATAATATACTAACGTATTTTTGCTGTGTCATTTTTGTGTGCATAAGAATTGTATTTCAATGAAGATTTCAGAAACCATGCTTTTTTATTTTTGTTTATTTCAAAATAAGCCCTGTTTGTGTGATGAATGTATAGGAGTGTATAGGTGTGAACAGCTGAGATAATAGGAGCCCTGGTGAAACATGATGTTACCTTCAGCCAGGTGTGAATGGGTCTTACATATTCATGAAAAGTCATAGATTATTCAGTGAAACAGTGGCGCTGCAGGAAAAAAAATTGAGGCACATCAGCCACTTTACCCCAAACAAAAAGTCTTTCTGAGTGGTATAATTTAGTTGTTTTGCTATGGGCACACACCCAAAACTTTAATGATCTCATTTCTGTGTTTAAATTTTCCTCTTCTTTTCTGCTACAGTTTGAAATTTTATTTTTTTGTGTGTGCAGTTTGACATAAGTTTAAAAGGTGCACATGAATCTGACATATTTACATCAGCCACATCATGAAAGCCAAGTTTGTGCTCTACATAAATAAGGGAAAATGTATTAGCTACAGTATTGGTAAAGATTTGACATTTACAGAAATTTAAGATGAGTGCTGAAATTGTGCTTCATCCATGACTTTATCACCTCCAAAGAGATGGTCAAAGTGGATGATGGCAGAGTAGATGAGGAGGTTTATTTACACACGTGGACAAAATTGTTGGTACCCTTCGGTCAATGAAAGAAAAACTCACAATGGTCACATAAATAACTTTAATCTGACAAAAGTAATAATTTAAAAAAATTCTATGAATGTTAACTGTCGTGGAAATTAATTGAAGACTCAGGCTTTGATTTCAGAAGGTTACAACTTTATTGGTTGATCAATAAAGTCGGGAGGTCTGCAGAACACACACCGACTCCCGACGGCTTCTTGCTTTAATACTGATCCTAAACAAAGGCGGCCAGTTTTCCCGCGCTGATTTTACATTCAGCATCTGGGTTTCATTAAATTTCCCAGTTTTACGTGCCTCAATGTATAGATCAGATTTCTTAGACAGGCCCATTCCAAGAGGCCTATATGCTCGGCTTCTCACACAAGTCTCCCATTATTTCAAGCTGGGGTATCTTTTATTTCTTAGGTATGGGTATGTCACATAAAATCAAATATAAAATTTCTTCTACATAACCAATGAAAGTCAGACATTGCTTTTCAACCATGCTTCAACAGAATTATTTTAAAAAATGACAAAAATGATGGTACCCCTAGAAAATACTGAAAATAATGTGACCAAAGGGACATGTTAATTCAAGGTGTGTCCACTAATTAGCATCATAGGTGTCTACAATCTTGTAATCAGTCAGTGGGCCTATATATAGGGCTCCAGGTAGTCACTGTGTTGTTTGGTGACATGGTATGTACCACACTCAACATGGACCAGAGGAAGCGAAGGAAAGAGTTGTCTCAGGAGATTCGAAAGAAAATTATAGACAAGCATGTTAAAGGTAAAGGCTATAAGACCATTTCCAAGCAGCTAGATGTTCCTGTGACTACAATTGCACATATTATTCAGAAATTTAAGATCCATGGGACTGTAGCCAACCTCCCTGCACGTGGCCGCAGGAGGAAAATTGATGACAAATCAAAGAGACGGATAATCTGAATGCTAACAAAAGAGCCCAGAAAGACTTCTAAAGAGATCCAAGGTGAACTTTATGCTCAAGGAACATCAGTGTCAGATCGCACCATCCGTCGTTGTTTGAGCCAAAGTGAACTACATGGGAGGACACCATTGTTGAAAACAAATCATAAAAAAGCCAGACTGGAATATGCCAAACTATGGAGACAAAAATTGAACTTTTTGCCAAGGCACATCAGCTCTATGTTCACAGACGGAAAAAATGAAGCATATCAAGAAAAGAACACTGTCCCTACTGTGAAACATGGAGGAGGCTCTGTTATGTTCTGGGGCTGCTTTGCTGCATCTGGCACAGGGTGTCTTGAATCTGTGCAGGGTACAATGAAATCTCAAGACTATCAAGGGATTCTAGAGAGAAATGTGCTGGCCAGTGTCAGAAAGCTGGGTCTCAGTCGCAGGTCATGGGTCTTGCAACAGGACAATGACCCAAAACACAGCTAAAAACACCCAAGAATGGCTAAGAGGAAAACATTGGACTATTCTAAAGTGGCCTTCTATGAGCCCTGAACTCAATCCTATTGAGCATCTTTGGAAGGAGCTGAAACATGCTGTCTGGAAAAGGCACCCTTCAAACCAGAAACAACTGGAGCAGCTTGCTCATGAGGAGTGGGCCAAAATACCTGCAGAGAGGTGCAGAAGTCTCATTGACAGTTACAGGAATCGTTTGATTGCAGTCATTGCCTCAAAAGGTTGTGCAACAAACTATTAAGTTAGGGGTACCATCATTTTTGTCCAGGCCTGTTCCATGAGTTCATTAGAGCCCAAGTGCGCAGGGCCCTCTTGGTTTTTTCTTAAGGATTATAATTTTTTTTTTTATTATTATTTTTCTTTCAATCATCCGGGCACTTTCGGCCCTCTTAACATACTCAAGAACTCATCAAAATTTGCACACAGATTGGAACCGGCGGCCATCAGGTCCTCAGTGGGGCTCGGCCCGGGGCGTCGCACACTCCCCGCACAGCGCCCCCTAGAGAGTCTTGCCTTATAGCTCAGACACACTTGCACGTATACTTATAAAACTCGGTGAACATTTAGATCTCATCAAACTGAACAAGTTTCACGCTGCATATCATCAGGTCTTATCGACAGGAAGTGAGTTATTTTGGAACTTGGAATTTGAAACACTTCTCCTAGGGACTTTTTACAATTTCCACCAAACCAGGCAAATATGATCTAAACAAGTTGCCGATGCAAAATTGCAGAGATCTTTTTGATACCTCGAACGGTTCGGCCGTGGTGACGCTTTAAAATCATGGCGAATAAAAATGAACAGGAAGTGGCTAATAACTTCTGTGTACATTAAGTTATGCACATGAAACTTTACAGGTTTGTTAAGAGTAGGAAGCTGATCACATCATATGACAATCATGAGTCTATGTCATAGCGCCACCAAGTGGCAGCAGGAAGTGTCACTTTTGGAAATCAGTAATATTTTGTCCTTTACTTTCACCTGATTTGGTTCAAAATCAGTCAGAATAATGAAAAGACATGAGTCATTTGAAATCATGAAGGATTTTTTTCTAATTTGAATCGTGTTGCTATGGTGACGATTTAACTCAAGAAAAAATCTAAGAAAATTATTCTTCTCATATCTTACGATTGGAAAGACCTACGGTTCCCAAATTTTATGGGTGTAGACTCTCACTGATTGTGAGGAAGCCCTGAGAGCCTGGAGCCCGGGGCGTGGCACAGGGCCTGTACAGCGCCTCCTAGAACTTTGTAAAGTTTAAGCTGCATAACTCATATCCACTTTCACATATATGAATGAGACCCAGTATAAATTTAGATCTCATTGAGGTGAACAACTTGCATACCCCATGTCATGGAATCCGCTGAACAGGAAGTCAGTTATTTGGCGTTGTTTGAAAAACGCACCCATTGGAATGTGATATACTACTCTTACAGGATGAATAGGTTTTTGACCAAACAGGGGCCAATACAATCTCAAGACATTGAGGATGTAATATTGCGAAGGGCTGGTTGATATCTTAAACGCGCCGGCCGGGGCGAGCCCTTAAACCTACGGCGAATAACAGGAAACAGGAAGTGGCTAATAACTTCTGTATAAATTGAGTGACGTTCATCAAACCTCAGCGGTAGGTTAAGAGAAGAGCCCTGCTCACAGTGACATGGGTCCCGTGAGTCTCAGTCGTAGCGCCACCAACTGGCAGCAGAAAGTGTCTACTTTTAGAAATTTTTTTGTGGCTAATTTTCAGCTAATTGGCTTCAAAATCAGGCACAATAATTTGAAGACACGGCTGATGTCACACTATAAAGGACTTTTTGATACGTTGAATAGTGTTGATATGGCAACATATCATTTGAAGCAAACATAAGATACTTATATCCACCAAGTGGAAAGTCCTAATGTGCCCAAACATTTTATGTAGAAAGAACAACTGGTTCTGAGTAGATTTCTTCAGTTTCATGTTTTTGTGATGCTCATACAGCTCCCAACTATTTTTACAGTATATATATCATCCTTGGCCTTAACTTTCTGTACTGACTCCTGCAGTAATAAAATATGTCCAGTAGATGGCAGTAGTAGGCAGGTATTCTGCAGTCAGGTCTTTCCCCTTCTCCTTTACTATGGCTTCATGTTTACTATTTAAACATATGCAGAAATCATAAAAAATAAACAATACAAACATTTAAATTGCCCACTGTGCAACATTGAGTCTGGTGGACAAGCGCGGCGATATACACACCAGACCACACATTCTAAACACACACACACACACGCCCTTACAAACACACACACTTTACACATCGGTCATGTACACATCCCGACAAATACACAATATGAACACACTAACTATCCTACATGCACACACACACATCACAAGCACACGTCACTAATGTTACCTGACTAAATAAAAGTCAATATATCATGAAAAAGGAAAAAGATCCTTAAACAAGAGGCTCCTGCGCACCTATAGTGTGTGGGTGAGTTTTTAATTGCAAATCAGTTTTGATATCTCAAATGTCTCAGACGTACTAATGTCTTAAACTTACACAACGAAAAATGTTTAATACACACATCACTAATGTCAACACACTAGATTAAAAAAAAAGGAATAATCCTTAGGAAAACACGAGGGTCCTGCGCGTCTATAGCACACATCTCTCACGACACACACACACACACTCGTCATATTCAGTGACACGGACAGTGGCATCACATTCTGGAACATCCTTAAACTTACACCGAAACATTATTTATAACACACATCACTAATGTTAACACACAGACTCACACACCATACACACAAACATCCACACACACACACACACACTCCATATACACAAACACAAGCACATTTACTCGTCACACACAGACTGACACATCTACATCTCACACACCTCTGTCCCTCACTCTCACACACACTAAACCTCCCTGACACACACACACACACACACACACACACACACACTATATTCAGTGACACGGACAGTGACATCACATTCAGGAACATCCTTAAACTTACACCGAAAAATTATTTATAACACACATCACTAATGTTAACACACAGACTCATACACCATACACACAAACATCCACAAACACACACACACACACACACAAACACACACCATATACACAAACTCGCACATACACAAGCACATTTACTCGTCACACACAGACTGACACATCTACATGTCACACACCTCTGTCCCTCACTCTCATTCACACTAAACCTCCCACACGCACACACGCATCGCATCGCATCGCATCGCATCACATCACATCACAGTCACACACCTCTCTCCCTCACTCTCACACACATCACATCACATCACACATTTTGATATCTCAAACGGGTCAGCTGTGATAATGTCTTAAACTTACACGCAACAATTATTAATAACACACACATCACTAATATTAACACACAGATGCGCACACACCACACACACAAACATGCACAAACACAAGCACACATCACTAATGTTAACACACTAAATAAACACACACACACACCTACACAAACACAAACATATCTCACACACATGCATGCACACACACAAACAAATAAACTCATACATCACACACATGCACACCTACATACACACACATTATAACATCACAAATTATAACACTCACACACTCGCATCTCTGTCTCTCTCCCTCACGCAGAAACACACACACCCACTAACAAGTCACATGTCTTAGACATACTAACACACATCACTAATTTTAACACACAGACTCACACACACACACAAACACGCACAAACGCATTTACTCATCAGACACAGAGTGACACATTCACTTGTCTCTCACACACACACACACACACTCAAATATTTAGGGCCCAAACTGATATTAGCCCAGTATAGTGTGTGACATTCTGTGTGCAAGTTCCGCGATGCAACCGGGTGCCGATGACTTTTTCGAGGTTTTGACACACTCGAATAACACACAGGTTGTGCGGTGTGCCCGGGGTGGGGATCACGCCCGTGCTTGGGCCCGCCATCGTTGCTTGCAACTATTTTTTTTTTTATAATTCCGTTGAAGCATGGTTGAAAAGCAATGTCTGACTTTCATTGGTTAACATTCATAGAATTCTTATTTATTATTACTTTTGTCAGATTAAAGTTATTTCTGTGACCATTGTGAGTTTTTCTTTCATTGACCGAAGGGTACCAACAATTTTGTCCACGTGTGTATATCCTGAGGTCAAGCGGAGTATCATCAGCAAAGCAATGAAATAAAATTTGTTGACACAGCCTAGAGGACGCATATACAATATAAACAAAATGGGGCCGAGCATTGAGCCCTGAACAACACCACATGTAACACTGTGTGTATTGGATTTTGCCATTTTGAAAGAACAAGGCGGTTAGAAATAGGCTTGTAGTTTGCAAGCACTTCTGGATCTAAGGTAGATTTTTTAGGAAGTGGTCTGATGACAGCAGGTTTCATTGAAGGGGAAACATATCCAGACTGGAGAGAGTAATTTATGATCTTTGTAATCAGGGGACTTGTAGCGCAGAGGTTGGATTTAACCAGAACTGTTTCATCATATATTGGGTTGCACATGCTGGCTCAAATGAGATGTAGAGTCATTTATAAATTAACACCTGGTAGGTTATTTTGACCCAACAACTGGTTCTTTATTCTCTGGTTTCTCCAAATGACAGCCTGCATAATGTTTGATATATTACTGTTATTGTGTCACAAAGTGTAGATTTAAGAGTTGTTTAGGTAAGTATCCATGTGTGTAAAATCTCTACCGGTTATTAAAGATGGCGTTTATTTACAAAATTACCCCAACGTTTTCAGAGATTTGAGCTTCAGAAAATCCCCCAGCGCTCTGCACTCATGTAGCCGCTCAAGACAGCCTCATCTCGGAAAAAATTTCTGAAAACTACCACTGGCTGTGATGTCTCTGTAGTGGTTAAAACAGTGGATATATTTTATTTTGGGTATTTCTAACAGGTAATCTTTGGTAAAATACGATTGTAGTATAATATATTGCAGCTGTGTTTACACAAAACAAACATTATCCAACTATCTTTACTCACGTGCGTCGGACAATCCTATCCCGCATTCAGGTTACAAAATATTTAGCTTTAGCTTCAGTTTTAGCGTTAGCTTTGGCTGTATAATGGCTGCGGTTACCTAGGCCTAGCCTCTCTTCTTCTTTTATCATATTAATATAACTGGTTCCTACAGCGCCCCGCTGGCCAGGAGCTCGTAACTAGGCAACTGCCTGTTACACCCCCTCCCCCTTGGAAGTAGGTGTGACCTTGCCGAAAAAGGGCTTTAAGTTAACCACATGGACCGTGAATTGTCCAGCTTGTCCATTCCACTTGGTAATTAACCTTGTTGGGAACGTTTGTGATTTTAGCTGGTCCTTTCCATTTCGGGGCTAGTTTATCCATGTGCGATTCCTCCACCCGAGACTGACGAAAAGCGTGAACCCACACAAGGTCGTCCACATTGTACATGACAGCTCGTCGTCTGAGGTCATAGTACTTTCCTTGGCGTTCGTGGACATGGGCTACATTTCTCCGGACGACCTGAAAGCGTGCCTCCTGACACTCTACTGTGGCATAGGCCGAATGATCAGGTGAGATGTTTCCATGCTGCATTCTTTCTAGTGGTCCCTTTAGCTTACATCCCAGAGCTGTTTCTGCTGGGGTGTAACCAGTGCTTTCCTGCCAGGTTGTATTGAAAACCGGAACTCCAGAAGCCATTGGTGAGAAGTGTTGTCCTTTAAATAAACAACAACGTCAACAAAACACCATTTCCCGAAGGCATCTGCCAGAACGGAAGTCATAAGCCTCTGAAACGTTGCCCCAGCATTTTTCAGACCAAAGGGAAGACGGAGAAACTCGTACTGATTGTTTTTGGTGATGAACGCTGTTTTTGGGATGCTGTCCGAATGCACTGCCATCTGCCAATATCCACTACATAGATCTAATGAGCTGAACACAGTAGTCCCGTAGAGCGCCTCCAAGATCTTGTGGATCTGGGGCATGGGGAAGCCATCTAGCGGTGTTTTGATGTTCAGGGCCCTAAAGTCTACACAAAACGGGTCCTATCATACTTTTTACCCACCAGCTCAACCGGGGCGAGGTGAACGGTCTAATGATCCCCATTTCTTGCATCCTGGCGACCTCTTCCTCCACAATTTGCTGCTTGTAGATGGGAACAGGGTATGCTTTTTTCCTAACAGGTCTCTCATCAATGGTGTAAATGGAGTTGATGAGATGAGATGCCTTGGTATGGCCAATTCGGCCGGTACATATGGTTGGCCGTGATTATTGAGTTGCAAAAGCTGTTGTTATTTTTGTTCTCCTGACAGGGAGGCGTTGCTGACCAGGTTGGAGATGGCTGAGTTGGTGACATCAAACACTCGGGGCAACGGATTGGCTACATAAAGGGAGTCTTGGCCGTGAGTGGAAGTACAGAGCGGGGAATATTCACCCTCTCTACCCGTGATTGTGTAAGCTAAAATTAATCTGCATGCCAGCCTCAGTTAAAAAAAATCTAGTCCTAACACACAGGGGAAGGTAAGATTGCGGTCTTTTATGAGAAAAAGGACAAACCTCAGACTCCACTCCTTGCAAGGAGCATTGGGCATGCAGTTTGCCTATTGCTAATTGTACCTAGCCTTTGGCTAATGAGAATGACTGTCCTTTTGTAGACTGCGAGACTTCGGTTGGTTTCTTAATCCTTTTCCATAGTGTCTCAGTTGTGAAGGTGCTGCCTGTGTCGATGACGGCTGTGCATGACACATGATTTAAGGTAAGCTGTACCATCAACAGAGAAGGACTAGCCTGGGCTATACTGAGGCTGGTGGGCGTTTTGCTCTACTTTATCTGTTTGGGTGTTGGAATGGGGTTTTGCCTTTGCCTAAAAGCTTTGGCGGTGTAAAAATCCCTCTCCAGCAGTGTTCTGATTCGCACCCGCTAACTTGGGGTGGTGACTGCTCCGCAGCAGGCTAGCAATGCGAGGATTACAGTTTCACAGTGTTGCTTGCACAGTCTCTCTCTCCGTCATCCCTGGTTTCCACCTCAGGCAGAGGGCACGATATTGAAAGGCAAAGTCCCTTATGCTCTCATCAGGATGCTGGATCCGCTCACTCGGGCTCGACCTATCGAGCCCATCATGGGCTTTAATTGAGAGTCACTTCCTAGTTTATAGTTTGTGCTGGCTCACTAACATCAGTGTTGCGATGGCGTTGCAGCTCACCCACCTGCTCGGACAGCTCATCCATTCACTGGGTGAGGCTGTCTTCTAGTGCCTGCAAAGCTGATTCCAGCTGCTGGCAGCTCGCACCATAGAAATGAGGCTCTGGTTGTCTTCATCGTCGAGAGGTGGAGGAGGCAGTGGTTCATCGGGAAGCGGTTGATCTACCCTACCATCATCCACCCCAGAGCTTTCCTCATCATCAGTGTCTAGGTAAAGGTGGCTAAGGGTGTTAATCCTTAGAAGTCTGAGGATGTTTTGGGGCCCTGAAAAAGTTTTGACATGTCCAGACATTTGTATATTTTTCAGTTACTTATATACATATAAATGTCTAAGGGCTAACTACACTGTATTCAGCACAAACTGGGCTACAGTAATATGTGAGCAGCATGTATGTACAAGTTTGTACTTTGGAGAAAATAACAGTTATGCGTGATTATTGAAAACAACAAAAAATCACTGATACAAGTTCACAAAACACATTCATAACATTTGTTTACAAGACTTTTTTTTTTGGTTACCTGGATCTTGTAGTCTAGAGTTTTTACTTCAAAATGATGTGATAATGATCTTGATCACTTATTCACAGAAAACAATATATTCATTTACATTTTCTAAGACACTTTTTGTTTTGGAAAGGCTGTATGTGAGGAGGCGTGAATGATCATGAATAATACTCTACTTCACACCAGAGAAGACAAAGACCTGAATAATGATCTGCATAAATACCCCTTTCAGTCAAGTCTGTGACAGAGGGAAGTGCTACAAGAAAATAATTTGAGAACAAAAACATATTTCTTTGTTTGTAGTTTATTTAGAATGAATCAAGAGATTCACTTACAAGAACCTCGGGAACAGTTCAAGATAAATAAAATGTGTAAAAACAGACATTCAGGGTAAAATTATGCAAACAAAAGCAGTGTATGATACAAAATAACCCTACAAAAACATACATTCAGGGTAAAACTGCAACGGGAACAGAGCAAAATAAAGTGATAAAATAGCCTGTATTGTTCCAAGTAAACGAACAAAATTATACAGAGAGGTCCCAAAAATGTATAAACACTTCAACATGAATATATAATATACACCTCTCCTCTGATGGTCACATGACGGCATCAACAATAGGGCCAATACTGATATCTTTGGAGGAAACATAACACTATTCATTGCTGACATAAGCAATGAAGTTTTAAAAAGAGCATAGGTAACAACTGTCAGTGTGTATACACTTTTGTGCCCCTCTGTATTTGTTGATGGGCAATAAGCTAGACAAATATCTGTGGACGGGCCACAGACCATGTAGTGCATCTCAAACACCCGAGACATTAGCATAATGTCATGCACCGAATGCCATGTTTTACATACACATTTAACACATTCTAAACATTTACACCGAAACAGTTATTGTAAATATTTGCTAAACTAAAGCTATTGTGAAGATTTACACCATAGAAAATATTCATAAACATCTCATAGCTGCATAAGGCATTATTTTAGCCAGCTGTAGCTAACAGATAGCAGTGTTAGCTTATGACACTAATATTAGCAACCATAATCTAAAGCTATCCAAAATGAGGTGAAATACATTATAACATTTACAAACATGTACATGACATTGAAAGACAGAGTTTCACATAAGCTGGCATAAGCTAGCCGAAGTGAGGAAAAATATATTAGCTTTATATTATCAGAATAAGAGAGACTTAATAACTTATCCATTGCTTGTTTGAAAATCCTCTGCAGGATCTATTCTCTCTTCAAAATGCTCCTGTTCGTCGTCGGAGTCGTAATCTTCTTGTGAGGAAAAGGTAAATTATTTCTCATTGTCCAAAACATTCTGAAGAGCTTCCTCGGCTGTATAGCGCGGCATATCTTCCAAACGCGCAGAAAACTCACTGAATCTGTGTGGAAACTGTGTGTTCAAGCCGGTGTCCGGGGGGCGTGGCCTCGCCTGTAGATTACCTGGACTGTTTTCCGTGTGAATAGTGTGTGGGCGTGGCCTCGCCTGTAGATTACCTGGACTGTTTTCCGTGTGAATAGTGTGTGGGCGTGTCCTGCCTCAGTTCATTAGCGGATAATGAACTGAGAAAGTGCGAGAGAAATTCTGTGCCTCTCCTTGGTTTCACACGGATTACATAAACTGAGAATGTTTGTTGAGCATGTAACTTGCATCATTTAAAAGTAGACCCTTTAAGCTTTCTATAGATATATTTCTCATGTCTGTGTGTGCAGTATTCGCAGAGTTTCAGTTCATTTTAACGACGTGTTAAATTATTTTTTGCAGAGACTGAGAAGACAGAAAGCGCACCCTATTTATTTTCTTTATTTTACCAAAGCACAACGTTTTGTGGATATTGTGAGTGTTCATCAATAAAAGTACAGATTCAAATGTGTAGGATCAAAAAGGCAAAGCATTTTAAATTATTTTCATGGTTACCAGGAACAAAAATGCAAGTGGACCTGCCGGCTCCTTGAGTGAGGGGCTCTTTAGAGCTCTTGAAGGGGTTCACGACGCGTCATGGGCCTGCTGTGAAGTCGTGAGCTACCACCCCTTCGTCAGCTCGTCCATCGGACTCGGCCATAATTTGCCCCAATTTACTTTTAATAAACTGCTTGATAGATCAAACCCTTGAGTGAGTGTATTTTGGAGTGTAGAATGATACGAGAGATGGCTATGTAGGTAACCACTAACACCAACAATGCAGCAATGTATAATGTACATCATACACAAAAAAAAAGGAAACACTGATGGTCCCTGTTCAGGCGCCACTGTTACAAACTTCCTGCTGTCACTAGGACAATAACTAGTCATTAGCAGAAAAAGGGTAAGGACCATTAGAGATCTCAAGTATACCTTTAATGTATGTATACATTTAATGTTTGTGTTACACTACACTATTCACACATTATATTTCACACTACACAGACACTCAGAGTCTGTTGGCTCAGCGTGGTTTTAGAGTCCTTTCTATCGCCGACACCAAGTCTATTCAAACAGTACACAATCCAAGAAATGACCGCCTCCACATCCGCTGTACTCCGGGTGCAGACATCGCTTTAACGGCGACACGGCGGACACCGAAGATCCCCTCCTCACAAGCACTGCCCCAAACACTGCACGCGATGCCTTGACATGACGGGGAGCAGAAGTCGCAGGACAAGAGAAGAAAAAACAACACACAAAGGGAAAAAAAACCCTCCTGCGAAATCACCGCAGAAGGAGTACACGTCAATACAACGCATAAACATGTGCTCCGAACATAAAATGCCTCATCGGGCCTTACACAAAACAATCCTATCCCGCATTCGGTTTACAAAATATTTAACTTCAGTTTTAGCATTAGCTTCAGCTGTGTAATGGCTGCTGTTTCCTAGGCCCAGTCTGACTTCTTCTTTTATAACCGGTTCCCACAGTGCCCCCGCTGGCCGGGAGCCCGTAACTAGGCAACCACCTGTTACTGTTATCAGATAGTGGACATGAGTTATTTAGCCCACATTTAATCAATAATATAAAAAAAAATTTTTTAGGGCCCAAGCACTATAGGGTGCGCAGGACCCTCTTGTTTTCCTAAGGATTATTTTATTCCACACGTTTGGACATTTTGGGGGTCTTAACATGCCCAAAACCCTCATGAAACTTGGCAGACAGGTTGGAATCTGCTGCCTTTCGGATTCCTAAGAGTCGTGTGGCGAGATTTTGCTGGATAGCTCATACATATTTTCACATAAGCACACAAAACTTGGTACGCATATAGAGCTCATTGAGCCGAACAACTTTCGCGGCGGCGGCTTGTGTGTTTACATCAACACGAAATGGTGTAAGAACTCTGTGCTAGTTTCTAGTTTTTGCTCATCGTTGCTGGAGATTGTCACTGTTAGATGTAGACCTTTTTATTTACCACGGGAATTCACCACTGTTTTCATTATCGGAGTGTACATTCCACCTAGCGCTAATGCTAAGGAGGCGCTCTGTGAACTGTATGTATGGATCAGTAATCTGCAGAACACACCCGGATGGACTGTTTATTGTTGCTGGAGATTTCAACCATGCAAATCTCAAGTCAGTGCTTCCTAAATTCCATCAGTTTGTGGACTTTACAACGAGAGGGGAAAACACGCTGGATCTTGTTTACACAAACATCCCCGGCGCATATCGAGCAGAGCCCCGCCTCCACCTCGGCTACTCAGACCACATCTCTGTTATGCTAATTCCAGCATACAGACCACTCGTAAGGCGTTCAAAACCGGATCCGAAGCAGGTGAAAACCTGGCCAGCAGGAGCCATCTCTGCTCTTCAGGACTGTTTCGAGAACACTGCCTGGAAGATGTTTAGGGAGGCTGCAACTTACGGCAACTACACTGACTTGGAGGCGTACACGTCATCAGTGACCAGCTACATCAACAAGTGCACCGATGACGTCACTGTCTCCAAGAACATCATCCACGACCCAACCAGAAAAAGTGGACTTCTGAAGACCAGAGACTCTGCCTTCAGAGCGGGGGACAAAGCGGCCCTAAGAACAGCAAGGGCCAAACTGTCCCGGGCCATCAGAGAGGCAAAGCGTGCACATGCCCAGATAATCCACTTCAGAGACAGCGGTGACACACGGCGCATGTGGCAGGGCATACATGTCATCACCAACTACAGGACTTCATCACCTGCCTGTGACAGTGACGGCTCCCTTCCGAATGCGCTGAACAGCTTCTACGCACGGTTCGACTTACAGAACGACGTGACGGTGAGGAAGACCACCCCTCCTCCGAACGACCAGGTGCTGTGTCTCAACACGGCTGATGTGAGGAAAACTCTGCAAAGAGTCAACCCTCGTAAAGCTGCTGGACCAGACAACATCCCAGACAGAGTGCTCAGAGAATGTGCAGAACAGCTAGCAGATGTTCTCACAGAAATCTTCAACATCTCTCTGAGCAGCGCCGTCGTTCCCACATGCTTTAAGTCTACCACCATCGTCCCCGTGCCGAAGAAGTCTACTGTGTCCTGTCTCAATGACTATCGCCCCGTTGCACTCACACCCATCATCATGAAGTGCTTTGAGCGGCCCGTCATGAGATATATCAAGACCCTGCTGCCTCCCTCACTGGACCCCCTGCAGTTTGCGTATTGTTCAAACCGTTCGACGGACGACGCCATCTCCCCCACACTCCACCTGGCACTGACACACCTGGACAAGAAGGACACTTACTTCAGAATGCTGTACATAGTTTTCAGTTCAGCATTCAATACAATCATCCCCCAACACCTGACGGGAAGCTGAGCCTGTTGGGCCTGAACACCTCCCTCTGTAACTGGATTCTGGACTTCCTGACCGAAAGACCTCAGGCAGTGAGGATCGGAAGTGAGGATCGGAAGCTATTCCTCCAGCACCACCACACTGAGCACTGGGTCCCCCCAGGGCTGTGTGCTCAGTCCCCTGCTGTTCACACTGCTGACTCATGATTGTGTAGGGACACACGGCTCCAATCATATCATCAGGTTCGCTGATGACACGACCATGGTGGGTTTCCTCAGCAAGAATGACGAGTCGGCGTACAGAGAGGAAGTGCAGAGGCTAACGGACTGGTGCACAGACAACAACCTCTGAACATCGATAAGACAAACGAGATGATTGTTGACTTCAGGAGGACACAGAGTGATCAGTCTCCGCTCAGCATCGACGGCTCTTCTGTGGAGATCGTCAGGAGCACGAAATTCCTGGGCGTCCACCTTGAGGAGAACCTCACCTGGTCCCTCAACACCAGCTTTCTGCATAAGAAAGCCCAACAACGTCTTTACTTCCTGAGAAGGCTGAGACGGGCACAGCTTCCACCACCAATCCTCACCACCTTCTATAGAGGAACTATCGAGAGCAGCTGCATCACTGTCTGATTTGGGAATTGTACCATATCAGACCGCAAGTCCCTACAGCGGATAGTGAGGACAGCCGAGAAGATCATCGGGGTCTCTCTCCCCTCTATTGAAGACATCTACACCACACGCTCCATCCGCAAAGCCACCAGCATTGTGGCTGACTGGACACACCCATCACACACACTCTTCACCCTCCTGCCATCTGGAAAAAGGTACCGAAGCATTCGGGCACTCACATCCAGACTATGTAACAGTTTTTACCCACAAGCCATCCGTCTCCTCAACACAAAGGGACTGGACTGATAAACACACACACACACACACACAAATCACTAAAACAGACGAACTAAATAACATCCGGACTAAACTGATAAACACACATATCACACTGATCTACAACCACCTTAATATGTTCATATCCACCTATCTGAACTGCTCTTTGCAATATTTGCACAATATTTATTTCACTTTGCTATTTGCACACAATATTTTTGAACACAATGTAAATTTACTTGCTGCTCTCTCCACTACCTCAACTTATCACAAAAAAAAGAAAAAGTATTTCTTTACTGTAACTTGTTGTGTTGTCATGTAGCTCTTCGTTTGCACATTTGAAAATCTTGCGTTGTTAATTTATGTTGTGTTGTTAACTTGTGTCGTTGCATGTATGTAGCACCTTGGTCCTGGAGGAACGTTGTTTCGTTTCACTGTGTACTGAACTGTATATGGCTGAAATGACAATAAAAGCCTGCTTGACTTAACTTGACTTGAGGGTATGTGAGTGTGAGTGCGCGCGCGTGTGTGTGTGTGTGTGTGTGTGTGTGTGTGTGTGTGTGTGTGTGTGTGTGTGTGTGTGTGTGTGTCTGTGTGTGTGTGTGTGTGTGTGTGTGTGTGTGTGTGTGTGTGTGTGTGTGTGTGTGTGTGTGTGTGTGTGTGTGTGTGTGTGTAAGTCGTCACACAATACCCCCCCCCCCCCTCCTCTCTCTCGTCTCCTTCACACCAGGCACTATTCTTTTCAAAGGCAAAGTGCAGGTAAATTTTTTTTTATTTTTACTTATTATAATTACTATATTTTGTATTAATCATTTTATATACATATTTTTGGGTGATGGAATGAATCATCTGAGTTTCTAATATTTCATATGGGGAAATTCACTTTGATACGTGTGCTTTGTATCATGTTACCGGAACAAATTATGCTTGCAATCCAAGATTTTACTGTAATGCTTATTGTGAATTGGGTCACAAGTGTTTGTCCTTTTTAAAAAGTGCGTGCTCAAATAGATGATTGGTATCAAATAAACTGAAAGGAATATCAGGGAATGAAAGCTGCAATTCTGTTATGCTGACTTGTAGTACGCTAACTTGTAAAGATGAATTTAGTTATGGTTTTAAACTAACGTATGGCCATAGGTATGTAGATTAATGTGACTGGATTACTGATTTGTTTTATGTTAATATTAGAACCAATATTAGAAACTTTTTTTTACCAGTTTGCAAAACACTTGTACCACTTGTTTATATAAAATATAATTTGATTCAGTAAAATACCTTTCCTGTTTTTAAATCAGTGACTTGAGAAAGTGGTTGCAAAATATAGACCTCCAAAAAATAAATACTGTGTAGATTTGTATGCATAATTGGATGAAAAACTAATTCTATATGTATGAAATATTTCATGACTTGTTTTTATGCAGCAGTGCAGTTTCTGCATGCTGTGACCAGTTTAAAACACTAGATTTCTTTCCAAAGAGGACAAATTGAATATTTTTTATGAATATCGTTCATTTTGCTATTTGCAATATTGCATTTTCTAGTTTCTTCACAGTCTTTCTTTTTATTATGTAAGAAACAAATGGACAATTCCCAAGTCTGCTATTTTACCATATTATAACTTTTTTACATTCATTTGTGCTAAGATGTATGCTCTTAGCAGCAGCAACCCTTGTATTACATTGGCTAAGTGAATTGCTAGATAGCAGGGTGTAGTTTTAGTTTCAAAAATACAAATGCAGGCATGGAGTTGATGGTGAATTGTTAATATGTTTTATACAGTTCTATGTCATGCTTCTGTTTTCTAGGGCTTAATGACCACCAGTGCCAGAGACCTCAGCCATGACTGCACAAGTGGGTTTAGAGCTTATTATCCTAAGCACAACATTTTGTTAATGAGTCATTGGCCATTTATAATGAAAGGCTTCAAATTCTGATACAATTTAGGCATGATCATGCCCTCTGGTGTTTCCAGCATCCTGCTGGATTGTATAGATTCAGACATCGAAGTTGGGGAATCACTATCTTCTATTGAGACTTTGTGCAAGGCTGATACATATGGTAAGTGTTCTTTTAGGTTCATTACTAATGACATACTGTATAACAGTGTGTACAGTAACTATGTATTATTTTTTACTTCAACTTAGGAAAGGATAATTTTTGTCTTCCTTCTTGTCTCACTGAGATGATGGAACAGGTTTTGTCAGTGAAGATGAAATGCTGTACTGCTATATCAAGAACTCAACGCTTCTCAGTTTCAGTGAGGCTGTGAATATCGGCACGCAGCACCCTCCAAACATCTCTATTCTGGGTATTAAATGCAAGGCAAATGTTTATTTTAACATATTGTGGAGTTACTTAAATCTCCATCCATACTTCACTTTTAGCAGGGGATTGATTTTGTTAACCTAATTGCGTTCACAAGTTTGAATGAGAATGGCTGTTCGGTTACATCAAGGATTTTTGAATTTATAGTCAGAGAGTTATGAAATTTATATTTTAAAAATATAAATTAACAAAATTATAGTGTAAACATTAACCCCTTTTTATATGTGTGGTATGCTCCTGATGCATGCATGCATGATTGATTACATACAGTGTTATGAAATGGCTTTCCTGGTAGTTTGAACTGTACCGTATTTAGGGGTGCTCCGATGACAAATGTATACTGGTCACCAGCATACCAGCAAAATGTATGCTGGTCACCAGTATACCAGCATACCATCACCAAAACACAACATATGCTGGTCAAGCTGGTCACCAGCTATCTGGTCTATGCTGTCTTTTTCAGCAGGGAAGTAGGACGTGAGTCGCTGGAAGTTCTGCAAGGTCCGCAAGCATCCGCGAGGACCGCCAAAAAATTAAACATGTTTAATTTTTCATGTTTAAAAGCATGTTTAAAAAATTAAACCAAACATGTTTAAAAAACACCACAATTAAACATGAAAGATGGAAACGTAATCACAACGCCAAAATTCGCGGTGAATCATGATGAACCGTACTTACGGCCACTGCGCGAAAACGCGTAGGTGAGATAGGGGAATTACCGACAGCTGAGTGAGTGTCGGCGCGTGAGTGGCAGCGCGCGAGTTGCTGAGCTCTCCCGCTCTCTTAGCGCTAGACAACTTTGAAAACTGCTTGTGTTTCTTTACGTGACTAACCTAACAAATGTCTGATGAGGTTCGTGGTGTTAAAATGCTTTGGGTGCCTCCGCCTCGAGGAATTGTCTTGTTACACAGGTTGCCAATTGCTAAAGTATTGTCTTTTTCACACAACACGTAGAATTGCCAGGCCGGTGAAGCCATTTTAGCAGCACGCAAAAAAAATATCCCACGAGTTTTGCGTCATCTGATCGGCTTCTCTATGTCGGCCATTATAGAGACTGCTGATCAATCGTCCCAAAGCAATTATCGGCCGATTATGATCGGCGACTGATCAATCGGAGCACCCCTCACCGTATTTCTTTCTTTTTTTTCCTATAGTTTATAATGGACAACAACAGGCATCTAATTATATCAGACTATCTTTCGTTTTAGGAAACTCCTGCGAGCTTCACAGTATTTTATTATTAATATTATAAAAAAAAAATTCTTTTATGTACAGTATATTTTTGTGTTTCTTTAGGATAAATTACCTGTTCATTCAGATAAATAAATTCATATCCTGTTACATTAATGGCGACATGGTGGATTAGTTTTAGCACTGTCGTCTTGCACCTCTAGGGTCTGGGTTCTGTTTTCGCCTCTGTGTGCATGGAGTTTGCATGTTCTCCTCGTGCTTGGTGGGTTTTCTCTGAGTACTCTGGTTTCCCCCCCACAGTCCAAAGCCATGGATTAAGCTAATTAGGCAAATTGCGTGTAGTGTGTGCAAATGAATGGCTGTTTGCCCTGCGATCGATTGGCACCCTGTCCAAGGTGTACCCCGCCTTGTGCCCTGTCTCCTGGGATAGGCTTTATGCCCCCCCATGACCCTGTATACAAGATAAAGGCGTTTAGATGATAAGTGAGTGAGTGTCACATGTGCAAGAAGGAATGTGACAAGAACTAGAAATCACCTTATTTGTTCAATGTTTACACAGAACACTTCTTACACATTTGTCCTTACTACATAAAGTACAGACCAAAAGTTTGGACACACCTTCTCATTCAAAGAGTTTTCTTTATTGTGTTCTTTAGCCCAAACAAGTCTCTTCTGCCTGTCCTTAGCAGTGGTTTCCTAGCAGATATTCTAGCATGAAGGCCTGATTCACACAGTCTCCTCTTAACAGTTGTTCTAGAGATGTGTCTGCTGCTAGAACTCTGTGTGGCATTGACCTGCTCTCTGATCTGAGCTGCTGTTAACCTGAGATTTCTGAGGCTGGTGACTCGGATGAACTTATCCTTCCCGCAGCAGAGGTGACTCTTGGTCTTCCTTTCCTGGGGCAGGTCCGCATGTCAGCCAGTTTCTTTGTAGCGCTTGATGGTTTTTGTGACTGCACTTGGGGACACCTTTCAAAGTTTTCCCAATTTTTCGGACTGACTGACCTTCATTTCTTAAAGCAATGATGGCCACTCGTTTTTCTTTACTTATACAAATTCAAACTCTTTGAATGAGAAGGTCCAAACTTTTGGTCTGTACTATATGTCAAAATGACAGATGGTATAGTAATAATATTCATAATATAAATTTTGAAGAGACAAGGAGACAATTTTCATATTTTAATATGGTGTTTTCTAATTGTGCCAATAGAGCTGTCACCTGTTACTGTTGGACAAACTGCAAAGAAGTCTTCTTTTCTGTCTCCTACTCAACCTGTGTCACATTCTGGGTAAGTTGTCTTGCATAGTGTAAAACAAACAAGTTTGTTTGCTAGATATGGGTAGATGAACACTTTTCACTTCTTACTCACTTCACTTCTTACAAATGTTGTGTGATGATATATTTTTAAGCTTTTGTTGGTATGTTGTAGCAGAGGTGATAGGGGTTAATTATAGGGGTACCAATTCATAGAAGGATCACATCCATGCTGATATGCAGTAAGGCGGCAGGTCTATAAATAAGAAATAAATAAAGTAAGTGTAATTAACATTTCACACAGAACATGGCCATTTTTGTGAAAATAGTTCCCAGGTAAGCTGGATAGTGTGTTGCCATGAAATGCACAGACTGACTGGCAGCTATTTGTAACAGTTTTAGCAGGATTTAACCCAAATGCAGGGGCACCAGGTACAATTTTCAAATGTTTATTGTAAAATGATGAATAAAAGTGCAGAAGTATTTAAGCAAATGAGGAAAGAGTAGCTGTTGTTTTCTTGCTGGCAGATGTTGCTGGATATGAGGTATGAGACTCACAGCCCCATCTATGTAAAAGGGTTAAGCTGAGAAACTGATGAGATTGTGGGAAGGCTGTAGAATTTGAACAAAAGAGATGCATCTATCATTCCAACTTGTGTTATAAAAAGCATTTAAAAAATACTTTCCGTGTTGCTAACATCTGTGACAGTGTTCTTTATAAAGCTTAAAATTAAATTCCATTTCATTTTAGTCACAGCATTTAGTCAGTATAGTTTAACTAAATGATTTTTTAAACTTCCACTGGCGGGAGTCTCTCCTTTGCTTCCGGACCCCGGACTAAACGCTGCGCTCCGCTGTTGTAATGCGGAGAAATCCCAAGGTCCAGTAACGATGCTTATCGCCAGCCGGCCCAACCTGGCAGCTCCGCCTCCATTGCGCACCTGCAGAAGGGGGGAGGGCGGCGTCTGTGTAGGGAGCCTACAGAGTGAGCGAGGAGCGATAACAGATTTAGGCACACGCCCATCACAGGCGCACACTGTGATATCTAGGAGTGCTCCGATCAGGATTTTTGGGGCCGATCTCCGATCACTAGAAGCTGTATCGGCCGATACCGATCACCAATTACAGGGTCTACTCGAAGCCTGATCATGTAGCATTATTTATTAAACTATATCTAACAACAATGTAAATTAAGTATTGAAATTACAAGAATATCATGAATTGACAACTGTATTTATTGGCAAACAACATGTGCAACACATCAACTTAAAACATAGCAGCCTGTGCTTGGTTAGTAATTGGGAACAGCTTAGAGCTTGACAAATGCAACTTTCCTGTAGATTGTATAAAATTAAATTAAATAACAGATAAGTAGGACGTGAGTCGCACGAAGCTCTGCAAGCATCCACAAGGACCACCAAAAAATTAAATGTTGAATTTTTCATGTTTAAAAAATGTAACATGTTTAATTCTTCGAGCGGAAAGATGGAAATCACAGCGCCAAAACTTGCGGTGAATCATGAAGAACCGTCCTTACGGCTACCGAGCGAAACCGCGTAGGTGAGATAGGGGTGTTATTGACAGTTGAGTGAGTGGCGGCACGCGAGTTGCTGAGCTCTCCCGCTCTCTTAGCGTGAGCCAACTTTGAAAACTGCTCGTGTTCCTTTATGTGACTAACCTTCAAATGTCTGATGAGGTTCGTGGTGTTAAAATCCTTGGGTGCTTCCCGCCTCGTGGAATTGGCTTGTTACACAGGTTGCAGATTGCTAATGTATTGTCTTTTTCACACAGCAAGTAGAATTGTCAGACCGGTGAAGCCATTTTAGCAGTGCGCAAAAAAATTGTCCTGCGAGTTTTGCGTCATCTGATCGGCTTTTCTATAATGTGTCATTATAGAGACTGCCGATCAAACTTCCCAAAGCTATTACCAGCCGATTTATGATAGGCGACCGATCAATCGGAGCACCCCTAGTGATATCCTGTAGTGAAAGGAACCAGCGGCCGATGCGAGGGTTGGTATCCTTAGCCCTTGCCCTCCATTGCAGGAGGGGCGTGATCAGTAATAATAGTGAAGTGCCGTCCAGCCAGGTAATACTTTAGTTTATCTACTGCCCACTTGATGGCAAGGGTCTCTCGATTGATGGTATAAGTTTTCTGTATGCATCAGGAAGGGGCGGTCATTGTCTGGGTTTTGGAGGATGGGGGAGCTGGGTGAGGTGGGTTTTAAGTTGTTGAAAAGCCTTTTCTGTCTCTGTGGTCCACTGTACTTTTCTCTGGCTGTCCCTTCCTGAGCAAAATGACAACAAAGGGGAGGACCCTATACTGCCAGTGGCCCTGTTCAGTACTAAAGTATTTTTTTTTCTTTAGCATCAGCTTTGAGACACACTTGCCAGTACCCCTTGGCCAGGTAGGTACTGGCAAGATGTCGTGATGTCGTGTTTTACAAGGTGAGTGAGGCCCGGTTCTAAGAAGAGCTCATCTTGGAACTGTTCTATGAGTTCGTTCATATCTTGTTGTTGCGAAGGCAGAAGGTCCTCCCCCTTCTGTATAGCTGGGTAGCAGCAGGAGCACTCGGTCCCCTGGTTGAAACTCTCGGGTCTATGCTGGCATATGCGGGTCTATGCTTGTTATATGCTTTCCGCTGTTCTGCTTGTGCTTGCTCCATGTTTTCCCAAACTATAGGAAGTACTTGGGTGATTTTCGATTTGAAAATACTTCACTACATCATGGAGTGGTGAGGGCTGCCACTCCCAGGCCTCTTTTGCCACATCTAGCAGACCGCAGGGCCTCCTCCCAAACAGTAGCTCAACGGGGGAGAAACCTGTGGAGGCCTGGGGAGTCTCTCAGATTGCAAAGAGGACGAAAGTGAGTAGCTGGTCCCAGTTACGCCCCCCTTCACTGATCACTCGCCATAGCATCTTTTTACATTTGTTTGAACTTCCAAACCCACTAGGCCCGCTGTGCCACTCCAGTGAGTAGTAGGATCCCGTTTTGGTCAACCTTCCTGCACCGTCGTCCTTTCAAAAGTCTATAGGAAAGATTCCAGATTCTGTTAATTGTGGGGCGTAAGCTTGCTTAGAAGGCATTGGGCCTCCCTGCGGGGGTTTGGTGGGGCAGTCTAGCTCAAGCTTGCAAGCCCTGAGTCGGCTGCTTTAGTACAGCTACTTCTGAGCGCTGGACTCCAGGACGTGGTGGAAGAGTTGCTCTAGGGTGGGTAGGGTTCCGGGGTCTGCGCTGGCCGCCACATTCTCTGCCAGTGTAAAGCCTTTAGCAAGAGCAGGCCGGAACACAGACACCGGGAACATGAGGGTGAGGAAATAACTGCTCTTTTATTTATGAAACACAGTGGTTTGCAATGAAAATTTTCAGGTTAGGGGAAGTTGCTCATTGAGAAGCAGTTGAGTAGCTTGGAGACCTCCGGGAATAGCAGCAGCTGGTCTTGGATAGTTGATGAGCCGCAGTCTCCTTTTTGGCTAGTAATCAGTAAACGCACACACGGATGTTGACTACACGAGTAACGCACGCACACTGAAAATGAGCATGGGAGATGATTACCCATAATCCCACATCGAGAGAGAGGAACCATTGGCTCAATTGTGATCATGTGAGCTCGACAGACAAAGCACACACGTACTAGCTGCATGTCTTGACCTCGCTCGTTTATCAAGTTAAAATTTAAACAAAAATTTAGCTTGTCTTGCAAAACATTCAAAGACCAACCTACTTGCAATCCAAGCTTCCACTGTACAGAGATTTGCTTCTAAACTTGCCTTTATTTATTTATTTATTTTTAGCAAAGTATGTGTGTGTAACAAATTGTGCAACATGTATACATGAAGAATACAACATTTACAAGACAATAGATGGTAGACGGTCAGAGGTGTGAATGTGTCTATTGTTAATGTGTGTCTCTGCTCTGTTAAGCGCTGCGTAAAGTGAAGACCTTTTTGTTTTTGGTGCGTGTGTGTACCTTGGTACATTAGGGTCCGTGAAAATTCTCTGGTGCCACCATCTTTGAACTTGAAAGCAACATTGCAGAGCTCTATAGACTTTTTTTTGATGAATCTCGGTGAGTTTTTCCTTCCATCCCTCGGCTTGTTCATCAGGGAAAATTTTGATGCATACATATTTCATCACACATTTTGTACTAATTTCCATAATTTTAGTTTTATTCTGTAAAGCTGATTTGCGACAGTTACCATTGTTAAAAGTGCTATATACAGTAAATAAAACTGAATTAATTGAATGTTATTATTAAACCTAACCAAACTGTTACTGAGTTCTAACTGTTAATAAAGTGTCTGTAACGTAACATGCTATGTGAATGTATTACTACATGACATAAGCGTGATATATTAATTAAAATTTAACCACTTCGCCATATAGGATGTTGTTGAATATATCGCCTGAAATCTTAGACACTGTATATATCGTTACAAGGATGCCCCTGACACTGCATTTAACTGAAGCAGTCACTGCTCCCTCTGGCAGGACTATAGATCATTGCAACCAGCTTATTAGAACATCACAAGAGGCGGAGCTTTGTTAACTGCGCCATCTCAGGGGATCACGTTTTGTCACGATTAGGTCAAGCAGGGTCCTCACATGGATCAAGCGGCTGTTTGATAGGTTGTTGTTAATTATTTGTTGAGAGGCAAGGAATATGAATAACTAGGAATAACTTTTTAAAACTGTGTTAATTCTAGTCAAAGATTGGTAAATAGTATTTAAAAAATTTAGGAAGTAAGTAAACACAGCTTACATGCATTTAGCCTCCACTACAGTCATGTTTTGGAGATAGTGCTATGATCTTGGGTTGCTTCAGTTTGTCAGGTTTAGGCTCATTCACGTGAAATGCTTAGCACCATTAAGCATTTCACCTGAATGTATGAATGAACAGGTTCTTTCCCTAATGGCACATAGTCCAGGACTCAAATTGGGAAACAGTGGTTCTGGGATCATGAGGAATTGTTTTCATAGATGAATTAGCCACCACATTGCACACCATAATCAAAGCTAAAGGTGGATGAATAGTGTGTGCAATTTGTCTTGGCCAAGTAGTATAAAATACTCCATCAGCAACTATTCAATGCAATTCACTTCAATTCAAATTTATTTGTATAGCACTTTTTACGATGGATATCACAAAACACGTTTATAAAAATACAGTTATGGGTATAACCTTTATCAGCCAGTCCTTAATGAGCAAGCCAAAGCAATGCTGGCAAGGAAAAAAACTCCCATGATGACATAAGGAAAGAAACCTTAACAGTCTCAAAAGGGAACTCCTCTCCAAAGAGGAAATTTTCATTTGGGTGATATAAAATAGCACATCCACTCTGTTCTATAAGACCGAAAGTGCCTTTGTATAACAGGAAATGCATTTGATTTAGCATAAAGTCACAACAAAACATTTTGTTGTTATTGCCATCTGTTCACTGATGGAGACTTGGGTAAAAACACCAATCCAGTCCAATGCCATTTTCATGTAAATTTAGTGGAATCATCTTCAGTTATCACATCTTCAAGTAGACCACAACCCTAACAGCAGTGATTAAAATTAGAACTTTGGCCAGAAGTAGGACATCGAGATGAATCAGGAAGGTCGAAAGGCAGAAGGGGTCAGGGCCTCTTGTATCTCAGGAGTGCCATGTATAGCTCAGTAGGAGAAGAGAGAAAAAGGGAGAGATGTAAGTTGCACCCTGGTGCTGCTAATCATCAGGCTTTGATTAATTGATTACCAGCAGGTGTGCAGACCTCTATAAAAGTAGATGTTTTGGCAGTTTGTTGGTATTCAGGTGTGTTAACAAAATGCCAAGAGAGAAAGACTTAAGCAGTGGTGTTAGAGAAACAATTGTTAATGATGACAAAACATTATGCTTTTGTAAAATAATGAAAGCAAATAGGATATGCTCTTCTGTATAAAAGATTAAATGAAACTCAGTGTATACTTGCCTCACAGACATGAAAAATATATACTTATAGAAAGCAAAATGTCTGCTTTTACATAAACCCATAGAAAATAAATTTCAGATTATGTACTTTGTTTGAAACATTAGTATATGTGAGAGATATAGAGGGTCTAAAACATCAACAACTTTGATTGCTAAAAAGGTCAAAGGTCATCATAATTAAGAAATATGCTGACAAGTAATTCATAATAAATATGCTGACAAGTCTACGTCAAAGGTCATCGTAATTCATAAATATCCTTACAAGTAATTTATAAACATACTGACAGGTAATTAATAAATATGCTAACAAATCTAGGTCAGCATATTGATAAATTCGTAAATAATTGAGTAAATATGCTGACAAATATTATAAGTATATATTTCTATAAGTCTATATTAACAAATTACTAATTATACTTTGTAAGTCATCATTAATTATATTTATGTTGACATTTTTCCAAACAGGAAGTATGATTAAAGATTGTAATGATGTTAAATGATTCCGTGCGTCCCTGACACACACACATCCATGTCGCTTCCACCCATGAAAGCACACATACATACAGGGTGGGCCATTTATATGGATACACCTTAATAAAATGGGAATGGTTGGTGATATTAACCTCCTGTTTGTGGCACATTTGTATATGTGAAGGGGCAAACTTTTCAAGATGGGTGGTGACCATGGTGGCCATTTGGAAGTCGGCCATCTTGGATCCAACTTTTTTTTTTCAATATGAAGAGGGTCATGTGACACATCGAACTTATTGGGAATTTCACAAGAAAAACAATGGTGTGGTTTGAACGTAACTTTATTCTTTCATGAGTTATTTACAAGTTTCTCTTTGTTCACAGCCATTGACATGTCGAAGAGGTTAACACGTGATGAGCGGATCGAAATTGTGTTGATATCTGGTGAACGCAGTAACCGGGTCATTGCAGCAGATTTCAATGCAAGACACCCTACGAGACCACCCATCTCCCATGCTACAGTTAGCAAACTGCTTGCTAAGTTTTGTGAAACTGGTGTTGGATTTTCCAAAATGTGGATGCATGAAAGCTGTCACTAATGAACAAACATCAGTGGCTGTCCTAGCTTCATTCAGCAAGAGCCCACAGCGTAGCACTCGCTGCATGTCACTGGAGAGTGGCATTAGTCGAACATCCCTTCGGCGGATATTAGCTACTCACAAATGGCACCCTTACAAACTCCAGCTACTGCAGCATCTCAACGAGGATGACCCAGATCGGCGCACACAATTTGCAGAATGGGCAAAACAAAAATTGGAACAGGACCCTCAGTTCACGCAGAAGATTTTGTTCAGTGATGAGGCAAACTTTTATGTGAATGGTGAAGTTAACAAACAAAACCACCGCTATTGGTCTGACACTAACCCACATTGGATAGATCCCTCCAAGACTGTTGGAACAAAAAAAGTGATGGTATGGTGTGGTATATGGGGTACAAAGATAGTGGGGCCATTCTTCATCAATGGAAACCTCAAGGCCACTGGATATTTGAAATTGCTACATGATGTGTTTCCCTCTTTATGCACTGAAGCTGGCATGTTCCCTGAGTTTTTCCAGCAAGATGGTGCACCACCACATTATGGGTGTCAGGTCCGAGCATTCCTAGATGAATAGTTCCCTGAAAAGTGGATTGGTCGTCGTGGGCCAGTTGAATGGCCCCCAAGGTCTCCCGATCTTGACCCCCTTAGACTTTTATCTTTAGGTCATCTGAAGGCAATTGTGCAGCACCTGAAACTACGGATACTGGAAGCCTGTGCTGGCATTTCTCCTACGGTGTTGCTATCAGTGTGTGAAGAGTGGGAGAAGAGGGTTGCACTGACAATCCATCACAATGGGCAGCACATTGAACACATTTTATAAGTGGTCAGAAACTTGTAAATAACTCATGAAAGAATAAAGTTACATTAAAACCAAGCACACCATTGTTTTTCTTGTGAAATTCCAATAAGGTTGATGTGTCACATGACCCTCTTCCTATTGAAAAAAACAAAAGTTGGATCCAAGATGGCCGACTTCCAAATGGCCACCATGGTCACCACCCATCTTGAAAAGTTTGCCCCCTCACATATATTAATGTGCCACAAACAGGACGTTAATATCACCAACCATTCCCATTTTATTAAGGTGTATCCATATAAATGGCCCACCCTGTACATTGTCCTCAAAAAGTCATTTATTGACAATTAGTAATTATCTCCAGGAGGCACACACACACCCATCCACCCCACTCCTCTCTCTCACACACTCACCTAACATACATATGGTGACAATTAGCTGATCAAAGGTATGGTCTGTCCAAGATGTTCAAAAAGTTTAGAGTATGCAAATATTCAATACCCAAGTTACAACAGATTATCATTGGAAAGGACAGAGCGTTCAAAATAGAGAAAATCTTGTCTGGCAAGATCCAAAACCAAAAAAAGTTTTCTGTTTGGAGAAATGGGTGGGGTGGCCCAAAAAATGTAATTCCTGGATTCCTGCCAAAGACGTAGTTAACATCGAGCATTACAATTTAAAAGAAATTGTCACAAACATAACTGTTACCTTTAATCACTAAACCATGGATGAGTGTGGATTCTTTGTGACCCTTCCAAGCAACGCATCAATGGATATTTATCCAAATAACGAGATTTCTCACTATATTATTAAAATCGCCAGGCCAATAGATCTCAAAGGGGACTGGGAGGTAGCACTTTCAGAGGTTTAGCATATCCATAGCTGGTACTCATTATCACAGCAAATCTCTCCGTCACATTAGTCTGAAGGAGGAAAATAAAGTACATAGCCATTTTTTATATCAGTCATGGGTATTATAAAAGTATCATAGAACTGGTTAATGAAATTAACAAACCTATAAAAACACTGAAACTTGACATGGAGATATCTTTTAACTCTATGAAAAATAAAATGCGCATGGAGAGCTTAAAACCATATACCTTCAAAACCAGTGGAAGCTTGGTCTATATGCTATATGCTATATCGAATACTAAGTGAACCAGGCCGGAAATGGCTTGCCTGGGTTCTCCTGGAAACTGGAACTCAGGATGGGTCTGATCTAACATTGATTGACACACGGTTCCGAATAAAAGACGGAAGGTAACTAAAATCAAGAGAGGTGTGAAAAAGAGCAAGCAGAGAGGCAACAATCTCTCAGAAAAGAAAGCTGCTAAACATTTTCTAACATCATGGCTTTCTTACACAGTCTATCCTCAGTGTGCGCAAGGTCAGAATTTGATATTTTCACATCACTGTATACCAAAACAAGCATAGAAAAATACACTTGGGTCGAAACACCACCGCTTTCTGCTCTGACGGACAATTCACCAATTGAGTTTTTCATCGCGTCAAACGGGGAATTTTATTATGATTTACCGAACACTCACCGAATTTTGATTTACACGATACTATAATGTAAAATTGTGAATGCTGATGGTATCAGCATAAATTGTTCGGGTTCGCAACTTTACACACTGAACAAGCCAAAGCCCGGTGTAAAATTTGTCTGATCAGTGGCAACTAAAGGAAGCAGCATTACTAATTAACTCGCGCACCTCAAACAGAGCCACAATTGGCATCGTGTTTGGCGCTGCAAGCTAAACAAGACAGGCGGTAGCGCGAAAACACTAGCTAAAAGCCAGGTGAAAACAGCGCCCACATTTCCCCACTGTATCCCATATGATCAGTAATATCTTTCGATGGAAAGATATTAATGATGTTGTGTCTTGTTATATTGCTATAAACATTATGCCCATATACAGATCTGGCCAATGCACGCTTTTTCCCCGCAATTTGGCGCGCGACATGCCGCGAGATTCCTCAAGCAACATTCGGGTATTTAAATAAATGTGCTGTGCTTCACTGAATATCTGCCAGATGGCGCATGGAAGGACTTTATCTCTTTATCTAAAAGCCTGTACAACAAAGAATTGTGTATAATTATTTAGCCTAAAACAATATTGTTTCCAATGCTGAAGCAAGCATTAATTTTATTTTGTTTTACAGTAATAATATTTTATGATGAATCTGCGTATGTGTGCTTCATATTATGTTCATAATGATGAAAAGAGATGCCCTAAATTATGAGGCGCCATATAGGGCTTAATAATAATATACACATATATGAAACAGTCACACATCTATATATACTACTAACTGCTCACACAACTACATATGAAATGCACGCACACACGCCTATGAGACGCACGCACATATACACAAACTCTCCGTGCACATACACCTAGACGCGCGCACATATACAGTAATTATGCGAGTGTCCTGATTCGTGAATATGTCAACATGTCTTCGTTAAAACGTAAAAATGTGTCGAGCACTATCAGAAGACATGAAGGAACAAATATAAACATGAAGTGCTTCGGGCTTTTTATAAAAATAATCATCTGGCTTTTTTACTGTTTGTGTCCAGCATTGAATAATTATTTCATCCATTATTTGACCACGGCTGGAAATAATAGCTGGAATGTGATTGTGGATTTATGACTGATATACTTTCACTTTACAAAAGGTGCAGACATACTCCCCCGGAAAGTCATCGCCTCATGCAATAATGAAGATCAAACATACTACACCTGTCCATAAATAAAAATGAATATTTAAGCATATACGCAACATGTATTTCACTTAAATATTACAGATTTACAGAAAGTAGACGTGCTGAGCTCCAGTTCATTGTTATGCGGACAAAGGGTCCAGGAAGGAAACGGGTTTTGTTATTTTACAAAATCTGAATATATTCAGTAAATGTATGAATTACACTCAAAGTATCAAATCCAACTATGAAGTCTGATTTAATTGATATCATTAAACATTTTATTTGTTTCTATTTATGTTTATGGTTTGCTGGTAAAACACATTTTAGGCAGAGACGTCTGCTCGGTCTTGTTCATTCTTTTTAAACTCCTCAATTCTGCCAATTCCCCCATCAGTGAAACCGGTTTGATAAGTTCATACCCATCATGAATGAAAGGTGAGAAGAGGGATTACAGTAACTGGGGGTCTGCATGTGTTCACCTCGGAGCGCGCTGTCACGTTGCATTCAACAAATAGACTAAACCAAAAACAAAATCATGTTTGCTTCAGCATGGGAGACCATATTGTTTTAGGCTAACTTTATTAAAGATTATACACTTTCGTATTCTTTGTTTTACTTCGACTTTTTGCACACGCGTGTGCATCTTTGAACAAAAAATAATAATGGGCTGGTAGGCACGTTATTTTTTCATGTAACTTCATGTAAGCAGGACTCCAGGATGGGTTAGACGGGTCCAGAGGGCAGAGGGGTCTGGATCACTGGCATCTCAGGAGTGACATGTATAGCTCGACAGAGAGACAGAGAGAGGGAAAGGAGAGAGGGAGAGAGAGAGAGGACAGAGTAGAAGAGGAGAGAACAGAAAATAAGGAGAGATGGCAGTTGGGTATGGTCACAGTCAACATGTATAAGGTGAATGTATATTTAGTGCAAAGTGCAAGCAGGGACTCCGGCAGGACTAACTATAACAGCATAACTAAAATTATGTGATGTAAAGCAACCAATCACCTCACCGTCAACAAACCTGAGTGATCAATGAGAGTGGGGAGGACAGCATCTAAACATACCAGTTCACCAGAATACTATACGTCCATTAGTCCCCCAGATCTGCTCCTTTACCTAAGGTTAATCTATTTACAAAAATGCTTGGCTAAATAAATAGGTTTTTAGCCTAGACTTAAACACGGAGACTGTGTCTGAGTCCCGAACATTAATAGGAAGACTATTCCATAACTTTGGGGCTTTGTAAGAAAAAGATCTGCCCCCTGCTGTAGTTTTAATAATACGTGGTACTGACAGGCAGCCTGCATTCTTTGATCGAAGTAGGCGTGACGGATCGTAAGACACTAGCAGTTCACTCAAATACTGTGGCGCAAGACCATTTAGTGCTTTAAATGTCAAAAGTAGTATCTTAAAATCGATGCGAAATTTCACAGGGAGCCAATGCAGTGTAGATAAGATAGGGGTGATGTGCTCGTATCTTCTGGTTTTAGTGAGGACTCTCGCTGCTGCATTCTGTACTAACTGAAGCTTGTTTATACACCTAGTTGAACAACCAGACAGTAAGGCGTTACAATAGTCCAACCTAGAGGTGATAAAGGCATGAACTAGTTTTTCTGCCTCATTTAGTGACAATATGTTTCTAATCTTGGCAATATTTCTAAGGTGAAAGAAAGCTATCCTGGTGATATTATCTACATGTGCTTCAAACGAAAGGCTGGAATCTATAATCACACCAAGGTCTTTTACTGTTGCATTTGATGGAACAGAAAGGCCATCTAAAGTTACAGTGTGATCAGAAAGCTTACTTCTAGCTACTTGTGGTCCTATGACCAGAACTTCTGTCTTATCAGGATTAAGCAGAAGAAAATTAATTAACATCCAATCTATTATGTCCTGCACACACTGCTCGATTTTAGCAAACTGGTTTTTCTCATCTGGTTTTGCTGAGACATATAATTGTGTGTCATCAGCATAACAATGAAAACTAATACCATGTTTACGAATTATGTTGCCCAGAGGAAGCATGTAAAGGGAAAAAAGCAGTGGGCTTAAAACTGAACCCTGTTGAACACCAAACTCCACTTGAGAACATGAGGAATGGTCACCATCTAAATCTACAAACTGATAACGATCAGTCAAATAGGATCTGAGCCACAAGAGGGCAGTTCCCTTAATTCCTACTACCTTTTCTAATCTGTGAAGGAGAATACTATGATCAATGGTGTCAAAAGCTGCACTGAGGTCCAGTAACACAAGTATAGTGACGCAACCCTGATCAGAGACCCATAGGAGGTCGTTTACTACTTTAACAAGTGCTGTCTCTGTGCTGTGATGAGGCCTAAATCCTGACTGATACACTTCATTTATGCTATTTCTGTGTAGCTGTGAACATAGCTGCTGTGATACTACCTTTTCCAGAATCTTGGAGATAAAGGGAAGGTTTGATATCGGCCTGTAATTAGAAAGCTGACTGGGGTCAAGGTCAGGTTTCTTGATTAGCGGTTTAATAATGGCTAATTTAAAGAATTTGGGGACATACCCACTACTGAGTGAACAGTTAATTACTTTCAACAGGGGTTCTATTATTGCTGGTACTATCTGTTTGAGAAAATGTGTCGGTATAGGATCTAATATACAGGTTGACGATTTTGAAGAAGAGATGAGTGAAATTAGTTCCCTCGCTTCAAGGGGAGTAAAGTATTCTAAGTTCTGATGTGATGTGGTTAGCTCATCTGAATTATTTAAATTGTCTGGTTTCAAAGCCTGAATTTTTTGCCTAATATTTATGATTTTGTTATTGAAAAAGTTCATGAAATGCTCACTACTGCATGATGTTGTGGAGATTTCTGCAGTGGTCTTGTTTTTAGTTAATTTAGCTACGGTATTAAATAAAAATCTCGGTTTGTTTTTGTTATTTTCTATAAGAGTGGAGAGATACGTTGATCTAGCATCACTGAGAGCTTTTTTATAGTTCAGGATGCTCTCCTTCCAAGCTATTTTGAATACTAACAATTTAGTTTGGCGCCATTTACGTTCAAATTTTCAAGCGGTTTGTTTTAAAGCACGTGTGTGGTCATTATACCAAGGAGCGAGTTTCTTATCTCTAATCATTTTCCTTTTAACTGGAGCTACATTATCTAAGCTAACGAAGTGCTGACTCTAGATATTCATTCGCCTGTTCGAGTTCTGTGAAGTCAGATGGCGATCCAATCAAAGTTGATAACTCTGGAAGATTATTGATAAAGCTCTGTGCGTTATTTGATGAAAATGTACCTTTAAGGTGGAAGCGCGGTGCTGTGCATACACACGTGGACAAAATTGTTGGTACCCTTCGGTCAATGAAAGAAAAACTCACAGTGGTCACATAAATAACTTTAATCTGACAAAAGTAATAATTTTTAAAAAATCTATGAATGTTAACCAATGAAAGTCAGACATTGCTTTTGAATCATGCTTCAACAGAATTATTTAAAAAAATAAACTCAACAGGCCAACACGCCAACAGGCCTGGACAAAAATGATGGTACCCCTAGAAAATAGTGAAAATAATGTGACCAAAGGGACAAGGTGTGTCCACTAATTAGTATCACAGGTGTCTACAATCTATAATCAGTCAGTGGGCCTATATATAGGGCTCCAGGTAGTCACTGTGTTGTTTGGTGACATGGTATGTACCACACTCAACATGGACCAGAGGAAGGGAAGGAAAGAGTTGTCTCAGGAGATTCAAAAGAAAATTATAGACAAGCATGTTAAAGGTAAAGGCTATAAGACCATTTCCAAGTAGCTAGATGTTCCTGTGACTACAGTTGCACATATTATTCAGAAATTTAAGATCCATGGGACTGTGCCAACCTCCCTGGACGTGGCCGCAGGAGGAAAATTGATGACAAATCAAAGAGGCGGATAATCCGAATGGTTTATCCGCCTCTTTGACGCAGAAAGACTTCTAAAGAGATCCAAGGTGACCTTCATGCTCAAGGAACATCAGTGTCAGATCGCACCATCCGTCATTGTTTGAGCCAAAGTGGACTACATGGGAGACGACCAAGGAGGACACCATTGTTGAAAACAAATCATAAAAAAGCCAGACTGGAATATTCCAAACTACATGTTGACAAGCCACAAAGCTTCTGGGAGAATGTCCTTTGGACAGATGAGACAAAAATGGAACTTTTTGCCAAGGCACATCAGCTCTATGTTCACAGATGGAAAAATGAAGCATATTAAGAAAAGAACACTGTCCCTACTGTGAAACATGGAGGAGGCTCTGTTATGTTCTGGGGCTGCTTTGCTGCATCTGGCACAGGGTGTCTTGAATCTGTGCAGGTTACAATGAAATCTCAACACTATCAAGGGATTCTAGAGAGAAATGTGCTGGCCAGTGTCAGAAAGCTGGGTCTCAGTCGCCGGTCATGGGTCTTGCAACAGGACAATGACCCAAAACACACAGCTAAAAACACCCAAGAATGGCTAAGAGGAAAACATTGGACTATTCTAAAGTGGCCTTCTATGAGCCCTGACCTATTTATTATTACTTTTGTCAGATTAAAGTTATTTCTGTGACCACTGTGAGTTTTTCTTTCATTGACCGAAGGGTACCAACAATTTTGTCCACGTGTGTACATTATTACTATGACACGCTTTAATCAAGACAAGGTAGTGATCTGAGATAACTTCAGACTGTGGAATTGTATTTCCTATACTTAATCCGAAGGATAATATTAAATCTAAAGTGTGACCTGCTTTATGAGTGGGTCCTACTACAGACTGATTTACTCCTACTGAGTCCAGTATGGACAAGAATGCTGTTCTCAGAGGGTCTTCTGGATTCTCAAAATGAATATTAAAGTCTCCAGCAATTAACGCTTTGTCTACAGAAACAACAAGGTTTGAGAGGAAATCTGCAAATTCACAGAGAAACTCCGAGTACGGCCCTGGGGGGCGGTAAATGATGATTAGCGGGATCGACTGAGCTGACTTTGTTACTATAGAGAACTTCAAATGCATTAAATTTAAAACTGTGTTTTTGTACGAGAGACAGATTATCGTTATAAATAACTGCGACTCCTCCTCCTCTACCAGTTAGCCGAGGCTGGCGTATGTAGCTGTATCCAGGAGGACTAGCTTCATTTAGAGCTACATACTCGTCCTGTTTAATCCAGGTTTCTGTTAAACATAATATATCAAACTTCTGATCTGTGATAATTTCATTAACAATAACTGCTTTAGATGCGAGAGATCTAATATTTAACAGTCCTAGCCTAGTCTATAGCTACACTGTAAACCCTAATGCTCAAAGTAATTAAACACATTGAGTACTGTTAACTTAAATAATTGCAACTAGGTCAAATGAATTATTATATAATAATAAATAGATTCAGATTATAATAATAATAGATTCAGAACTTGGTTCAGTGATAGGTGTTTCGTCTGCCATGCGAAAGGCCTGGGTTCGATTCCTGGGCAGAATTTTCTGCAACAATTTATTTGATTTGCAACAAGTTCAACAAACTCAAAAATCGATAGTTTTGTTTACTTAAAATTGGAAACATAATTGCTTAAAAATTTTGATGTAACTGATTACCTCAAATATTTTGGGTTTTGCCAACTTAATCGGGTTTACAGTGTACAGCTGAAATCAAAGAAATCACTAATTTATCAATGAATTATTAAAATGGCCAGAGTCAGTCTCCTTGCTGTTTTTCGCTACACTCCCCACCGTATTTTATAGCATAATCCGGGTTCATTAGCGGCGATAGCTCACAGCCATGCCTAATTCCACGGCCCTGCTCCTTCGCGCACCAGCAGAAAGAGAGGCCGTCTAGCTAGTGAGCAAGGAGCAATATTGATTTGGCCGCACTAGCCTGAGAGGCCGCCTAGCTAGTGAGCGAGGAGTGATATTGTTTTGGGCGCACGCCATTTGGAGAAACCAGATAATAAAGAATAAACCAGTTGTTGGGTCAAAATAACCAGGTGTTCATTTGTAAATGACTCACTACAAATGCAGTTATCAATAGCTCTGGTTCAGAGTTTTCATGCTTGTTGTATAAAATACACAGATGTGGAAATTACCATCACTGTAGTATTTCTTCGATACAGCATATTGTTTTGAGGTTTTTATGACTTAATTATATTTTAAAACCGAGATGACTGAAAATGTAATTTTGCGCCAACTGGCAGTCATTTCACGAAATACTTTGAAATGCGACTGATTTATTTTGCGCTGCGATAATAGACACTCCCCTCTTCTACCTACTGTACAAGAACTGTTACACTCTTCTTCTTCTGGGTACAACACTCATTCTGCTCTGCTGACAGTTCCTAAGGCTGCCTCTGTATTTGGCCTGTTGTCTTTTCAGAACGCTGCTTCTAAAGACTGGAATGACCTGCAGAAAATGTTAAAATTGGATAATCTCATTCCTAAATCTGCTCAACGTGTCTTGCTCTTATTTAGATTAGCTGCTATAACTCATTGCTGCTCTATTGTTTACATTTTTATACTACTTATGTTTTTTTTGTTTTTTTTAATATGCATTTTATTTATTTATTTTTTCCTGTAATTTCGTTTATACTGTATATATGTATCTTCCTTAAAATGTTTTATTTTAGTCCCCCCATTTCCCCCAAAGGCTTCGCCTTTGCCAGGCCACAGTTGTACTGTAAATAAGAAACCTGTTCTCTTAATCTGTCTTGCCTGGTTAAATAAAGGTAAATAAAAATAATAAATTATTCCAACCTGCCTGCACTCGTTTCTTTACCTCTTTCCCACACTCTCCATTACTCTTGACAAGTACTTAAACTCCTGTATCTTCTTCACCTCTTCACCCTGTGGATCCATTTTCCTTCCTTTCATTGTAGAACTGTTGTGTAGCATGGTTGTTGAGAATTAATATACATGTGACGAGTTCTGTTTTTCCCTTTTTTTTTTTTTGGCTTTTGTATTTTTGAATCACTACACAATTAGATTAGAAATCTTAAATTTCCACGTGTGGACAATAATCTTTGGCCTCAGAATAGCATCACACAACAAATAAACAAAAAACACATCAAAAACAAATACATAAAGCAAACACATAAAGCCCCCACATCATGGATCAGGACACCTTAAGATGAATATAGACAGGATTACGACCCTGCAAGAGGTGGATATGGAAAACTAGCTCAACTACAAAGGGGCCCAGATGGACATCAAAAATTTTAGTCATTCCTAATTAACTGGGACATTTGAAAATGAAGCTGTACACCATACCAATAATTCATTGGTATGGTGTAGGGCCTCCTTTTGCTAAAGACATACAGAACCAATAATATTAAATCACAATTTTTCAATACCTATACGATAACAAACAATTGTTAACAACAGTCACTTACATAACATATAATAAAACTGATATGAACTTGGATGCATGATTGTACAAATATTATGTTTTTTTCAGCATGATCTCAGATTTCAGTGGAACCTTAAATTGCGAGTAACTTGGTCTGTGAGCATTTGCAAGATGAGCAAAATGTTTAAATAAATTTTAACTGAATAATCGAACAAGGTCTTCATATACGAGTAGTTCGCATGCGCTTTGTCTGCTGAGCTTTACGTGATCACAACTAAACCAATGGTTCTCCTCTCGCGTGCGCTACAGGATTATGGGTAACCTTCTCCCATTCTCAGTCTCAGTTCGTGTGCATCACTCGTATAGGCAACATCTGTATTGCTTATTATAACATTGAGACCGCGTGTGTGCATTAAAGTGGTTCCTTGTTAAAGATCCAGTTTCTAGTGTCTTTCTCTGTAAAAAAAAAAAAAAAGCACTAATTCCATTAGTGCGTGCGCATACGAGTGTCATTAGAGAGGTTCCTTGTTAAAGAAGTTTCCCCACAGAGCAGTGTTTCTGTTTGTGTGTTTGTGCGCACAACGGAAACACTGCTCAATGGTTTTTTTATTAATATTTTTGGGTTGTTGAACAAATCATCTGAGTTTCTATTATTTCTTATGGGGGAAATGTACTCTGATGTAGGAGTGTTTTGATTATAAAAGCACACTTCCAGAACCAATTATGCTCGCAATCCAAGATTTAACAGTATTATCATTAAAATAATAATTAACCTAAAAATAATAAAAATAATTAACCTCATCATTACCATAACAGATGTTCATTAGATGTTAATTTAATTAATAGAAAATAGTACTTTGATTTTAAATCCATGTGTAGAATCTGCAAACTATGTTCTTTCAGGTTTGTCATGTCATTAAATATAAAACAAATGGTAATCAATTGTGCAAGGTGTTGTGGTGATGAGAGAAATCAATAAAAAATAAACTTACATTTAAAATAAATATTATTTCAGAACTTCAAGTAACTGCATAACAATTTGTGAAAATGTATTTGCTTTCTAACAGTATTGATGTTTTCAGAGTGTTCAGGACTTATTTTGGAAATTATGTTCAAAAAGATGTTCAATGGTAAGTAAAAGTTTTTAAACCAATGTTCACAAATACTACAGACTTTGTTGCTAATGTCTGAAAAAAGAATGCTTGAAATTTTGTTAACCAAGATTTCGTGAGAATCACCAATGTGTGCGGTTGAGTGCTGATTAGAATACGTAGGAAATTAAAGGACGAGGATCACAATGGCGGCTCCACATCCCAGAACCCAAACCTCATTTAAATTAAAATATTAAAAGTAAACAACAGCCCACGTTTAGAAAAACATTTATAAACAATTCTGCATCTATTTTTAGGTGTGTCAGCTGCCACTGTTCTTATATGGCTCTTTGTCAGGGTAAACCGTTCAGTAACAACCCTGTAAATTTCCATGCAAAACAGGTATATCTGAATGGATAAATTGTTTAAATGTACAGGGGTTGGACAATAAAATTGAAACACCTGGTTTTAGACCACAATAATTCATTGGTATGGTGTAGGGCCTCCTTTTGCTGCCAATACAGCATCAATTCATCTTGGAAACGACAAATACAAGTCCCCCAAAGTAGCAAGTGGGATTTTGAGCTATTCTTCCTGCAGACACTGCATGAAAAGAGGTGTATCTGTACTGGGAAACTCCCGTATACACCACTGATTTTCGGAAGTACCACTGACCGTATACATCAAATTCCACCAAGCTAGGATACTTCTGGATTGATTTCCAATTCGGATGTATCTCGCTGAGGAATCCTTCCATGGTACAGCCATTTGTTGCCATGGCAAATAATCCACTCAAGGATTTTGTCAGGAGACCTTCACACCTCAAGCCCCATTTGCATACCCAGCTCATTTTTATTTAGCCCAACCCAAGCCCTCATAACTTAGTGACTTGATTGGTTATTGGGCAGGTATGTAGATAGACCCTATCCACCCCCCCCCCCCCCCCCATAGTACTATACATCCCCTACATCATTTAAAAAAATGACAATAGAATTGGTTTATTAAAATCAATAAGATTTTTTTAATTAAAATCAAATCAAACACTAATAAATATACAAAGCAAAGTAAGAATAAGGGGTAAAAAACTAAATATGGAAAAAAATTAACAAATGTGCATTTATGAAGGTGCAATTAAATTGAAAGCAATACTAAAACAAACATGCACCAGTGCTTGTTAGGTGTACAAAATAAATGTCCTTCTAGCTCGGTCCCATTAGATATTACACGCTGATGGCATGGCACACAATGGCATCCTCCTCATCAGACATCAGCTCCAGCGTTGCAGTCTGCCACAGTTCTCTCTCTGCATCTGTTTGAACGACCCTACACCTGGATTCCGGCAACTGCAAAACACACCATACGTTAACCCCTAAAAACACTCTGAGATGTACCAAGCTTACATACAGTACATACAGTAGATGATGTACACTTACTCATCTTTGTCGTTTTTTTGCCCCTGTCTTAATGGAGTCTCTTAGCTGAGACTTTCCTGGCCGAGACAAAGAGTATTTCCTCTGCAATGTCTCATAGTAAGTCCTGTAACATGCTGGATAAAAAAAAAAATCAGATAAGTGACAAACAATTCAAATTATTAGATGGACAAAAATAAAGGGACATGAAAATAAATACAATAACAATTTCTGATTACCCTTTATACACTCAGGGTCTGCTATTTTATGCATCTGCAAAAGTCATCTTTAAGTCCTCCAGCAGATGACTATGATATGTCATCACTGTTTGAAACTTATTCTGTGTGGAAAGAGAATGGTGTCATTAATTACGTTTAAAATGATTATGTAAAACCCCATACATAGCAGGTAAAGAAACAACATTCTTACCTAGTTTGTGGATCGTATTTATGTGGGCTGCTTTTCTGAATAATGGAGACTTCTTACAGCTTCCTGTAATGCTGAATTAAAAACGCTTTAATACATACATTTTTAAACAACATCGTATAATTCTGACTTGACAAACTGTTAAATAAGCTGGAAACCTACAACAATGCAAGTAACAAATAGTAGATGTGTAGCTAAGTGCTTAGGCTAACTAGACAAAGTATAATTTACTGCATTACTAAGGTAATAATTGAACATGAAGGTCAACTTACCGCAATGCCCATGCCCATGCACATGGCTTGACTCTTCCTGCGGTCTTCACTCATCAAACTTGCGCTCAAATACATCAAGACACTGGATAGCCACTTTGAGAAGAGCAGTATGTGCAGCTTGCTTCTCCTTCAAACTCTCAAGTTGAAGAGACAAAGGCACACCATGGCCAATTCCCCCACCCGGCTATGATAAGAAAGACAGCACCTCTTTCTGCTAGTCATTAACATACAAAAGGCCTTTACACCTCACAGCCATCACCTTTCACTGCTAGCTGTGAGGACTTCTAGAAAGTTTCACAGATTCCTGTATACATCCACATACATGAGGTATCTGGTCGTTTCACAAAATTTCCTTTTGCATTCTCCCTTTCCAAGCACTCTGCCTCATACATCTGGCAAACTTAAAGTTTAGCGGGGATTTCCCATACCATATTTGTCCGGATACAGCTCTTTTCATGCAGTGAGAATAGTGGCAAGGTCGCTACGTGATGCTGGTGGAGGAAAATGTTTCCTGACTCGCTCCTCCAAAACACCGTAAAGTGGCTCAATAATATTTAGATCTGGTGACTGTGCAGGTCATGGGAGATGTTCAATTTTACTTTCATGTTCATCAAACCACTCTGTTACCAGTCTTGCTGTGTGTATTGGTGCATTCTCCTCCTGATACACGGAAACACCTTCAGGATACAATGTTTGAATCATTGGGTGCTCATGGTCCTCAAGAATAGTTCGGTAGTCCTTGGCAGTGACCCACCCATCCAGCTCAAGTATTGGGCCTAGGGAATTCCATCATATTGCCAAACCATCACTGATCCACCCCAGTCTGGGTGATACGCTTCTTTGGGGCTTCTTCACACCGTAACTCTCCTGGATGTGAGAAAGATGCTGAAGAAGGACTCATCAGAGAACAATACATGTTTCACATTGTTTTATGTTTTTTGGATACAATCCGGGTTAGCACCCGGACATCCTTTTCAGCCAACTTCCTCTTGTGTCCACAGTTACTCCTGTTGGGTGTGGTTTGTCCTTCTCTGTCAGGTGGTATGCTGACATTACCCTGGATTACTTTGCTAATTAAACCTTCACACTCTGCTCTTACTGGTGAAATGTGCAATCAATGAACATTGGCCAAATTTAGCCATGAAACCTCCAACACTAAATTGGCCAGTGTTTCAGTTTCATTGTCCAACCCCCGTTGGAATCAGCGATTGATCATTGATTTATGTAAACGACTTTGTTCAGATGTAAATAATGCTAAGCATTATGCTGAATGGGGAGTGATATGCTGATGATGTTTGGCAACTCCCAAAAAGCAGACCATTCTTTGTGATTTGAGTTTGTGTGTGTGTGTGTGTGTGTGTGTGTGTGTGTGTGTGTGTGTGTGTGTGTGTGTGTGTGTGTGTGTCTGTGTGTGTGTGTGTGTGTGTGGTGTCACCTGACCTGAAAAATGTCACCTGAAAAATGTGGACTATTCAGTGAAGCAGAGGCTCTGCTGAAAAAAGTTAGGCATATCAGTCACTTTAACCCAAATAAAAGGTCTTTTTGAGTGTTATAATTTTGCTATGGGCACACACCTACAGAGCCCCCAGGGTCATGTGGTTAAAAAAACAACAACAACAAATCATGTGCACTGAATACTAAACCAACCGTGGCGTGGTTTACTAAATCAGAGTGTGGATTAATGAAACTGAGCGAGCGGATTAATAAACCGAGTTGAGTCTTTTTATTATTTATTTTTTTTAGCCCCATTCCCATACAGCTTGTGTAAAATAGATACACAACCCATGATTTATTATGCTGTTTTATAAATGGAATCATTTTCTTTGATATTTTTCTATTGAATATTTGAATTTTATAAAAATGGACCAGCACTGGTAGTGATCCATTTTTATAAAATACAAATATTCTATAAAAATACCAAAGTACAGCGGAAACTGTGTACTGTAACACTGTGACCACATGTGTGCGTGTAAAGCATCTTTTATTTTGTGTTTGTATGTGTGTGTGTACAGCACACATGTACTATTTATTGTAACACTTGTAAAAAGCAAGTAAGTCTTATTAGAGAGGGTAAAGATCCATTTTCTCCCACTCTCTCAGCATGCACTGATTTCATCAATGCGTCATTGGACACTGTGCCCTTCCCTCCTCCTCTCGCCTTCACACACACACACACACACACACACACACACACACACGCACACACACACTAACGGAAACACTGCTCTGGCGCGATTCTTTTCAAAGGTAAAGTGCAGGTTAATTTGTTTTATTTTTACTTAACAGCAGTGAGTCTGTTAGTGTCGAGTGTCAGATGTTTCTTGTTAATTTTCCGTGTGTGTGTGTGTGTGTGTGTGTGTGTGTGTGTGAGAAAGTCATCCCACACAGTAGTCTTACCCCCCACCGCTCAAATAAGAAAGGAGGAAGCGTTACTGTGTAAGACGAGAGGAGGGGAGAGTGTGTAATTTCTCCTCTCTTCTTACTTTCGCTTTATACACACGCACAAACATAGCCAGCGTGTGCGCACGCACACAAACACACACACAAATACACAGCGCACACACGAACAGTAACGGAAACATTATTTGTCAGGATTAGGTTAATTTGTTTTATTTTTACTTCATATTTTGTGTTAATTATTTTTGTTTTTTTTGGGTGGGTTGTGGAATGAATAATCTGAGTTTTCATTATTTCTTATGGGGAGCTTCACTTTGATTTACAAGTGTTTTGATATACGAGCATGCTTCTGGAACAAATTATGCTCGCAGTCCAAGGTTCCACTATAAATGATTTTGTATAGAGTGATTAAAAAACAATACAATGCATGTTATGACAAGGAAATTATCTCCATCTCTTTTATTCCAGGTATTGAAAAACAGTAAAAATGTCAATTTTATAACCTAGAATCCGGAAGATTTGAAAGGAACTAACTTGAGTTATCTTAAAGTGGGGAAGGGTGCACTTTTGTTTTTCTCACTGGCCTAACTGTTTTTATGTGAGGAATCAGAACGTATAGGTGTGAATAGCCCAGACGTGTTTACACCTGGGGGAGGGGAAAAGGGTGCATTTTTTAACTTGTTCAGTAGATGTCAGTTCTAGTTCTGATTTAAATAACTCTGGTTCTGATCTTCCATATTTGTTGTATAAAGTACCGGGATGTTTAAATCACCATGACTGTTGTATTTCTTCTATACAAAATATTGTTATGACTTTTTTATGAATTAAGCTCTAATTACAATTAAAAACTGCGGAAATTGCAGCTGTTTTACAAAATGTCCCTTTGTGCCACCTGGCGGTCATTTGATAAATGACTTTGAAATGCAACTTTGAAATTTATTTTGGCCGCACGTGAATGAACATGTGCAGCACTTAATACTTGGTAGGGGCTCCCTTTGCATGAATTGCTGTAGCAATGCGGTGTGGCATGGAGGCGATCAGTCTGTGGCATTGCTGAGGTGTTTTGGTAGACCAGGTTGCCCATAACATAAACTGAATAAGCTGCAATCTTAGGTTTAGTTCTGGCCATACTGCTTGGGAAGAAACCATGATGGTTTCCTTCTTGGTGAACAACTTTGCAGGTGGTGAAGTGGTTCTTTTTTTCAGGATTAAGAGGATTAAAACATGATTGATATGGATTTTTTTTATGTTGGACAGATTGGACACATTTTTTCTGCATTTGTTCATCTGTTTTGCTGTGCAAAATCTTTATGCTTATAAGTTTTTCTTAAAGCTTTATTTTAATTTTTTGTAGATCCTCACTTTTGATTAGACCATGTGAATATTTGGAATCCACAAGCAATACGTTGGGTATTTATTTTCTCTGTTGATAAATTATTAAATTAGTTTATGTAACGTCTTGTATTGCAGGAAATCCAAATTTATTCTGAATTTGTACTGCTTGCAGGCGATAAAAGCAATACCACTCCAGCTGAAGAAAGGACTCCTGTAACTAAGATATTTAGGGCATGTTCTCCTGTTGTGGAAAAAAAGGTAATAAATTGCTTGTCGTTAAAACAAGTGGATAACTGTTTAAAGATTTATTTTCAGGTATTCACTTTCTTGGTCCCAATAATTCATTAAGAAAGGCATGCAAACTATAAAATTTACAATATATAGTAATTTTGATTCAATAAAATAAAGTATAATATAAAAATATCCAAAAATATATATGAGCAATATGAGTGGTCATGAATTATGAAATGAAATGAAAGTCTCTCAAGTGTGAACATTGAGGTATGTGAATCTGTCCACTCTCTCCACTGGGCTCTCTTTGATCACACGGGTCTGGTAGTTCCTTTTCTGCTTTGTACTGAAGTCCATTATCAGTTCCTTTGTCTTGCTGATGTAAAGGTTGTTCCTCTGGCACCAATTCAACAGTTCCCCAGAATTTCTAATCTCGTGTCAGAGATCAGGCCTACCGCAAAGGTGTCATCAGCGAACAATATGTGTACAATGAGTACAGCAGGGGGCTCAGAACACAACCCTGGGGGCTAAAGTGCTAAGGGTGAGGGAGGCTGAGACATGCCTGGCCATCCTTACTGCCTGTGGTCTGCCAGTTAGGATATAGGAGATCCACTGACACAAAGAGTCCCAGGTGTTCCAGTTGTAAAGAGGTGATAAAGTCTCTGACCAGCCACTCAAAACATTTCATCAATACTGAAATCGCCCTGATTACAGGACGGTAGTGGTTGGAAACTGGATGGGGGCTTGGGATAGAAGGATTAAAGCATGTGGGGATTACCGATTGGGATAAGAGGAGGTGGAATATTTCTGTTAACACAGGAGCTATCAGGTCTGTGCAGGCTCTGAGGCCTCGATTCCATCTGGTCCTGCTTCTTTCCTGGTGTTCACTCTCCTGAAGGCTCTCTTCACATTATGCTCAGAGATGATGAACGCGTTTCCTGTGTTGGCATTCTTTTCCTGTCTGCAGCTGTTAGTGCCACTAGCATTAGCTTTAGCATAAGCATTTCTATTAGCACCATTAGCTGCAGCCTCAAAGCGAGCACAGAAGTTGTTCAGCTCATCTGGCAGAGACACATCCGTATGCGTCATACCGGATGTTGGTGCTTTATAGTCAGTTAATGTCCTTAGTCCCTGCCACAGGCTCCTAGAGTGACTCTGTTGGAGCTGTGACTCTAGTTTCCTCCTGTAATGCGGCTTCGCCTCCTTCACCGCTTTATGTACTTTGTATGACGCAGCCTTGTACGAGTTCATTTCACCCAACGCAGGTCCCACATTATAGGCGGTGTGCTGAAGGCGGAATATGAACAGCGCTAATATATGACCGATGTAATCTCACAAGGAAGGTAAAAACGACGACATTTGACAATATTTCCAGGCTGGGTTTGCAAGAGTGTGTAAGAGGAACAATGCTTGCATTGTTTTACTAGCTGTTGCCCACCATTAAACACACACCCCTTGACTTTCCCAATTCCTAGGTTCTATCCATGAGAAAAACTTGGCCAGCTGGATGGTGTGGTATGGCACCGCTGGGATCACCCATGTGAAGCTGAGGAGATTGTAGTCCTGAATGTCTCTCTGGAACTTTACCCTGAAAGCTTGTTTTCCAGTGACTGGACGTTGACGAGCAGGATGCTAGGCAGAAGCATGCACTGTGCACAGTTCCTCAGCCAGTTCCTGATGTTGTCTCGTTGTGAATACATTGTATCAAAAAGAAATGAGTCTCTATCGTACCTCATGTAATCAATGGTGACGAATTTGCTGATTTAAGAAATTTTAAAAGTTAACTTAAAAACAAGAACAAAAACATTGCATCTCACTGGTGACATCTTGGAAAATTTTGAGATGCAATGATACGATGGGGCCAAAGGTCAAAATATAATGTATTCACAACAGTGTGGTAATTATAGCACTTTGTATGATCATGTAACATCATCTACACTACAATGAAAGCACTGGAAGCATGCAAATTGTCTTGAAATCCTACAAAAATGGCATGAAGTAATGTTACCCAGAGTGCAGGTAAAGATGGTAACAGGTAGTGCTAATATTGATAGTTTCTGTCAAAGCCCACTACACCACCCAGCAAAACTGAAGCAATAGATTATTTTTGATAAAAGAATATTAGTGCAGTTTTTCACCAATTGTAATGCTTTCACTCAGCCTTTTACAGGAAAACACAGGCCAATAAAATGCCGAAAGGTGACCTTCAGTGATGCTATCAGCACTCAGGCCATATCAAAGCTTAATCCTGGTTCAGTGAAGCCTCAGAGAAGAGCCCATAATGTCTATAAGAACAACATGAAAAGGAACACTAAAGAGCCTTCTTTGGAGACAGCAAGATTTTTTGACTTTGATGATGAATTTGAGAAGGAAGATTTTTTCCAAAGACTGAAGTTGACCTACACCTTTCAGCTTCCTGCTAAACTGGTAAATAATTTTAGTTTTTTTGCTTGTTTGTTTTTCTAAGAGAAGAACCACATGGTATATTTAAAGGCTCTTTAAAGACTTTAAAGACTCAAGACTGGAATCTTCCAGTCTTGAGTCACTAAGTGACTTTTAACACTATGACCTATGTGTTAAAAAAAAAATAATAATAATTTGGGGGATTGATCAAAATAAATTTAACATGGCAGTCATTCTTGAGAACTCGGACGAAACATGTTTTTAATTAAAAAAAAACTTTATTATATCTAAAACCTAAATGTATTGTTGTCAGTGGCGGCTGGTGCAAAACATTTTTTTTTGCGGGGGGGGACCGCAAACAAAATAAAAATTAAACTTTTAATACTCGCCTGTAAATAGCCATTTGTCATGTGATTAAGCATCATTTCTACTAGTATAAAAAATAAAGGCATGACTCGCATCGCATCCAGTCAGCAGCTCTCCTTGCCATAAGAAGTGCTGGTAAAGACTCATTGAGAATGGACCAATTACATGAGCACAAATATTTAAAAAAATATTGATTCACTAAGAACAAAAGTAGGAGGGTTCAGGTCGCACAGTGCTGTACCCGAAGGATTATTTGACAAAATCCAATCAGAGCTCAGCCTCAGATCACATGCTTTTAAAAAATGTACGTGCCTACAGAGACACTCGTTTGTCCGGCGCCCCGCACACGCGAACACAAATGAGCGTAATGCAGTTTAGATTTTTTTTTATTGCAAATAAATTATATTAAGAAATACAGTGAAATATTGTGACTAAATGACTTTATTTCATTATTAAAATAAATAATTATTATGTTAAATAATTACATGTTAAAGGAGCATTCTTCTCTGCCTAACTTTAAGGGGGGGGTGGGGGACGCCCCTGCGCCCCTGCGCCCCGTATTGACCGGCCGCCACTGATTGTTGTACAGTAAGGTATAGGTTATCAAAACTTGTTTTGGAACAACCTCCCAGTTGTAAAGGTTTTGTACAAATGACAGTGCATTACAGGATTTTTGTTAACACCATCAGACATTAATATGATCTAATAAGTGTTTTTTGTTACTGCTATATGATTGCTTGCTTTTTCTGCAGTGTAAAAAGTAGTATAATGTGGTAATACTAATAATAAAATGTTTCTTAATATTAAGAAATGTAATACTTCATTAGAAATGCACTATTGTATAAACAATGTATTTAAAAAGTAAATACAGGTAGTCTTATTTATACTTTTGAACGTTCAAGACAAATTTCTGCAGATACAAACGGATTGTGGTTTGCATCTAACATTCATAGATGCAAACAAATCGCAGAAGTAGTTATTTTGTACAAAAATAAACACTGCATTGCACCCGATATTAATATTTACAATTATATACAATATCTTCCATATTTAAGTTATATATAAAATGTCTAAAGTCCGGGGGTACATGTGGGTGTGCGGGAGTCGGCCTCAAAGATTTCAATGAATCAGTCCGGAAGCACGATGATAGGAAATGGCTCTCTTGCAAAGCTGAATAATCCTAATTTGGTCACATGATGGCATTGTTGCTAAAGGGGACAGATTTAGTCAAATGGATTGGTAGCTTTATATTGTAAATTTGTGTCAAAGGCATATAAGACCTTGTCGGTCTCTGACTTACAAATAAGTCAGACTTACGGACTTGCTCCTGGAACAGAACTCGTTCGTGAGGAGGGGACTTACTGTACATAAACACCAAAAATTCCTACCTGATGGTGTTGACATCTAAATATAAAAACAGAAATTCTGTTTGTGTGAGTGGTAGATGATGCATTGCTGTGGATGGTGGTGTTTGCACAGGTACATGATAATGTGATTATTACATTTTATGTCATGCTTTATGTTTCATAAGCAATTATCGCTTTTACATCATACTGTAAAGTGGCAGCAAGTTGACCTTACACTCCATTTTCAGGCAATTGTAACACGCAGGCATCAGGATCTGCACATGGGTGGAGACGTGGGTAACCTCTGTTAAGTTAAAAGAGAATGGATCTTTGAAAGATATCAAAGGTTTTACATGTACAAAACTATTTTAAAAAATTGTAAACATTTATGCAACATTTAACAATTTGGAATACATTTTCAAGTCTTCAAAACATTTTTACTGTAAACATGTTTGAGCATTAAACTTAAATACAGCTTTCATATTTCAAAACCAGTAAATGGCAGCACAGTGGCTTGGTGGTTGAAACTGTTGAATACAGGGTCTGTGTTTAATTCCAACCTTGGGTCTGTGTGCATGTTGGGGCAGTTTGCATGTTCTCCCTGTGCTTGTTGGGTATCCTCTGGGTATTCTGGTTTCCTCCCACAGTCCAAAGACATGCAGATTAGGCTAATTGGTGTTCCTAATTGCCTATAGTGTGTGAAAGAGCATGTATGTGCCCTTTTAAAGCAATGAATCATGCCCAACAAATTAATATTAACAGAAAATTACCAAACACTAACGATTTGCTGAAGAAAATGTAAAAAAAATATTTTTATATAGTAGTAAAATAGTAAACTTTCTAGATGAAATGGACATGCTTCTTTTTCTTTTTTGTTTCTAATAACACTCCTCTTACTGTTATTGGAGATTTCAACCTCCCCTCTGACAAACTCCAATCCTGTTTCCTTCTTCCTCTACTTAACTCCTTTTCATTAATGCTAAACAGCTGCCCTCCTACACACGAGAGGGATCTCTCTTGACCTACCTTCCTATTCTTTCTAAAGCCAACCACCAAAACTTCTCTTTTATCTTCAAAAACCTGCAATGTCTCTTCCCTTCCTCTGTGTCTTCCTGTACGCTATTATTCCTCCCAGGCTCAGACTACTTTTCCACTATACCACTAATACCACTACGAGACACTTTTGGTACTAAATAACTCGGTTAACTACATCCACAAGGAGCTGCGGGAAAAGCTCTCCGGTCTATCATCCTATCCAACATCTGCTCCCTAGACAATAAACTGGACTACATCCAACTCCAGCAGTTTACACAGCGTGAGTTTAGAGACTGCTGCGTCTTTGTTTTCATGGAGCCATGGCTCAATGACAGGGTCCCAGACGCCACCATTCAACTAGACAGACTAGCCTCATTTCGTGCCAACGGAAATGTAAGACTCTCAGCGGTGGCTAGTGTGTTTACATCAACACGGAATGGTGTAAGAACTATACCACACTCCGCAAAGACACCGCCAATGTCGCTGATCGGACACACCCATCATACACACTCTTCACCCTCTTGCCATCTGGAAAAAGGTAACGAAGCATTTGGGCACACCCATCCAGACTGTGTAACAGCTTCTTTGCACAAGCCACCCGTCTCTTCAACAAAAAGGAACTACACAGATAAACACACACACATACAGACACACACACAATCACTCAGATTAACTCAACTACCTCAAAACATTGAGACTGGACTGAACACACGCGCAAACACACTGATCGACAAACATTAAACAATTGTCAGGCGGTGCAGAGAAATGAAGAGAGTAAGAGGAGCAGGACCCAAGTGCAGGTTTACAGCACCAAAGGGGCGTGGCTTAGACGCGATTTTGGATGAGGGAGGTGTGGCGCGCTGGCCATTGAGCACTTCCGTGTTTAGGGGGGAAATCCTAGTGACATAAAACAAAGCCGGTGCAATGAGTCGGAAAGCCAGTTAAATCATTCAGCGATGCATGAGTCAAAACAGGGAGTGAGCAGAGACGTTGTCGTGAGCCAGTGCGAGAGTTCAAAGCCAGTGAGTCAGTCAGCGATGCGAAAAATCCAAAGAGAGAGCGAGCAGAGACGTAAACGTGAACCAAAAGGAATAGCAGGGAAACAAACAGCGAACAAGATCCAAAAACGAGAGGCTAGAAGCGAATACCGAGAATAAGCGAGGTCGAGAACGGAAACAACTAACACGAAAAAACAAACGCGAGAAAACTGGGCTCTGAAGGCACGCAATAATCTGGCAGCAAGACAGCGCTCTGCGCTTCCTTAAATGCCAGGTTAAATTAGTTGTGAATTACACGGTGTGTAAAGGGGCGGGGCGTGTGAGAAAGCATGACAGCCAGGAAGAAAACATGAGCATGTGAGAGAGAAGTCATGACAGCGTGGGAAAAAAGGAGAAATGAATGACGGCGGTTCGTGACAGGAACGTGACAACAATTGTATAGTTGTGGCCAAAGGTTTTGAGAATGACACAAATATTAGTTTTCACAAAGTTTGCTGCTAAACTGCTTTTAGATCTTTGTATCAGTTGTTTCTGTGATGTACTGAAATATAATTACAAGCACTTCATACGTTTCAAAGGCTTTTATCGACAATTACATGACATTTATGCAAAGAGTCAGTATTTGCAGTGTTGGCCCTTCTTTTTCAGGACCTGTGCAATTCGACTGGGCTGCTCTCAATCAACTTCTGGGCCAAATCCTGACTGATAGCAACCCATTCTTTCATAATCACTTCTTGGAGTTTATCAGAATTAGTGGGTTTTTGTTTGTCCACCCGTCTCTTGAGGATTGACCACAAGTTCTCAATGGGATTAAGATCTGGGGAGTTTCTTGGCAATGGACCCAAAATTTAAATGTTTTGGTCCCCGAGCCACTTTTGCCTTATGGCACGGTGCTCCATTGTGCTGGAAAATGCATTGTCCTTCACCAAACTGTTGTTGGATTGTTGGAAGAAGTTGCTGTTGGAGGGTGTTTTGGTACCATTATTTATTCATGGCTGTGTTTTTGGGCAAAATTGTGAGTGAGCCCACTCCCTTGGATGAGAAGCAATCCCACACATGAATGGTCTCAGGATGCTTTACTGTTGGCATGACACAGGACTGATGATAGCGCTCACCTTTTCTTCTCCGGACAAGCCTTTTTCCAGATGCCCCAACCAATTAAAAAGAGGCTTCATCCGAGAATATGACTTTGCCCCAGTCCTCAGCAGTGCATTCGCCATACTTTTTGCAGAAGATCAATCTGTCCCTGATGTTTTTTTTGGAGAGAAGTGGCTTCTTTGCTGCCCTTCTTGACACCAGGCCATCTTCGAAAAGTCTTCGCCTCACTGTGCATGCAGATGCGCTCCCACCTGCCTGCTGCCATTCCTGAGCAAGCTCTGCACTGGTGGCACTCCGATCCCGCAGCTGAATCCTCTTTAGGAGACGATCCTGGCGCTTGCTGGACTTTCTTGGACGCCCTGAAGCCTTCTTAACAAGAATTGAACCTCTTTCCTTGAAGTTCTTAATGATCCTATAAATTGTTGATTTAGGTGCAATCTTAGTAGCTACAATATCCTTGCCTGTGAAGCCATTTTTATGCAACGCAATGATGGCGTTTCTTTGCAGGTCACCATGGTTAACAATGAAAGAACAATGATTTCAAGCATCACGCTCGTTTTAACATGTCAAGTCTGGCATTCTAGCCCAATCAGCATGACATAATGATCTCCAGCCTTGTGCTTGTCAACATTCTCACCTGAGTTAACAAGACGATTACTGAAATGATCTCAGCAGGTCCTTTAATGACAGTAATGAAATGCAGTGGAAAGTTTTTTCGGGAATAAGTTAATTTTCATGGCAAAGAAGGAGTATGCAATTCATCTGATCACTCTTCATAACATTCTGTAGTATATGCAAATTGCTATTATAAAAACTTAAGCAGCAACTTTTCCAATTTCCAATATTTATGTAATTCTCAAAACTCTTGGCCACGACTGTACACTCCAACCTGTAAATACTTTTTTGCACAATATTCATTACTTAATTTGCACTATTAAAACTATTTTTGTCTTTACTACTACTTAAAAGGAACGTTTACTGCTTACTGTTTCTTCTCCCACTACCTCAACTTCTTGCCTCATTACCAGAAAGTATTGAAATGTTGACACTTTGTCACACTTTGTTGTCTCTTTTGTATAAAACTGCTTAAAATGTCATTCTGTCTGGTCTCAGTTAGCTAGCTAATCAGGTGTCTTAGTTAGCTAGTTAGTTTTGTTAATTGCTGTTTGTAGCAACTTGGTCTTGGAGGAACGTTGTTTCGTTTCACTCAGTACTAGAATGTATACGGTTAAAATGACAATAAAAGCCTACTTGAACGTGATCTTGGCAAACTCCACAATATGTTCTATTCACTACTTAACCCACAAGCTCCTCCTGCTCCATCCACTCTGACTGCTGATGACTTCGCCATATTCTATGACGGGGAAAATAGGAGCAATCTGCCAGACCTTTGTTCTTATTCCAACGCCTAAAGCAAAAGTTTAGGTCCCCTACCGTAGCAGAATTTTCCAACCTGACAACTGATGAAATTCAGCACATCATCACATTCCCCAATCCTACTACATGTTCACTACACCCAATTCATTCCACAATGAATTTGGTGTAGTGAACATGTAGTAGGATTGGGGAATGTGATGATGTGCTGAATTTCATCAGTTGTCCTCCTTCCTTTCATTACAACCATCATTAACCATTCCATATCATCTGGTCATGTTCCTGCTGTTTTTAAACAGCCAAGGATTATTCCCATCCTCAGGAAACCCTGCCTGGACCCAGCAGACATCAGCAACTATTGCTCGGTATCACTCTTTATAAATGTCTTGAAATTATGTTTGCAACCAAATGATCCCAACAAATTCAGATTCAAAGTGACACATTCCTCAGATCGTCTCAGTCATTGAGTCTGGACGCCTGCTAGATCAGCTAAATTGTCCTTTGTCCTCATTTTCTTGGACATCCCAGCTGCATTTGACGCAGTGAACCACAAGATTCTGTTATCATTCTTACAAGCCTTGGAATTTGTGGCGCAGCATTGCAATGGTTTGCTTCCTATCCAGATCATCATATGAGGTTTGTCAAGTCAAGTCAATTTTATTTATATAGCGCTTTTAACAATTGACATTGTCGCAAAGCAGCTTTACACAATAAAAAGAAGTAAGTTTTTATGCAATGTATATGAATCAAAATGACAAGATTGTCCCCGATGAGCAAGCCGAGGGCGACGGTGGCAAGGAAAAACTCCCTGAGATGGTAATAGGAAGAAACCTTGAGAGGAACCAGACTCAACAGGGAACCCATCCTCATCTGGGTGATAACGGATAGCAGGAATTGCTCAGCATAATAATGTGTAAGACTGGAAGTTCAGTATAACAGGAGATGTTTTAAAATTAAAATGAGTCCAGTTTGTTCCCGGAGGCTCAGGTAGACTGTAGGGGATTCCGGTCCTGAGTTATCGAACAACTGAAGTCACAGGTCCCCAGAGCATCACTCGATGACAGGACAGTCTTCATGGAAACATTGAGGTGACATTGAGGGGATCCACATCTGCCCCACTCACACTCTCTACTGGTGTCCCACAGGGCTCAGTACTTGTTTTCCATCTATACCCTCTTGGTAACATGGCTTTTCATACTATTGTTATACAGACGACAAGCAACTTATCCTCTCCTTTCCTCCCTCCGACACTCAGGTTTCCACCCCCCAAAACCAAACTGCTGTTCATCCATGGTGATTCAACCCCGGTCAAGACTGTACTCTTTCTGGACAATAATCAGATCACTCCTTCAGCTACCTACTACTACCTGCAATCTTGGGGTAACTTTGGACAGTCAACTATCATTTTCCCAACACATAGCTAACCTTACTGGCTCTTGTCGATTTCTTCTTTACAACATCAGAAGAATTCACCCATTTCTTTTTTCACAGGCTACTCAGGTGCTTGTTCACTCCCTTGTTATTTCAAGACTGGACTACTGCAACTCGTTCCTGGCAGGTCTGTCCCAATCCATCATTCATCCACAGAATGCAGCTGCACATCTTGTTTTCAACCTTCCGAAGTTCTCCCACCCTCCAATCACACCATGACCTTCACTCCAGCACTCCACCGACCTTCACTCGTCCGGTCCCACCATCTCCATCTCTGAGATTGAGGAAGACTCTATAGACTCTTTTCTGTTCTAGCACCTAGGTGGTAGAATGAACTTCCTCTAGATGTCTGTAGAGTCTCTGACAATCTTTAGATCCTCAAGTCGACATTTATTCAATGATGGAAACTCAATCAGTTTTGTAACTCACCCTGGATAAAAGCATCTGCCAAATGCCTAAATGTAAATGTATTTATCAACACTGGCACACAATGTTACCACAGTCACATGAATTTCCTGATGGTCTTGATGTCTGACAATGTTGACAAAATTCCCTCTTATGCTAAATTACTTCTGAAATGTATGTGGGACCATTTTTGTTTTTGCATAATTTGCTAGATGCATATTTAATTTCATTAATTTAACTAAAAATCTGCCCAAATTTAATATAATTTTATTTATGGTTGTGACCACAGCACTATCAATAATAAACCTTTTAAAATATAAAAAATTATCAAACTTACAACAACCTGAATAGACCGAAGTACCCTGCGAAGTGTTAACACAGTGTGTTAAGCCATGTTAAGTGTGATTCCAACCCGCAGGGAGCAAAAATGTTCAGTTCAAAGGCAACTGCGAATGGTGTAGGGAACAACGGAACAACAGGTCTTCACTTCACCGGACAAGGGAATGAAAAATTTTCCGTAAGTCATTGCATCTTGCTGGAGCGTGAAAAAAATGGAGCCCGAAAAAATATTTAGATATTTATCATTATTATCGACGACAGCATCATATTAATATGGCACAATAATTTAAACTTTAATTTAGTCAAGAAATTCTTAGCATTATATAGGCTAGTAATCTGTAAAAAAAATCTCTCTACATTTTTAATCAATTATTATTATTATTAATCAATACTTTATTTACAAGTTATACACATTTCAATAATGTGTTATAATGGTATCGGTTTTTGATTTAATAAATGTTTAATAGTAAATGTCCATAGTGTGAAATACACAGCAGCGACAGGTATCCAACAGGTATTATGTTATGATGGTAACACACAAAGGAAGTGATGTCTGTGCTGGTGACTTCGCAGAGTGTTGAATGGTGGAGTTTTGTCACGGGAAGTTCCCTTCACCGACATTCACTGCAAATGGAGCAGGGAGTAGGGAGCATCCTGTGAAGTACACTTCGGAATGGAACGCAGCTCATAGGTGCAAGTTTGTATGCGAGTGTGTACTGTTTATTATAACGTGTGTGCGCGCATGTAAAGCAAAAGCAAGTCTAATTAGAGAAGTTAAAGATCCATTTTCTCTCTCTCTCTCTCTCTCTCTCTCTCTCTCTCTCTGTGTTACCCTGCACTTTGCGCGCGCGTCATTAAACACCGTGCCCCTTTACACACACTAACCTTCACAGACCTCTCGCCTTCACACACACACACCCCTCTTCCTCTCACCTTCACACACACACCCCTCTTCCTCTCACCTTCACACACACAAACACACACACACTATCTGCTCTACACACACTGCTCTGTCTCAATTCATTTCAAAGATAAAGTGCAGATTAATTTGTATTATTTTTACTTTACTGCAGTGATTGTTAGTGTGTGCTCATTTGAGTCATTAGAGAGATTTCTTGTTTATTTTCCCAATAAAACCTTGTTTGCGTTAGTGTGTGTGTGTGAGAAACTCAAATAAGAGAGGAGGAAGGGTCTGATGGACCCTCAACGAAGACGAGAAGAGGGAGTGGGGAGGGTCTCATTCCTCCTCTTCTCTTACTTTAGCTACACACACATACACAAACACACACATCCACAGTGCCTGTGTGCACAAACAGAAACACTTTCTGGATTTATTTTTACTTTTTTTTAAAGGTAAAGTGCAGGTTAATTTATTTAATTTTTTACTTTATATTTTGTATTAACTGTTTTTATATAAAATTCAACATAATCAAAATGTCAATTATTTCAGAATTTTACAAAATTTAATATGTGCTGGAGCTATTTTGTCCCAGTTCTCAAGAATGACTGATGAACATTATACTGAGTAAAAACTAAGAGTAAAACATATATGTTTTAATACTAAATTATTTAAGCTTATTCAAGCAGACAGGCAAATAACAAATGTATTGTTATTTTGCAGGGTTTTATAGTATATAAGTTATAGAGTGAAATTAAATTAAATGTTCAATCTTGTGAAAAAAATTTAATGTTGGATCCAATCATTGACTGCAAATTGACTTCAGTTGCTTTTGTCAGCACTATCATCATCGCTAAACACAATGTTCTACTGGATTTATATTTTTCATATAAATAGTCATGTAATTTCTATACCATTCATGCTCATAATTCTTATTCACTGGTAGGCAGCTTAAATACCAATAACTTGTATTAAAAAGTTGAAATGTATTTGGATGCAATAAAGATGCCAGCTTTGTAGTGTGTATAAGGTTTCAATACTGAAGTTGTAGTATATACAGTGAAGGCTGAAATTATTCATACCCCTGGCAAAATGTACAAGAGGCATTATTGTGGAAAAAAATATCATCTTTTACTTACATTTGAACAAAAATGGCATGTCCAAAATTATTCATGCTGTTGGATTACACATATATAAAATGTTAAATCTAGGTTTCAGCGTACATAAACTGAAAAAGTTATGTATGTTGGGTTTTACATTTTGAGGTAAAGATGATGACATTCTAAGAAGATCAGGTCTGGCAGCCCAGATGTCTGAGACATTAACCTTTTGTCTTTACCATCGGGCAGGGTCCCAAGTTAAATGTGAATGCTAATCTCAAGGCCAGGCTGTGCCTTTGTCTCTATGATAATGTGAAGGTCTGGGCGATACTGTCAGGCAGATTTAATTAGCACCTATGCATTTGAAAGACACTGTTATGCTGATGAGATCAGGGCTAGGGACATTCTGTTAGCGGGCTGATTCCTGTACTGCATTTGCATGATTTGTTTAGATTGTCTCCACCTTCTTTGTATCCCTCCCCCTTGAAAAGTATAAACTCTACAGTGTTGAGCTATAGTCAAACCTGGATGACTACAGCGACGCTCAGCGAGCTCTCAATAAAGAGTATCTGTGCTGGAAAGATATTCCAACGTCTCCTGGTCTCTGCTTTGACAAGGAAAAAGTTTACAATACCCTTCTCAAAAATCAATAGAATAACCTTTATTGGCTATTACAGCAATCAAACGCTTCCTATAATTGCTGACCAGCTTTTTGCATGTCTCTACTGGTATTTTTGCCCATTTATCTTTAGTGATGAGCTCCAACTGTTTCAGGTTCTGAGTGGTAAAGTGCTCGCCATATAATCCGGTTCGAGTTAGATCCCCAGGTGATGCTGTAACCTCTCACAGCCAGAGGTCTAGAGAGAGCTGACTCTCCAAGCCAGCAGGGATGAGAGATACTTGGTGCTCCTACGTAAACCACGGCTCTACAGCCAACCAGAGGCATCTGTGAGCTCACGCAAGCAGAAGAAGCGGATAGCGCTGTGTGGTGTGTTATGTCGGCGAGTGTGTTATGTCCCAACAGTTTGAAAAAATGCGGTCACATGGTGGAGGAAACATGTGACAGTCTTCGCCCCCCGACTGAGAGAGGGAGGACATGGACGTGACTAAAAATAGGGAAAATCTGCTGTTCCCAATGAATCAGGGCAATTGCGATGCTTTAGAACAGCATGGACTATTTGGAATGGTATAGAACTTTTGATTTTCCCATAGACTGTGACAGTCAAAGGATATGAATCTTTTTGATATGCCACTTTTTGTTCAAATGTTCAAAAGTTGAGAAATATTTTTTCCAAATGATGTCTTTGTGTCAAATCATCTTATCTCCTGGGAGAAGTCTGTTTCATTTCACTTGCTGGTTAAATAAAAGTAACTCCAGTAAATACTTAAGTAAATTCAAGTCAGAAAAATTTTAATAAGTTTGCCAGGGGTATGAATAATTTTGGGCTTGACTGTATGTAACAATTATTAACATAATGTGCTATTTGCAAAAGTCAATTGTAAATAATTATTTTTTGGATTTTATTCCTTTTTAGATTACTTTTACAGACCTGCTGAGGCCTGGGAATGCGTGAGGTAGAAGAATGCTAAATGCTTTTGTGCAGTGCCATTGCTGTTCTCTCTTAGACCTTCTCGCTTTTCCACGTGAAATAAAATTAGTTTTTGCCTGCCTCTGGAGCTCTGATCAGCAAACCAGGACTTACCTCATCGAGAGTACTGGTAATCCAAGATATAGCTTGATAAAATATTTCAGAAATTAGAAACCTTGGTCCATGTATGACACAAGGTGTTGGTTATATGCTATATTTAAATGATATGCTTATTCATTATTCTGTATTTACTCATTTTTGGAAAGAAAAATATTTTGCAACAGGAGCACAAATCTGACTATATGTGTGACTGATCTACTGGTAAAAAAAATAGGCAATTTCTTTTTTTTTATCTGTGAGTTTATATGCTTCTTTATGTGCATCACATTAAACAAAGAGCCAGTTTAAAACAGGTTGGGTTAAATGTATGGTTTGCTTAAAAATATCTAGAACCAAGCTACAACAAATTTTAGTGTGTTTTTTTCTGTACATGTACATCACCAGCAAATGATTTGAAATAAAGCAACCAAGATGTGATTGAGCCTGTGAAAATCGAGACACATTGTAAAAAAAAAAAAAAACACTTCACACATCTACACTGGAAGATGTGGAAGACTGGACGGAAAAATGAAGAATATCAAGAAAAGAACACTGTCCCTACTGTGAAACATGGAGGAGGCTCTGTTATGTTCTGGGGCTGCTTTGCTGCATCTGGCACAGGGTGTCTTGAATCTGTGCAGGGTACAATGAAATCTAAAGACTATCAAGGGATTCTAGAGAGAAATGTGCTGGCCAGTGTCAGAAAGCTGGGTCTCAGTCGCAGGTCATGGGTCTTGCAACAGGACAATGACCCAAAACACACAGCTAAAAACACCCAAGAATGGCTGAGAGGAAAACATTGGACTATTCTAAAGTCAAGTCAAGTCAATTTATTTATATAGCGCTTTTAACAATTGACATTGTCGCCAAAGCAGCTTTACACAATCAAAAGAAGTAAGTTTGTATGCAATGTGTATGAATCAAAATGATAAGATTGTCCCTGATGAGCAAGCCGAGGGTGACGGTGGCAAGGAAAAACTCCCTGAGATGGTAATAGGAAGAAACCTTGAGAGGAACCAGACTCAACAGGGAACCCATTATCACCTGGGTGATAACGGATAGCAGGGATTGATCAGCATAATAATGTGTAAGACTGGAAGTTCAGTATAACAGGAGATGTGTTAAAATTAAAATTAAAAGGAGTCCAGTTTGTTCCTGGAGGCTCAGGTAGACTGTAGGAAATTCCAGTCCTGAGCTATCGAACAACTGAAGTCACAGGTCCCCAGAAAACAGCTGTCAGCATCAATCGAGGACAGGACAGTCTTCGTGGAAACCCTCCCCAGCCACCACACGGATCCAGGCAGACCATACGGGGCATCCTTGTGACGAGATCTCCAAGAAGCAGGACTCCAGGACTGGTTAGACGGATCCAGAGGGCAGAGGGGTCTGGATCACTGGCAACTCAGGAGCGACATGTATAGCTCGACAGAGAGACAAGGAGAGGGAAAAGAGAGAGAGAGAGAGAGAGAGAGGAGAGAACAGAAAATAAGGAGAGATGGCAGTTAGGTATGGTCACAGTCAACATGTATGAGGTGAATGTATATTTAGTGCAAAGTGCAAGCAGGGACTCCGGCAGGACTAACTATAACAGCATAACTAAAAGGGAGAGCCAGAAGGAAACACAGACATGAGGGCTCCCTGTGATGTAAAGCAACCAATCACCTCACCGTCAACAAACCTGAGTGATCAATGAGAGTGGGGAAGACAGCATCTAAACATACCAGTTCACCAGAATACTCTACGTCCATGAGTCCCCCAGATCTGCGCCTTTACCTAAGGCTAATCTATTTACAAAAATGCTTGGCTAAATAAATAGGCCTAGACTTAAACACTGAGACTGTGTCTGAGTCCCGAACATTAATAGGAAGACTATTCCATAACTTTGGGGCTTTGTAAGAAAAAGCTCTGCCCCCTGCTGTAGTTTTAATAATACGTGGTACTGACAGGCAGCCTGCATTCTTTGATCGAAGTAGGCGTGACGGATCGTAAGACACTAGCAGTTCACTCAAATACTGTGGCGCGAGACCATTTAGTGCTTTAAATGTCAAAAGTAGTATCTTAAAATCAATGCGAAATTTCACAGGGAGCCAATGCAGTGTAGATAAGATAGGGGTGATGTGCTCGTATCTTCTGGTTTTAGTGAGGACTCTCGCTGCTGCATTCTGTACTAACTGAAGTGACCTTCTATGAGCCCTGACTTCAATCCTATTGAGCATCTTTGGAAGGAGCTGAACCATGCTGTCTGGAAAAGTCACCCTTCAAACTGGAAACAACTGGAGCAGCTTGCTCATGAGGAGTGGGCCAAAATACCTGCAGAGAGGTGCAGAAGTCTCATTGACAGTTACAGGAATCGTTTGATTGCAGTGATTGCCTCAAAAGGTTGTGAAGCAAATTATTAAGTTATGGGTACCATCATTTTTGTCCAGGCCTGTTCCATGAGTTCATTTTTTTTTTATTTTTATAATTCCGTTGAAGCATGGTTGAAAAGCAATGTCTGACTTTCATTGGTTAACATTCATAGAATTCTTATTTATTATTACTTTTGTCAGATTAAAGTTATTTCTGTGGCCATTGTGAGTTTTTCTTTCATTGACCGAAGGATACCAACAATTTTGTCCATGTGTGTGTGTGTGTGTGTGTGTGTGTATGTAACTGTGGGAAAACAGGACACCCTATGCATGTATGCACACAGGAAGCAACAAGACAGTTTAATTAAGGTATCAGCGAACACTAAAAACTACAAATAAATAAATGTTTAATTAATTCATTAAATAATTAATTGTTGGCCCAACTTCTTTTTGTATTGGCATTTGTTTGGCAGTGAGTTGTGACAAAAGGTAACACTGTGTACTTGAAAATTTTAAAGACAGACAGAACAAACTACAGGGTGGGCCATTTATATGGAACTTATATGAACTTCGATCAACCTCCAGCTTGGGTTCAAATTAAAATTAAATGAAGCTGAATAATTTGAATAACCAAAACACCACAAATAACCATGCATTTCAAATCTACCAGATTCCTATAATTAAGTTAGTAAGGTTTGTAAATGAAGCATTAGTAATGCAAACTGTGACTAATTAGGAGAAACCAAATTTTTGGTGTTTAAGCAAAAGAATGAACGTCAAACAGGTTTTAACCTTATGCTTTAGTTTACAGTTGATATGCTTGCTATTGTGTGCCCATATGTCTGGCATATATCTTGAATTGATTACTGTACAATGAAAATGTACTGTACAATGAAATGTTTATTTTTTGGGGGGGGATTTCCCCTCGATTTTCTCCCTAATTTACGTCCAATTCTTCCCCGTCACCTTCCTCCCATATTAAGGCTGCTACTACTACTACTACAAAGACTATCACATGTTTCCTCCGAACCACGTGTCGCCAGCCGACCGCCTCTTTTCGACCTGCTCACTCGCGCACCATTGGGGGCGGCAAATACAATTGGAGGACAGCGCTATCCGCTCCTATCCGAACTATCTCCGGATGATAGGGCAAGCACTTTACCACTGAGCCACTCGGAGGCCCGAAATTCTTTTTTTTTTTTTTTTTTTTTACTAGTAATTTAATTAATGTAAGAGGTTTTGTTTTACATACACAAAAATATCCAGAAGCAAGACAACAGATCATTTGGATCATTTGTACAAACCTTTGATGAAACATAATTGCTGGGTCCATACTGGTGGTGCTCATTCGTACAACCTCATCCAATGACGTTTGTGTCATTACCTGAGAAATTATGAAAAAGTAGTGAAAATAAGACGATGTAAAAGTGAAACTAAAGGAAATTGGATTATATACATTATTAGTCAAAAGCAAGGAAAACACATACTGTTTTACAACTGGAATTGGACAATGATAATTCTAAACTGCAGGTCAGAAAAGATAACCACTTCAAATAAGATAACTTGCACCCAATATACATAATCTGTAAGGACCAGTCAAGACAATATGTGGATGAGATGGAACTTCTAATCTAAGCAAATACTATTAAACAAGACAATAATTATCTAGTCTCTCAGTCATGGCTTAGTTACAGCTCTGGATCAAAAAAAGATGAAAAGTGGTTGATTGACATTGACTCTTGTCAAGAGCAATTTTTTAAATGTTGAATAACTTGGGCATATTTGTAAATAAGGATGAATGTAGAGTAAATAATAACATTGTGTGTATATGCATGTACGTACATACATACATACATACGTACACACATACATACATACATACATACATACATACAGAGCCATTTATATTTTTCCAAATGGTCACCACCCATCTTCAAAAGTTTGCCCCCTCACATATACTAATGTGCCACAAACAGGACGTCAATATCACCAACCATTCCCATTTTATTAAGGTGTATCCATATAAATGGCCCACCCTGTATGTATGTATGTATGTATGTATGTATGTATGTATGTATGTACTGTACAGGCCATCTTGGATCCAACTTTTGTTTTTTCAATAGGAAGAGGGTCATGTGACACATCAAACTTATTGGGAATTTCACAAGAAAAACAATGGTATGGTTTTAACGTAACTTTATTCTTTCATGAGTTATTTACAGGTTTTTGACCACTTATAAAATGTGTTCAATGTGCTGCCCATTGTGATGGATTGTCAATGCAACCCTCTTTCTCCCACTCTTCACACACTGATAGCAACACCGCAGGAGAAATGCCAGCACAGGCTTCCAGTATCCGTAGTTTCAGGTGCTGCACATCTCGTATCTTCACACCATAGACAATTGCCTTCAGATGACTCCAAAGATAAAAGTCTAAGGAGGTCAGATCGGGAGCCCTTGGGAGCCATTCAACTGGCCCGCGACGACCAATCCACTTTTCAGGAAACTGTTCATCTAGGAATGCTCGGACCTGACACCCATAATGTGGTGGTGCACCATCTTGCTGGAAAAACTCAGGGAACGTGCCAGCTTCAGTGCATAAAGAGGGAAACATCTGCAAAAAAAAAAAAAAAACTGCATCATGTAGCAATTTCAAATATCCAGTGGCCTTGAGGTTTCCATTGATGAAGAATGGCCCCACTATCTTTGTACCCCGTATACCACACCATACCATTACTTTTTTTGTTCCAACAGTCTAGGAGGGATCTATCCAATGTGGGTTAGTGTCAGACCAATAGTGGTGGTTTTGTTTGTTAACTTCACCATTCACATAAAAGTTTGCCTCATCACTGAACAAAGTCTTCTGCCTGAACTGAGGGTCCTGTTCCAATTTTTGTTTTGCCCATTCTGCATTCCGCCGAAGGGATGTTCGACTAATGCCACTCTCCAGTGACATGCGGCGAGTGCTACGCTGTGGGCTCTTGCTGAATGAAGCTAGGACAACCACTGATGTTTGTTCATTAGTGACAGTTTTCATGCGTCCACATTTTGGCAAATCCAACACTGAACCAGTTTCACGAAACTTAGCAAGCAGTTTGCTATCTGTAGCATGGGAGATGGGTGGTCTCGTAGGGTGTCTTGCATTGAAATCTGCTGCAATGACCCGGTTACTGCGTTCACCAGATATCAACACAATTTCGATCCGCTCATCATGTGTTAACCTCTTCGACATGTCAATGGCTGTGAACAAAGAGAAACTTGTAAATAACTCATGAAAGAATAAAGTTACATTAAAACCAAGCACACCATTGTTTTTCTTGTGAAATTCCCAATAAGTTCGATGTGTCACATGACCCTCTTCATATTGAAAAAAAAAAGTTGGATCCAAGATGGCCGACTTCCAAATGGCCACCATGGTCACCACCCATCTTGAAAAGTTTGCCCCCTCACATATACTAATGTGCCACAAACAGGACGTTAATATCACCAACCATTCCCATTGTATTAAGGTGTATCCATATAAATGGCCCACCCTGTAGTAACACCCTTGAAAATATCAATATTATTTTTTAAATAATTGGATTCAATGAAATTTATTTATTTTTATCTTCACAAGACTTCTCTTGTTTCGTTTAGCCAGAGGTATGCTGTGGGATATTGGGTCAGAGGGGTGAAGGTTGGCCTATTGGTGCTACTGGAGGAGCATGAACAAGCTGTTAAAGTGGCTGTGCCCCCTTAAAGGGACTGGGTGACTATGCAACAGCTTTAGGAGTGGTGTTTGGTCAGGTCTGTGCTCAGAACATTGAAGTCTAAAAGGACTGGATGTACACCTCTGAACCCATCCAAGCGTTTTCTATTGGACTTCACATTGCTGAGAAAAGAAACTCTTGTTGCCAAAGACTCTGAGACATCTATGATATTGTAATATAAAAGAATAAGAGACTGAGAGCTGGTGCTCTCAAGGAATTTTACTAGCCTTAAAGCAAAATAAAAACCTGTATTCTCCTTTTTTGGGGCAAATAATTGTTTTGGAAGAATAAAGAATAAAGTGGTATTGTTAGACCAGCTTGTTTTCATAGAAAAACAATCTGTTGAACTAACTACATTAGTGGGCTACAATTGGAGACAACATACTTTTTTGAATAGATGAAAAGTGGGACTAAGCCAACACTAGAGAAATATAACTAATTAAGCCCATAACCAATACTACTATACTTGAGCTGACTTAAAAAAATATATATTTACAAATTGAGTCACCTTAAGACTTTAAACAAGGTACTTGTGTCAACTAAACAGCAATATGAAATATTTTGTTTGGCCAACAAATTTCTCTAAAAGTTAATTAAACGTAAACAAGTATAGCGACAAGTTGCATTGCTTTTTAATGTTGCTTTTTAATGTGTGTTAAAAGGAGTTGTGCAGTTTTCCGCTGTCCTGATTGCACTGCATCAGGACAGCGGAAAACTGCACAAACATTTGTTGGACAATCAATTAAAGAACAACATACTCCAGATGATTTTACTCACAACAATACACATAGCACTGGATATCAGCAAAGATGAAAAAAAAAAAAAACAATGTACTGGAATATGGAAGTATTGACTTAATCATAATTAATGATGTTGACTCTCTCTTGGGAGAAGATGAAGCAATAATGATGGAGACTGAACAACACAAAATACGTGTGTGAATCTGTTCCTTCTGGTAATATTTTGGCCAGATGGCATGGAAAGGATTATGATGCAGATGAAATAAAATATTTATTGTAAAAGACAAAGAGCTGCAGATTGAACATTCCTGACTATTTTTCTGTTGCAACAAGGATCCTTGAAGTGATAAAAAGGCTGCTTTACTTACTCACTTATCGTCTATACTGAATATCATCACTCACAGACTCAATCATACATTACAAGCAATTTGAGGATGCCAATTAGCAAATCTGTAGGTCTTTGGACCGATGGAGGAAACCCACCAAGCATGGGGAGAAAATGCAAACTTTCAGAGAAAGGAATCGAACGCGGACCCTGGTGGTGCAAGGCGACAGTGCTAACCACTACACCAACGTGATGTGTAAGGCTACTTTAAAATACCTCAAATCTAGTTTACAAATTAGAAAAACAATATACGTGGTTTATGCTTACTGTATAAATCATCAGATGAACATTTTTAAAAAATTTTGGTATCTGTCTGCCTAGTTGGTTTTACGGATCATAGTTTATGTAGAGCTAATATCCCTGCTGAAAAAAACAGCATAGATCAGCATACCTGGTTAACATTATACCAGCATATGTTGTGTTTTGGTGCTCGTATGCTGGTGACCAGCATATATTTTGCATTACAGTGCCATGATACTATGCCGTTCACCACCCCATCTAATGTTGGTATGGTATAAAAGCCAGAATACATGAAAGATTGTCAGACACTATGTAAAATATAAAACAGAATCAGTGTAAAATCAGCTTTATTGGTCAACACAAACAATATCAACATTGTGTAATATGTAACAATATATACAACATGCACATTTGTAACAATATGATAATTTAACAATGAACAGCAAATAGGTTTGATAAAAAAATAATAACAAAAACATGAGACCAACCTCTCAGGGACACTTTCACACACAGTTACTTTCACACCACAGGAGTGTAAATGAGTGAGCTTGGCCCTCACTCTTTATTTAGGGGTCTGCAGGTTTATGGGCCCTGAAGTAGTTCTTACATGTCCTGACATTTGTGTATTTTTCTTACTTATGAACATACAAATGTAACCTTACTTAAAAGCATCACTTCTTTCACCTCTTTCACCCAGTGCAAAGTAAATGAGGATTGAGGGAAGAGTGACACAGAAGATCTTATACACAGAAGGCACGTTTCTGGCATATTGTAAATATGGCCATGAAAGGGTAAAACAGTGGAAACAGGAACAGTGCACTATGAAGAAAGGGTGTTAGGTTTGTAAAAGCCCACTTTTACACCCTATAGAAATACATCTTTGTGCCTCTCTCAAAAAGCAGTTTTTGTTTAACTCAAGATACAAGTGAACATCGCATACCTGGCATTTCCATGGTGTTTATGGCTGCTTACCATAAACTGATTTGCAATTCACACAGACCCTGGGACCAGAAGTGGTAACATTCCTGGCATCTGAGGTCAGTCCATGTGCTGGTTGTGTGCAGTCACAGGTGAAGCCTTATCGTGTGGTCAACCGCTTAAATAAATACAAGAGATCCGTCCCGAATCCAGACCCCAGTCGTGGTCGAGGTTCCCATGACATAGTGATGGTCCGCCTTTATCGTGCCTGCTTGTTTGCATTTGGTCTCTGTAGTGTTTTCAATAATAGCGAAACACCAAGCTAAACCATCAATGAAGAGCCTGGAGTAGTTTTTGGGCTTAAATCAAACTTTACTCATGCACACACAAGTGAAACACTTGCATACACATATATGAAACAGTCACACATCTATATATACTACTAACTGCTCACACAACTACATATGAAATGCGCGCACACACACACCTATGAGACTCGCGCACATATACACAAACTTTCCGTGCACATACACCTATGAGATGCGCGCACATATACAGTAATTATGCGAATGTCCTGATTCGTGAATATGTCAACATGTCTTCGTTAAAACGTAAAAATGTGTCGAGCACCATCAGAAGACATGAATGAACAAATATAATCATGAAGTGCTTCAGGCTTTTTATAAAAAATAATCATCTGTCTTTTTTGCTGTTTGTGTCCAGCATATTTCATCCATTACTTGATAACGGCTGGAAATAATAGCTGGAATGTGATTGTGGATTTATGACTGAAATAAAGCTGTTCATCGGCGTGCGTCAACCTGCTGCTCGTACTTTCACTTTACAAAAGGTGCTATTCTGTCCTCTGCATGTGTGTCTGACATGCATATACAGATAGCTAAATACTGAGAGGAGATGATGGGTTGACTTCAATGACCACTCAGGTAAAATTAAGTAAGTACAGTATTCTCTTTACTTGACTTTGTTACGGTCTTTTCCCTTTTTTCTTTCTCTCTTATTTTTTGTGAAACTGCAAATCAATACAAAAATTTTAAAGTGACGGTTACTGTTACTTACGTACTCACGATTACTTAAAATATCAAAAAGTTCTGAATACTCAAAAAGGTCTATTAATTTGACCTAATTGCAATTATTTAAGTTAACAGTACTCAGTGTGTTTAATTACTTTGAGCATTAGCAATATGCGGTTTCAAGAGATGCGTTAAGTAAATTAACGATTTCCTTGAAAACCGATAACACTCTTTCAAATAATCATTAGGAAATTAAAAGACATCAATACGCGGTCTTATAACTCTCTCCCGGCTGAAAAAAACTCGTATAATTTGTGCCTCCACGTCCACAGGATCATCATTAAAAGCACACATCATGCTCAATAAACCTCCTGAAACAAACTTACCCAGGAACATAACCTGCTACCGAGCAGGTTATCTTCAGAGGGTAAGTTGCTATGGTTACAAAGATACCCAGAAAGTTACCTCCGTGTTTGGAACCGAAAGTTGAGGTTATCCACAAACTTACTCTTAAACTTACCCGGGTATGTCACATAACCTGCTTTCTGGAATACCCCCCTGCTTTATGAGTCCTTTTGTTAGCATACACAACAAATAAAGTTTTGTCAAACAAAACGTGGACGTGGAGGCACAAATTATATGAGTTTTTTTCAGCCGGGAGAGAGTTATAAGACCGCGTATTGATGTTTTTTAATTTCCTAATGATTATTTGAAAGAGTGTTATCGGTTTTCAAGGAAATCGTTAATTTACTTAACGCATCTCTTGAAACCAAATATTGCTAATGCTCAAAGTAAGGTTTAAGTCCTAATTAAACCTGTGTGAAACAGCACCCTCTAGAGGGGAGAAAAAGGTAATGAAACACTTGGCGTAACAGGTGCAGACATACTCCCCCTGAAAGTCATCGCCTCTTGCAATAATGCAGATCAAACATACATCACCTGACCATGAATAAAAAGGAATATTTAAGCATATACGTAAAATGTATTTCACTTAAATATTACAGATTAAAACAAGCAAAGACGCATTGTATTGAGCGAAAAGACTAAAACAAAAACAAAATAATGTTTGCTTCAGCATTGGAGATAATATTGTTTTAGGCTAACTTTATTAAAGATTATACACTTTCGTATTCCTTGTTGTACTTCGTCTTTTTGCACACGCGTGTGCATCTTTAAATTTGAACAGAAAATAATAATGGGCTGGTAGGCACATTATTTTTTCATGTAACTTAAATGGCTGAATGAAGTTAAATATACACAATAAATTAATAATTGCGTTTGCTTTACATTTGAGCACTCTTTTATTGTATATACTACAATATCATATATGTGTGTCTAATGCTGTTTTATTCATATTTTACATTACCTGCAGTTTGTAATTTACTTGCAATTGTACTTTTAAAATGTTACCTACGCAGGACTTTAGATGGGTAAACGAAATAGGAGTCTCACATACTCCTATTTCGTTTCCCGTGCTTGTGATACGTACGGGAAGACCTTTCCGTTTGGAGATGGCGTGGGATTATTAATTAAGAACTTAAACGGAAACAAAAGGAAACTGAAAACACAAAATAAACAGAGCGCCGCCGTCTCTACGCGAGAACGGACGGGCTCTGAAAACTAAAGCAAAAACTTGTATCCTCTCGGGGCTTATGCCCTTATTTATTTGAGAGAGAGGGGTTGTAAACTGAGCGCGTGCCGCTCTCTCTCTCTCGCCAGATTTTCCCAGCAAACATTTGGACGTTAGATGACCGTTGAAATGACGTCCTTCCGACACGTCCCGTCATGGTTGAAAAATAGTTCCAAAATGAAAGTTGAACGGACGTCTTTGACGTCAACTTGCCGTGAATTCGACGTCTTGTCTAAAGTTTCGTCGGCTGGATGATTTTAAGATGTGTTGCTGAGTAATGTCCGTGTACTTATGAGCCGCATATTTATGCATGTAAAAGTCCCTATTGTGAAACACACATTAGAACATGAAAGGTTAAAAAAACGTCCAAAATCAGTCCAGTCAGACCTCAACGTCTATAAAACGTTTAATCGACGTTTACATTACAAAACATTTTGTATTAAACAAATAAGAAAAAATATATTTTTATATACATATAAATAGATGTAATAAATATTATACACATACATAATTGTATATATAATATATTTACATATTTGTGTGCATATGTATATCTCTGTCATGACTTCCAGTAACTGGGGCGGACACAGATGCAGGGTTTACGTAAACGAGAGTTCTTTATTATCTCTTTACACAATCTTCAAATGAAATAAACAAAAGAGAACGCAGTAGCACTGCAGATGACTCCCCCGGCTGGAGTTGCAGATAGGCAGGTTACTCGGTCCTGGGGGAGAGACAAGACAACACGTAGCTCGTGGACAGCGTGAGAACAGACAAAGGGCTACTGGTTCGACCAGAGTAAATAGAGACATACAAGGAAGACACAGGTGAACTTAATTTGGTTTACCAGAAAGAACTAGTACCTACGTAGACACACTAGGGGGGGGGGGACAAAGAGCCGGCTCAGTAATCCGGTGAACCAGATCTTATTCCCCAGGGCTGAGGTGGCACAGATGTGACAATCTTATATATACAAACATACACACAAATATAAAATTATACAACATTTTAAACTAAAGCCTACAGTACAACAGTAACTGAGTAACATCAGCTAAACAAGAACAAAAAGGACATGGACACTCGAATTATTGCTGTCAGCTGTTAATGGCTCATTTCTTATATCCGCCACCCCTCTTCCTGGAGCATGTTTTAGATGTTCCGCCATTGCTACCTCAATCTCGGAGTCTGTAGCATTTGGGCTCCATCTTTTCACTGCATCTGAGGAAAGTTAATATTTAAAAATTTGAAAAATTGTAGACACATGAAATGCACTTGATTTGAAAAAAATGTCTTTATGACCCTACAACTAAATTAAAAATATGTCTTACAAACTTCTTTCTACAAACTTACTTCTTTTTATTGTGTAAAGCTGCTTTGCGACAATGTCAATTGTTCAAAGCGCTATATAAATAAAATTGACTTGACTTGACTCTTGGAACAACATTTTATCAGTTTCATTAATGAAGCATTAGGGAAAAAGTTATCAACATGCATTACATTACATTACATTTGTTAATAAAAGATGTTCTGCATTAAATGTGTGTTAGGTTAATAAAAAAAAAAACAGCATGTCCCCTTCCCCTTCAAAACCACTGTGGTTGAGAAAGTCCCATAACTCTGGGGAAGTGAACAGGACATTTCTGTGGTATTTAAAACAATATTCCTTGAACAGATAAAAAAGGTACCAATAAAAATTACATAAATACTAAATAATTTCACATCATAAGGCCAAAAATACCTTGAATTATATTGTATAAGGAGGTAGCTCCAAATGCCTTCTTTTGAAGTTGGGCACCACCCTCATATTGAATTTTGCCTTTAAGACATTCGACATGATTCTGTGAAAGAAATTACTCAGGATTACGTCTCCTTCAGTAAAAATTACATGCAAAGTCAATATTACAATTATCAGTTGTAATATTTTTACCGTGTCACTTGCATGCAATGTTAAACTGTTATACACTTTCACAACTAATCATCTGTCATGTAACAAGTTCCCTGAACTTGTTGTTAAATATCCACATTTTATGTGACAACCAATTAGTCATTAATGGTTTACACTGAAATTAGGTTTAGATTTTTTGGTAGACTAAGTCAGTACAGACATCTAAAACGTTCTGAACAAGAAAATAGGCACGTATGTGAGAGATAATAAAAGATTAAATCCTGAAATTAATAAATAAGACTAGGTTTATTATTGTGGCCATAATGTACATGTACATTTTATTTATGAATTATGCAGCAATACAAACAATACTAAACATTTAGACTTCTTATGGTCCAATTGAACCTAGACAAAATACATACCTGTTCATGACTTTGTTAACACAGTCCATGACAGAAGATCCCCTAACTCTGGACAGAACCTAAATGTGACACCACAATCTGTAGTATGATATTTTTAAAAGGGCACATTCTTTTTGTCACATTTAAAACTTACGCAGATCGACTTCTTCTCTTCATCTTTGATGGACTCTTCAAAGGATTTCAGGTCACTCTCCGAATCCAGTCTCTTTATTGATGATGTACATGTTGGGTTGCCAGGGTCCACAATGGCAGCTACTCACTAAAGTTTCTCTTTTAAGTCAAACAACATTGCAAACACCTTCCTTTGGAATCCTGGAAGAAAAAAATCAGTAGATTAATATGTTAAACATCTACACATTACTACTTAAATTTCTGAAATGTGACACTTTGTGTTTATGCAGGACATTAGGCTTCTCAGTTTATTTATAATCTTGTTTGCCTGCTGATTAGCGGGGAGAATAAGGTCATAAAAACTTAAGTGCAAGACTGAATTGACAGCCAGCAAAAACACTGGTATTTATTGTCCTTCAATACTTCGTTAGCAACAAATACTTGTAGTTCTAACAAACAGTGACAGCAAACTGTGAATGCATAATGACTTCGCTTAAATATGCATTTTATTTTACTGCCTAGGCTTTTAAACACACCACATATTTTATATTATATATACAGTCATTTCTTACTTGCAGTTGACATGGGGTAAGCACTTCTTGAGGGTCTGGTGCCACCTGTTAAAAAATGTAAAAAATGTAAAACTAAATTTTGATAGGACAAGCTGATGGCTGGAACAGACCAACATACATACATACCCTTACTTCTGTGCTCTCTCCGGGATGCAGCTGTTAAGAAGCAGGCCAATGTTAGGACACGCTGTCATTAATGTTTCACCACACACAGACAAAAATAACACGGTATTTAAAGAAAACACAAACAACCCATGTTGTATTATTTGAACTACTTCGTGGATGTACCAAACATTTAGACTTCCTATGGTCCAATTCAACCTAGACAAGTATTGTAGCCATATTATCGTTAACAATAACTAAAAAGGTTAACCTGGTCCTACCCTGGTCGTCGAGTGCCACGAACCTGCTTGCTTTCCAACTATACCTGCCCTACTTACTGCTGATTAATATTTACTTAATTATACAATTTATCAAAATGATCAAAATATTATATACCAAAGAATCATATTTTTCATACAGACCGGAGTGACTCAGATTCATTATGCAAAATGCAGCACCATAAAGCATTACTGAAGCTGAGGCCATACTCTGGTATTTCCATACTCTGGTAGTCTCCTTCCTGATCTATTCTATATTTCACCTTGTTCGATCCTTGTCGGTGATCATTGTGCCTTACCTCACCTGCACAAAAATAGTTAACGTTATGGTAGTGTAAATTATTAATACAGTAAATCACTGGAAAATTTTAGGATATGTAAACATTAGGAAAAACTAACAATTAATCAGCATCAGAAGCACATGTCTCATAGTGTTGCTGGTTAACCTAGGGTATGGATTAAATCAAATTCAAATTTTATTTGTCACATACACAATCATACACAGTACGATATGCAGTGAAATGCTTAGGCAACTGCCCTGACCTTAGAACAAGAAAGAAACAAAAAAACAAAAAAACAAAACAAAAAAGTTACTTATCTTATCTTATCAAGGATTACCACCTTGATACTGATGATCATGAAGCCTGTTATCACCTGTGTAGAAAACACACCAAAACAAAGTCTATATTCTTTTTGCTGTTTCATATCTCAAAATATCTAAAAGGCTTTAAAATTGATCCTACACTTGCACCATCAAACCCTGCAACAATCAGACCTTATTCTAGAACATATCTAACTGTTACTTATAAACAGTTTGCATGTTTCCAAACTCTTCTTACCCTCCCCCACTCCAATCTTATCTGAAATTATATCTTTATACCACTTTTGATCGACAGAACCTGCAGGGATAATTGGAAAACAAGGCCAGGTGTCCTTGAGGACCAGGGTTGGGAGCTCCATATCTATTACACCATGTTCCTGCAGTAGCATGAAACTGCCCTGCTCATTTGTAAATATTTTTTAAGGCAATGAAACAAAATCCAGCCAACTTAACATTATGGGGATTGTCATTTTGCCATGGGTTTTCCACCAAGAAGTTTGCTCAACTGCATAAAATAGCTTAACTTAAGTGTAGAGACCGTATGGGGCTTTATACTTGCGAACTCATGCTAACAGAGTTTATTTTAGGAGAAGCCTAACATTAACACTACTAACTTTTAGCCTACTAGTAAATTTTAGCCAAAATCAAACTCAATTTCAATTCCTTCGTGCCAAACAAGTAAAACTTATAAACATTTATAAAAACAATACAAACAGTATACTCACCAAACAAGTATACTGTTAACTTACGATAGTAAGTTACGATGTTAACTTGCACACTCCTCAAGGCCTCCTCTTCTCTTGGCAGTAAATAAAAGATGAAAATGCGCTAACTCTCAAGATAAGCTAGAATACCGCGAAATATTGCGAGATTTTCCCCAAAATTCTAATAAAAAAAGTTTATTTATTCACATGGAGCAATTATACGCACGCAGAGTAGGTTTGTTTTTTGTTTGTTTTTTTAAGTTTGCCACATCCAACTCGGACTATAAATGGTGACCAGATATATAAATGTTTATATGTAAATGCATACATTTCATAAAAATAATAAAATCATTATGTAATATATGAAAACACAGGTCGCGTAATGTCAAATGCAGTGGCTTCACAATCTTAACCGCATAGAGCACTTTGTGAATATATAATTTGTCATAAAACAAGATGTAAATAAAAAATTATTGTGTTTTTCATAAAAATGTTCTCCCGTTTTACCCAATGAGTCTTGCTTGACTCTAGACGTGCATAGGACGTTAATGGCCGTCTATTCACAACCTCTTAAAACCTACTCGGGGCACTACTTTTTATTGCAGTATTAACCACGGTGCCAGTACAATCGCTTTTGCATGTTTTGCGCTCAATATAAACATCCTTTAGAGTGGATTTGATAAAGGATCATGATGGACTGTAAATGCATGTGTAAAGGACGTCACATAGTGGACCTTCTCTCACACATGCACTCACTATTGAAAACAAAAGTCAAAGTGACTGCTATACATGCAATCCCAGACAACTGTAGAGATGTACAAATGTATCTGAATGCATTTTTAGGAAATGTATTGTGTCACATATTTTTACCGAATTATGCCGTCTTACCGCGACGACATTGCCGTCGGACGAATGTTTGCTGGGTTTAGACAGACAGAGGCTTGGGCTTTCCCTCCATCTTTTAACAGCGCGCTTAGTCTGTCTGGCAACCGTGTGTATAAGTGGCCGCGCCGGTGGCTTTTCAGAACTCCGTGTGGTGGCAGCTTGCGGATCCGCCCGTTCTGAACAGTTTAAGCGCGGCTCTGCCACTCGTGTGACCCGCGTCGTTACAAATACTTTGTGTAATTCACAAAATTACTGAATTGAATATGTTCAGATTTTGTAAAATAACGACAACCGTTTCCTTCCTAGACCTTTTGTATGAACTGAAGCTCAGCACGTCTTCTTTTCTTGTTTTAATCTGTAATATTTAAGTGAAATATATTTAGCGTATGTGCCTAAATATTCCTTTTTATGGACAGATGTATTACGAAGTGAAGACCTGTTGTTCAGTTAGTGTTAACGATGCGAATGTCCTGATTCGTGAATATGCCAACATATCTTCGTTAAAATGTGTCGACATTGAGCACCATCAGGAGACATGAATGAACAAAAAATCTATATATTTTTGTAAATATTCTTGTATGCACACGAAGTGCTTCGGGGTTTTTATAATAATAAACACAATGTTTTTTTGCTGTTTGTGTCCAGCATTTCAACCATTATTTGAGCATGGCTGGAAATAAAGCTGGAATGTGGTTGTGAATTTATGACTGAAATAAAGCTGTTCATCGCCATGCGTGAACTCCGATTTGTCCGTAAAGTTTCACTTTACAAAAGGCAGCGTTTTGATCAAAATGCTGATAAACCCGTTTGATTTATCGATAAAAATGCCAGAAAGTCATTGCGTCTCGCAATAATACAGATCAAACATAATAAATAAATAAAAAGGAATATTTAAGCATATACGCGAAATACATTTCACTTATTATTTCACAAGATTAAAACAAGGAAATAAGACGTGCTGAGCTCCAGTACATTGTGCTGGCGAAATACATTTTAGACGTTTTAAGCCCCTCAATTCTCCCAATTCCCCCATTAGCGAAACTGGTTTGATAACTTCACACCTAAGAAGAGGTGAGAAGAGGGATTACAGTAACTGGGGGTCTGCATGTGTTCACCTCGGAGCGCGTTGTATTCAGCGAGAAAAACAAAACAAAATAATGTTTGCTTCAGCATTAGAGACAATATTGTTTTAGGCTAACTTTATTAAAGATTATACACTTTTGGATTCTTTGTTGTACTTCGTCTTTTTGCACACGCGTGTGCATCTTTAAATTCGAACAGAAAATAATAGTGGGCTGGTAGGCACTTTATTTTTCATGTAACTTAAACAACTGAATGAAGTTAAATATACACAATAATTTAATAATTGCATTTGCTTTATATTTGAGCACTCATATGTAAATAGCTTTTTCATTGTATATACTACCATATCATATATGTGTGTCTAATACTGTTTTATTCATATTTTACATTACATGCAGTTTGTAATTTACTTGCAATTGTACTTTTAAAATATAATCTACGTATCTACAGTATAAGCATATTTAACTACTTCAGCAGTGAATGAGAAATTTGGTCTGGCTTTTAGATAAAGACCTTAGTTGACATAATTTTATTATTTAATTAATTATCTTATTATAAATACAATTCTTATTCTCTGTATTCTTGTTGACTATAGTCCTTCAGAGCAAGCATGGTGTCAGAAGATTCTGCTGAATCTCTTCTCAACTTTCATTCAAGATATGTGTGAATTTATCGAACTGGGTGCACTGTTTATTTATTATAATAAGTGGTGCAGAAGTGTATAATAAACCGAAAAGATAAACGCAAAAAAGATGGACAGCTATTTATTTATCATTTTAAATATTTATCAACAACATCCATCCATCAATGCAGTTGTTATGTGGGGGTGCCACAATATGGCGGCCCTCGTATTAAATCATGTATGGAAGCCCCGATGCAGGACTTGGAGGGGTATGGGCCGTGGATTGTTTATTTCGGTGGGAATAATCGGCTCGCGTGAACACCACGCAGCGTCACAAAGGGAAGGAAGGCGCGCTTATGTCGGCGTGTGCCACCGTGCTTTTGTCACAACGAACAGGTATTTTGTTTTTTATTCTTGTCTTTTCACTTTCCCTTCTCACTTTTTTCTTTTCTCTTCTCACTTTTCTTGTTTCTCTTTTCACTTTCCCTTCTCACTTTTCTGTTTTCTCTTTTCACTTTCCCTTTTCTCTTTTCTGTTTTCTCTTTTCTGTTTTTCTCTTTTCACTCCCTATACCAGAGCCACGCTCTCGTACCTGGTGCTATCTAATGTTCGCACAGCGTGCGCTGGTTTCTGGGAGCTTAAATATCCTTCCGGCCAGGTGTAGTTCGTCAACCTTGATTGCCAGTGCTACGGGGTTGCCTAGCAACCGCCCGTCGCATGTGTGGCCGTGTTACAGCAGTATGCATTTTAATCGATAGATCGCATGTGTTCATCACCTTTTGATCAAAACGCTGCCTTTTGTAAAGTGAAACTGCGAGCCGCCAGTTTGAAATGAATTGTAGATTAATTTTAAAGCACGATTTAGTGCATCTCATTTCATTATTATAAACATAATTTATGAATTACACTCGAACGGGCGGTAGAGCTCTGATTAGACTACGTACAGGAGGCTCAACATCTCTGAGCCCAAGCCTCATTTAAATAATAATAATAATTAAAAAAAATTATATATATATATATTGTAAGTAAACAACAGTAGCACAAGTTTAGAAAAAAAATATTTAGACTCTAAATAGATGCCGAATTATTTTTAAGGTGTGCCAGCTGGCACTATTCTTATATTGCTCTTTGTCAGGGTAAATCGTTCATTGACAACCCCGTAAAATTCCATATACTGTAAATAGGTACTGTACATCTGTATGAATAAACCCCCATGAAAATTGTGAATTCAGGGAAAGGCTCCCCCGCGAGAGGTTTTGTACGGACCACTGAGCTTCTACAGATTCTAAAATTGACAGTTACTGTTTTTTAATACATGCAGTGGAAGAGTCTGAGAAATTATTTACCATAAGCTTTGTTGTATTGTTTTTACACAATCTATGCTATTTTACAAATGGAATATTTTTTATGTTACACTCTTAAAACTGCTGGGTTAAATGTTAAAGTGCTGGATTATTTTTCTATTTATTATTATTTAGTAGATTGCCTGTTAGAAATATCCCAAATGAAATTAATCCGCTGTTTTAACTACTGCAGGGATAGTTAATCAGCGGTAGTTTTCACTACTACTACTAATGATAATAATACTGAATGGAGAAAGCGCAGTCAAAGAAGAATCACCATTGAGAAGAAAATGAAGAATAAATACATATCAGTATTTAAAGTTTGAGCTCAACACATTTATGAGCTCTGTCGCTTGCTGTCAATGGGCGCATAGGGTTAGGGTTAGAGAGAACGCATTTTTGGCTAACCACAATTCCACAGTCTGAAGTTATCTCAGATCACTATCTTGTCTCGATTAAAGTGTGTCATAGTAATAATGTACGCACAGCACCTTCCTGAGTGGGATGGACACTGTCCTGCCCTAACAGGCCAGCTTTGCCCTCAAAAGTCTTCCAGTTATCTATGAAGCCCACATTGTTTTCGGAGCACCAGCTGGACATCCAGCGGTTCAGCGACCATAACCTGCTGTAAGCTATGTCGCCACGTCTCATTGGGATGGGACCAGAGCAAACTACTTCATCGGACATCGCCTTCGCTATTTTAAACACCTCTGTAAAGTTATGCTTGCTAACCTCTGACTGACGAAGGCGTATATAATTAGCTCCAGCATGTATAACTATATTAGAGAACCTATGCTGTCCTAGAGCCCTAAGATTACTGGCTATGTCCGGTCCTCTGGCTCCTGGGATACACCTGACCACTGCCGCTGGTGCCCCTAAAGGCCTAGCTAATTTCACGTGCCTCAGTATAGCGTCTCAGTCTCGGGTGCATCACTGAGGAGAGCAAACCTGTTGGACACGTGAAGCGCAGACGAGGTGTGCTCCGGTGGGCTAGCCTTAGCATTAGCTTTGGCTGAACGAGTATGTCGCCGAGTCGTCACCCACTCGCCCTGCTGTGAGGGCTCTACTGCCAGAGTCGGGGGCTGGTTATGAACAGGAAAAATACTTTTTTACAATACAAACTTACTGTAATCCCTCTTCTCACCTTTCATTCACAATAGGTGTGAAGTTATCAAACCGGTTTCACTGATGGGGGAATTGGCAGAATTGTGGGGTTTAAAACGAATTAACAAGACCGAGCAGATGTCTCTGCCTAAAATGTATTTCGCCAGCACAATGTACTGGAGCTCACACAGCACTCTTCTTTCCTTGTTTTAATCTGTAATATTGTGAAATAATAAGTGAAATGTATTTCGCGTGTATGATTAAATATTCCTTTTTATTTATGGACATGTGTATTATGTTTGATCTGCATTATTGCAGGAAGCGATGACTTTCTGGCATTTTTATCGATAAATCACACGTGTTTATCAGGTTTTTGATCAAAGCGCTGACTTTTTGTAAGTGACAGTTCACGCACAAATCGGGGTGCACGCACGCCGATGAACAGCTTTTTTTCAATCATAAATTCACAATCACATTCCAGCTATTATTTCCAGCTGTGGTCAAATAATGGATGAAATAATTATTTAATGCTGGACACAAACAGCAAAAAAACATGATTATTATAAAAAGCCCGAAGCACTTCGTGTGCATATAAGAACATTTACAAAAAAATATATTTCTTTGTTCATTCATGTCTTTTGATGGTGCTCAATGTCGACACATTACGTTTTAACGAAGATATGTTGACATATTCACGAATCAGGTAGTTAGTTAACACTATCAGATGCGCACAAGCCCGCACAATTGTGGAACAACTGAACACAGGTCTTCACTTCGTAATACACATGTCATAAATAAAAAAGAATATACATATACGCTAAATATATTTCACTTAAATATTACAGATTAAAACAAGGAAAGAAGAAGTGCTGAGCTTCAGTTCATTGTGATGCGGACAAAAGTCTAGGAAGGAAACAGTTGTCATTATTTTACAAAATCTGAATATATTCGGTAAATTTGTGAATTACACTGAAAGTATCAACTCCAACTATGAAGTCTGATTTAATTGGTACCATTAAACATTTTATTTGTATTTATTCTATTTTTTTTTTGCTGGCGAAATACATTTTAGGCAGAGACGTCTGCTCGGTCTTGTTAATTCCTATTAAACCCCTCAAATCAGAATATGAAAATGTATAATCTTTAATAAAATTAGCCTAAAACAATATTGTTTCCAATGCTGAAGCAAACATGTGTAAGCATATTTTAGTAAAATATATTTGTAATGTAACAATATGACAATATTAATCAACATAATATTAACCTTAATAATAATATATAACATATAATATATATATATATAATAATAATATATATATAATATATAATATTTGAATAACAAAGGATAAAAAGTAAGCAGAGAAGGACCCATGCACAAGATACCAGGAAAAATGAAAGAGATAAGGAGAGCAGGCACAGGGGGCCACAGTAAGGAGATAGAGATACTCAGTGTACCAGGCGAATCTAAAGACACAGATAAAAGGTGCACGTAGGAATGCATTTAATGAAAAAACATATATTATAATTGTCAACAAACGTATGGGGAAAGTACCTGGCAAGGAATACGTGCTCATTAGACTATAAATCACATAGCTAAAAGATGTGCAAATACCGGTGTGCATTGGAGTCAGGAACGACACAGAGATAAGAAAGAGGCACACAGACGCTGGTATGTACATCATGTTTAATAAAGAAAGAACACAAGAAATAAAAGTACATTAAACATAGTTTATAAAAGCATATAGTAGAATACAAAATATATGGCCCAAAATAAAAAGTAGAAAATAAGATGAGGGGCCTGTAACATTAACAGTAAAAGAGAAGAATTACACATCAAACCTTCTATGAGCCAGCACAACTCCAATAGGGAGATCAGTCAGAGGAATAAAAGTAGAATGACCACGATTCAAAAGTGGCATAGACACGGGAGGAAAATCCGTTTGGGTGCCAACAGACACCTTAAAATCGGTCTGAGTGCCAACGGATACATAACAGTCAGGCCTTTGGATGGATGGCGCTGGAGTGCTGGACTCCGGCCTTACAGGGCTAAAAGATTGAGAAGGACTATCGGCCTCCAAACGCAGTCTTTTAGAAGGACCAGGCTTGTAGTCACCCTTCTTAAAATAAGTGAGGCCTTTCTCCCGTAGATATTGCATCAAGGATCCAGAGGACTCAGGTTCTTCTTGAACAGAACTCACCGAGGCCCGGTCCATAGCAGGCTCAGTAGGGTTGTAGTCCTCAGAAGGAGCATAATCCGGACTGCCCTGACTGTCGGAGTCATCCAGAGGGATGTAGCCAGTGTTAGAGCAGTTGCGACTAGCTGGAAATATAAAGGTAAGAATGTGTCAGACACCAAAAGAGGGAAAATGAGGGAAAAAGTAAAGAAACAATACGAGGGAGATGCTTACCCATGGTTGGTCTCTTGAGAAATGAAGAACAAACCGGAAAACCAAGAGAAGTATAGTAAAAATAGGTAACGCCCCACTATTTTTAAAAACTGAAGAAAGGAAAATGTAAGGATAATGGAAAACAATTAATAAGGGAATTAAAACATAATGGGAAATAATATGAGCATAAGGCGGAGTCAGATGACGAGGTATATGACGTAATAAAATGAGTCAGATGACGAGGTATATGACGTATTAAAATAAGATATAAAAACTATAGTTATAATAGGAGAATTTATAAGAAAAAGTTGGATTATAATGGGAACATCTTCCAGGAATTAGGTTGGACATCTTCCAGGAATGAGGAGAACTAACAAAGGTGGGGGTGATGAGGATGGGCACCTCCTCTTGATAAGACTGTATAAAAAGGCATGATTATTTCTGTAGAATTCAGTCCGTTTTTGGTAGTGCTTAGACTTCCAATCTAGGCATTGCTAAGCTGGCTCACTTGGGTTTTATTGCTGCAATAAATCCTGTCTACTTCATCCAGATCTGCACTGAGTGAGAAGTCTTTCTTTGATTATTTTTACTAAATTTAAGTACATGTTTAATAACTTGTATTGAGGCAACATCAATAGGTGGAAGACGAAAAAATCTCCCACACATGATTTTGATTTTGTTTTAGTCTATTCGTTAGTCAAGTTTCGTTGATGGGGAACATCCACAAAACCCCCAGTTATTCTCACCTTTCATTCATGATTGGTGTGAACTTATCAAACCGGTTTCACTGATGGGGGAATTGGCAGAATTGGGGGGTTTAAAATTAAATAGACGTCTCTGTCTGAAATGTATTTCGCCAGCAAAACATAAACATAAATAGAAACAAATAAAATGTTTAATTGTATCAATTAAATCAGACTTCATAGTTGGAGTTGATACTTGGAGTGTAATTCATAAATTTGTTGAATAAATTCAGATTTTGTAAAATAACGAAACCCGTTTCCTTCCTGGACCGTTTGTCCGCATCACAATGAACTGAAGCTCAGCACGTCTACTTTGCTTGTTTTAATCTGTAATGTGTAAGTGAAATACATTTTGCGTATATGCTTAAATATTCCTTTTTATTTATGGACAGGCGTAGTATGTTTGATCTGCATTATTGCAAGAGGCGATGACTTTCTGGGGAAGTATTGTAACCCACTCAAATATTTGAGAGTATAGAAAACCCTTTCAATATTCTTTAATAACTGAATATATATATACATATATTTTTTTATTATTATTATTCACATTTGTTGTATGTATTTTTTTTACTTCATGTATTGTATGTTCAGGTGTATTGAACTAATGTGAAAGAGAAAAGGGAGGTGTGTTTGTTTGGTTCTGTGCTTCACTATGAGAGAAGTGTGTCGATGGTTGCTGACGTCACTTTTGCGCCAGCTCGTGGTGATGTATGCAAGCCGCATTTCGGCTCACGCTTAACCTTATCCATCTTCGCCATTCCCTTCTTTAAATGTATGCCTGAACTGTTTCATTGCATTAGGTGAGTTATAAATATTCATATTTTCTGCATATTTGTTCCGTATGTTAATGCGTTAATGTATGATGAATGTGAATTATAGGTTCTGTTCGTGAGTTGGACAAAGTGCACAAAAAGTACAAATGTAAATTGTTTGATATGTTAACAGAATTGTTAAACATGTTTGTACACTAGTTTGTGTAAAAATAATGTTGTAAGCAAAGTTAACAAAACTATGAGAGAAGTGTGTCGATGGTTGCTGACGTCACTTTTGCACCAGCTCGTGGTGATATATGCAAGCCGCATTTCGGCTCGCGCTTAACCGTATCCATCTTCGCCATTCCCTTCTTTAAATGTATGCCTGAACTGTTTCATTGCATTAGCTCGTGCTTGTGTGCTGGGAAGATACAGCGTGTGAGTGATGAAATCATACTGTCTCATCGCGTTGCGGTCAATTGGATTCGTGCCAGGAGATAGACGCGTTGGATTTCTCTACGGATGGATTGCGCAATCGGAGGACTCGTTTGTTCTAAGGACGGCAAAGATTCTTCATCGTTCGTTCATCGAGGATTCTGTAGGCATTCATACACGCACACTGACTGAACTGAGTTCGGCATTCATTCAAACCCATTATTCAGCATGCACCTATATTTCATTTGATTGTTTGGACTATATATATATATATATATATATATATATATACATATATTTTTACTTTTATTGTTATTTTAATCTTCACTTGAAATTGTGAATTAACAACTTAACAAAGATTGTATTAGAATGATTTGAAAAGATTTTCTGTTGAATATCTGAAATGGTATTGTAATATAACTGTAGTTGAAAACAAAAGAAAGGAAAAGAAGGAAAACAAGGTTGCTGAATACAAGCTATTCATTAAACCTGATTTCTGTGTATGTGTATTTATTCAAGCAGTTGGTGACTAAACTGAAACAAGTGCAGACACAATTTATAGAACCAATTTTATCTGAAATTCTGCGTTTAGTGTAAGACCCCGAACCCGAGACTCCAAATACTATAAATGCATATGTATGTTTGGTGAGCTCAGACCCTGTAGATATTTTTTCCTCCTTTTGATTGAAATTACTCCAAGGATCGGGTTACAGTATGTCTGTGAAAGTACGAGCCGATGTTCTCGCACGCCGATGAACAGCTTTATTTCAGTCATAAATTCACAATCACATTCCAGCTATGATTTCCAGCCATGGTCGAATGATGGATGAAATAATTATTCAGTGTTGGACACAAACAGCAAAAAAACATGATTATTATTTTTATAAAAATGCCGAAGCACTTCGTGTTCATATTTGTTAAAATCACGTGATTGCAACTCAAATTGCAAATTGTTGGCTTGTGTTAACATGTTCTTGAGAACAAAGCGCAATCTAGTGGTGGCACCAGGTAAATGAATAAATAGAGTTTGAATGGGCGTGTTTACTGCAAAATCTTGACACACCTTTCTGGCAGGAGAGGAAGGGGGGGACCACGGGGTCCAAAGGGAAGCCGCACGGGATCCGCACGGCATTCACATGGCCGGGGCTATTTCGTGTGGCTCCTACTGTATGTGGCTAAGCGAGCTAATTGATGCGCCTCAGCTGTATTGATGCAAGAGACCTGCAGTGGCAGGAAAAAAAAGTCCCTAGCTTACTACAGAACTAAAAAAGATAATGTAGCACAAAGTTACCCACCATGCCCACCAGGAGACCCTTGCAGCAGGACATTATGCATATGAAAAAGTGTCTGCATTGACTATGGGTTACCCAATAAACATTTATAACCATCACAAAGTTGTAGAATTGATGGAACAGGTGAAATTTGTTCTAACTCAGACTCGCATTCTAGCATATTTTACATATATAGCATACATTGATCTTCATTGATTATTCGCATGGTGTATGCCATCTGTTTGGAGCAGTGTGGAAGCAAAGAGGGTTTAAAAAAGTGTGACGGAAACCCCATTCAGCATGCCAAACAGATAAGTCAATTAATGTCTGCTATGATGTTACCAAAACGATTGGCAGTCATTAAATGTCAGGGGGAAAAGGGAGACAACTAAGGGTAACAACATACAGATCTGGCCATTAACAACGCACGTTTCGAGAAAATGGATCTTGCATGCTTCCGCGGCAGCTCCCGGGAAGCTGTGAAAATGCTGTTCATTACCTGTAGGAGGCAGTTGTGTTTCATTCTGAAGTACTGTGTGTCTACTGAAGCCAAAAATGTGTTCTCTCTCTCTTAGGCGCCCTTTGACAGCAAGCGACAGAGATCATAAACGTGTCGAGTATTTATTCTTCATTTTCTTCTCTCCTGCAACGATGCTACTTCTTTGACTGTGCTTTCTCCATTCAGTATTATTATCATTTGTATTAGAGAAAACTACCGCTGATTAACTACAGTACAGACCAAAAGTTTGGACACACCTTCTCATTCAAAGAGGTTGAATTTGTATTATGGCAAGAAAAAAACAACTAAGTAAAGAAAAATGATGAAAAACCATCATTACCGAAGGTCAGTCAGTCCGAAAAATTGGGAAAACTTTGAAAGTGTCCCCAAGTGCAGTCACAAAAACCATCAAGCAATACAAAGAAACAGGCTCACATGCGGACCGCCCCAGGAAAAGAAGACCAAGAGTCACCTCTGCTGCGGAGGATAAGTTCATCCGAGTCACCAGCCTCAGAAATCGCAGGTTAACAGCAGCTCAGATCAGAGAGCAGGTCAATGCCACACAGAGTTCTAGCAGCAGACACATCTCTAGAACAACTGTTAAGAGGAGACTGTGTGAATCAGGCCTTCATGGTAGAATATCTGCTAGGAAACCACTGCTAAGGACAGGCAACAAGAAGAAAAGACTTGTTTGGGCTAAAGAACACAATAAAGAACACATTAAAGAAAACTCTTTGAATGAGAAGGTGTGTCCAAACTTTTGGTCTGTACTGTATCTCTGCAGTGGTTAAAACAGTGGATTAATTTCATTTGGGGTATTTCTAACAGACATTTTACTAAATAGTAAATAGATAAAATAACCCAGCACTTTAACATTTAACCCAGCAATTTTTAGAGTGTAACATAAAAAATATTCCATTTGTAAAATAGCATAGGTGAAATCATAGGTTGTGTATTGAGTGATTAAAAACAATACAACAATGCTTATGGTAAATAAATTATCAGACTTTTCCACTGTAGGTATTAAACAACAGTAACTGTCAATTTTAGAATCCGTAGAAGCTCAGTGGTCCGCACAAAACCTCTTGCGGGGGAGGCTTTCCCTGAATTCGCCATTTTCACGGGGGTGGGCATCTCGGTTTATCCATACAGATGTACAGTACTTATTTACAGTACATGGAATTTTACGGGGTTGTCATTGAACAATTTACCCTGACAAAGAGGATGGAAAGAATGTGCATGTGTAGGTCTGGTTGGGCACATTCCAAGAGGCCTATATGCTCAACGCACGTCTCTCATTATTTCAAACTGGGTTACCCAATATTTCTTAAAAGTAGGTAAAGTCACATAAAATCTAATAAAAAAATTCTTCCATATCTCCCCCCTCTGGGGCTTATAAGTCCCACATAAATTGTTTTATCTAGAGTGCAAATTCATGTATTAGTTTTACTTACACTATCTGGTGATTAAATTAAATCACTGGACTTTTATTGCTGAATTTTATTTGCTAAATTTGGTATGTTTTTGAGTTTTGCTATAGCAAACATATAGAGAGGTTTGGCTGATTCTCCACTAGAGTGTGAATACATAGGTTGGTCATTGGACCAACCTATGTATTCACACTCTAGTGGAGAATCAGCCAAACCTCTCCTTCCACACTTGACTAGGAAGAAGTAAAAGACTCGACCTCCATGACCTTGTACTTTCCATACCACAATAACAGTAACATAACATGAATATGAAATTAATACAGTGATTTTCTAGGTTTACACTAACTGGATAAATCATATAATCTAAACTGGAACATGCATAACATAATACAATTTAAAAGTGGATATAATTTTAAATAGCCTTCTTGTAACATAAGACTCTTCAACCTAGATACTTTGCATATCGTAGAGGGTCGCCTTTTGGGGAGAGGCCAGGCCAGTGCTTTCACCCAAGGCATGGCTCATCATTAATCATCTTCTTCGTCTTCGTCCAAGGTGCAAGAATCCTCTTCTGATTCTTGTGAATCACATTCAGAGCTGTAAATGTCTTTGTCATTGGTTAGGGGAGGTTTTCATCTTGCCATTTTAATACCTCCATTTGTTGAACTGTAGCTTTTATGACCAAAGATTTTAATACAGGAAGCACACAACAGAACAACAATCCTCCCATTGCTATAGCAAAACTCAAAAACATACCAAATTTAGCAAACCATGCTCCCCACACTCCCAGTTTTAGGTCTAACCAGTCCCATATTTTATTATCTCTCCCAGCATTTTCAGTTACTTCACGTCTCAGATTTTTTTGTTGATTCATGGCTTCAGTAAAAGTCCCATCAGGTGCTGTATTATTAGGAATATATGTACAACATTGATCACCGAACAGGATGCACACACCACCTTTTTCAGCCAATAACCAATTTAGTGCTAGCCTGTTTTGCCAAGTCATCTTGCTTGTTGCATGTACCTGTTCTCCTAATGCAGCTAATGCATTATCTGTATAATCGATGAATCTTTGCTGATTATAGTAAATATAATTAATCCATTCAGCATTTTTATAAGGTGTTATTCATATAAAAAGAGACTCAAATCCTGATTTTACAGGATCTCTGGCTTTGAATTCATCAGGTATCCCTCTGGGTTGTCCTATTGAATCTATGTGCACGTTAGGATCAGCCTGATAAGCCCTTTTTACTCTGTGATTAGCTTTTGAGTTACTCCCCACTGGTTGTTCTATGTTCCAATTTATTATTAACATTTCTTGAATCATCCGTACTCTAGCACAGATCCCTCTCCAACCCCTTGGTAATGTGGCTCTCAACAGTGTTCCCCCACAGAGCCAGAAGAAATCAGCTACTCAACAGTGTAGCAACAGGTATTGTTTGGTCATCATAATGGAACTTTAGTGGAAACATCTACATCTAGGCATTTGGCAGACACTCTTATCCAGAGCGACTTGCATTTTTTACAGCAATGTTTGGTTCATTCAGCTATGTGTTATAATAATATTCCCTTGCACAGTTACTGTTGCATGAAGTATAGTTTTCTTATGGACTTCTGTTCGTTGAAAAGAGTCAATGTCTAGGTGCATTCCCCCATGCTGTAATTTCCTGTAGTCTTATTGAAGCATTCATACTCAATCTATCTCATAATCAGAAGGGAACTCTATCTTTTGAGTTTCTATTCTTATGTCTAACTGCTGGCACCATTCTCCCCATTCGGGCGTATGGTAGTTATTGAAGTAATCTGGACTACTCAGGATTGCTAAATATTCTGCTGGACACAGTGGTCTTCTGAAAGCATGCAAATGACAAAACTGCTGAGCAAATTTTGCACAATGTCTAAAGTCATACTGATTGGGTACTACTATAAATCTCTCTGCTTTATTTCCTCCACACCTTTCACACAGATTGCAAGACCTGTTGTATGTTATCACTGTCGGGAGGTGGGTCCTCTTCTTCTGCACCTTTTCCCTTACTTACTTTAGGGACTCTTGTGCAATGGTTTAAATGATACCATGTGGTTTTGCCTTTCACTTGGATCACTGTTGGAGTGGCTCCCACTCCCTTCTGAACACTCGTAGATAGACCTGGTCTCCTGGAGTGATGGGACACGGAGCGTCTTTTTCCTCCTCCGTCTCCTTGCTCTTTTCCTGCACATATATTGCTTTATGTATTACAGTTAGTTTCTTCATATACGATCTGAGTTCCATTTGTAATTGTTCTAGTGGTGGGCCTTTATACAGGCTTCTACAGAATGGCACAGGCATGGGTCGACCCGAAAGCATTTCATGCGGGGTTAAGTGTGTATTTCTGTTAGTTTGCATGCGATAGCTCATTAGTGCAAGGGGTAAAGCATCAACCCAGTTAAGGATTTGTACTAGCACAAATTTTGTTAAGCTTAGCTTTGAGAGTACCATTTATTCTTTCTACCATCCCCTGGGACTGTGGATGATAGACACACCCAAATCTTTGCTTTATTCTCAACTCCTGTAGTACCTGCTTTACAGTTTTCTGAATAAACGCTGATCCATTATCTGAACTGATCTCTGACGGAATTCCAAATCTAGGTATTACTTCTCTTGTAAGAAATTTTATAACTGTTCCTGCCCCTTCGTCTGCAGATGCCATTGCTTCTACCCATCTACTGAACTGGTCAATGTACCTTTTGCCACGAGCATACTTTATCATGTCGACATAATCCATCACTAGGTGCTTAAATCGTCCTTCAGGTACCGGTATATGCTATTCCGTTTCTGACATTATGCTTAGCACATATCTCACATGAAGCTAGGAACTCATCAACCATAGCATGCAGATATGGAAACCAATACCCTTGGCTTTTAATTTTTCTCACAACCTCTCCTCTGGCACAATGATCAAATCCATGAGCTTCTGAAACCAAAATGTTTAACAGCGCTGTGGGTGCAACGATTAAACCTTCATGTGAACGCCACACACCTTGTCCATCCCCTCTGAAGCCACATCGAGTGCTCGTATAGACCTGCTTGATGTTGAATTCAAATAATATCCTTCAGCTGAGGCTGCGGTTCTATAAGGACTACTGGTCCCATCACTGCTACTTGACACCTTGATGCTTGCTTTGCGTCTACGTCTGCTATGTTATTACCCTTAGTGACATAGTCATTTCCTTTTTTATGAGCTTGACATTTAATGACGGCCAATCGTTCTGGTAGCATCATAGCAGACATTAATTTGCTTATCTGTTCCGCATGCTGGATGGGTGTTCCGTAACTCTTTTTAAACCCGCTTTGCTTCCATACTGCTCCAAACAGATGACACACACCATGTGAGTAGTCTGAATCTGTAAAAATGTTTGCTACTAGCCCTTTGGCAAGTTGGCTGTGACTAACTGAGCGGAACACAGTTGTGAACAGTGCTGAGATAGGACAGGTTCAAAGTCTTCTCCATTCTTCTTTATTACTGAATACCCAGTATGACTCCCTAAATGGTCTCTGAAACTAGACCCATCAACAAAGTAAGTGACTTCCGCTTCAGGTATCGGGTTAGACTCAAGATCAGGCCGTAACCTAGTAAATGCCAAACAATTTGCCACACAATCATGAGACACACCTTCATACGCTAAATGAATTAATTCAGCAGGATTAACTGTGTCACATCTTTTTATCGTAATGTCGCAATATGTGAGCAGTGAAGAATATGCTAGAAGGCGAGCTTGAGTTAGAACAAATTTCCCTTGTTCTATCAATTCTACAACCTTATAATGTGTATAAATGGTTACTGGGTAACTCATAGTCAATGTGGAGGCTTTGTCATACGCATAATGTACTGCTGCAAGTCCCTGCTGATAGCATGGTGGGTAACCTTGTGCTACATTATCTAGCTTAGTGCTGTAATAAGCTAGGGGCTGTTTTTTCCTACCACTGCAAGTTTCCTGCATCAATACAGCTGAGGCATATCCATCAGCTTGGTTAGCCACATACAAATGGAATGGTTTGGTATAATCAGGTATACCTAAGGTAGGCGCTGTTTGCATCTCTTTTTTGAGGGATTTAAATGCTAACAGTGCATCTGTGTTCCATTTTAATGAAGCACTTAGATTTTGCAGTCCTTCTTCTCTCATTATTTCCCTCAGTGGATCTGTTTTTACTGCATACTCCTCAATTCAGTCGGCACTGAAGCCTGTTCAGCTTAAAAAGGTCATTAACTGTTTAACTGTTTGTGGCAAGGGTGCTTTACTTATGCCTTCTAATTGGGTAGGTGCTATTGGTCATGTGAAATTAACCGCCCTAAATATTCAACTTGAGGCTTGCAGTATTGCAGTTTATTTTTAGACACTTTATGACCTCCTTGTGCTAGCATACTGAGTACCTTGATGGAATCTCTATGGCATGCTTCTAACGATGAGGAGCATATTAAAGCGTCATCCATATACTGTAGCAAAATTCCTTCTATCATTAAATCCGCTAAATCAGCTTTCAAAACCTGATTAAATATATGTGGTGCATGGCGGAACCCCTGCGACATTCTACGGTAGGAATATTGTTTACCAGCATATGTAAATGCAAACAAATATCTACTCTCCTCAGCGACTGGAATACTGAAGAAGGCTGAAGAAAGATCAATTACAGTGAAGTATTTGGCTTCGGGAGGGACATTGGTTAGCAGTATGTGTCGACTTGGAACATCTGCTGGATAATCCTCTGTTTTTTAGTGTTTTTGTTTTTAGTGTTTTTTATACCAGCTTCTGCCTCAGGTCGCAAAGGATATTGTCTTATTCTGGGCTGTTAAACATTCGACTTGAGTTGTACTCGAATTGGGCTGGCTGTTTTAATTAGGCCCACATCTGTATCATGCTGAGACCATAACTCAGGTGGGACCTGACTCTCCATTTCCCTATATAGCTTATCCTCAACAGTCTCTACTACTTCAGATGCTGATGCCATTTGTGTTTGTGACTTGTGGCTAATAACAACTTCCTGAGGAACACCAATCAAGTTATAAACCACACAATATTTTGATATAGTTTTTATCTGTAGAGTGAAAAATCAACGGTTTATGGTTGACTCCCACTGGACTTTCTTTAGCTCTCTTCATCATTGGTCCTAAGTCATTTGATCCGGAATCAACTGCTTTTGTCTCGAGAATCCTACTGTCTTGGCAAATTTCCCAAACAAGGGGAGATGTGAGGCATGACTTAAATTTAAGCACATGCATATATACATATAAACCGCTCCTGTATCAACTAACATGGGTGTATTTTTCCCACCTACCTCAATGTGTAATATGGGTTCCTGTTCAGCATTAGTTGTTAAAATAGGTAACTGATTCTCCCCCGTAGGATTCTATGGGCATCCCTAATACCCCTGCTTCGGAGCCCCCCATGGGTTTACTGGGCCTTGAACTTGATCTCGAGGCCCCTGCTGGGGCCATTGATCGGTTATGTCCAGCCAGTCCACACCCCCAGCATACGCCTGGTGGAAAGTTAGCATAAGTGTCTCTTTGTCCCCTCTGGCGCTGATTAGTTCTCCACTCTTTCTACCATTGCGGGTAAACATTGATGACTGGTGCAGACATCTGGTGTGAGTTTGGGGGTTGCGCTGCTGGTGCTGTCAGCGCTGTGACTGCAGCTGGCTGGATCATGGGTGAAGGATTGCCTGGGCCCCCCCCCAGACACTTGCTCTGCTGTAATTACAGTAGCTTGAACCTCAGTTCTTCAAGCTATAACTGAGCTAGTTTCCGTTGTAGCTCTTTCTCTTGAGCTTTCAACTTCTGCTCATTTTTCCTGTACTGTTCAACAGCATGTGAGACGTGATCACAGAACTCTTTGTGTGATTTTGAGATTAAACCGACCACATCTTCCAGTTTGCTGAGGCTGAGGCATGGCATTTACTATAGTTTGTCTAAACAGCGTAGACAACAAGACGTCTCCTTCAGGATCACTTTCTGTCTCTTGCTTCCACTTCTTTAAATGTCTCTGAACGTACAGAGTTGGGTTCTCTGTTTCGTCCAGTTGATCACCCTTTAATGCCTTAGGGTCAACTCTAGTTGGATACTCTGCACGTAAGGCCTGCCACACAGCAGGGCGGAAAGCATCAAAGACAGTTCCATCCATATGGTATGTATCTACACCCTCACTCAGGTCAGACGACTGGAGAACTTCCTCCATCTTTCCTCCCCCCAAAATCTTTGCCAAAAGAACTTTCATATCTCCAACCGACAACAACCTCCAACCTGAGGTCTTCTCTTCTAAGACCTTAATCCATTTCCCTGCACCCTCGTGAATGTTAGAGAGGCAGTTGACAAGTCCCTCGAGATCTTGAGTTGCCCACCCTGTGCACCTTTAATTAAAATTGGGAATTGTGGACCTAGGTTCCTAAGTCTCCCAGTGTTCCTTCCCTTCTTCCAACTCCCTATATTGAATGACAACTCCTCCTCATCCCCATTCTCTCTACTCTACAATGGCCTATGTCCAGTCCTTAATGTTGGTTGTATCTATCTGACTTCTTGCTTGTCCTGGTGTTTTTGTACTTCTGTCTATCCTCTCTCCACTTACATGCACCCCCTCTTCTCCCTCTATCTTCTCTTCCTTCTCATACAACTTTGTCACTCTCTGTTGATCTGCTCTTACTTCCTTATAACAATCGGTCTGCTCTCTTCTCTCTCCAACCACTTATCCTGTCTCTTTCTTGACTTCACACCCGGCTCTCTATAATCTGCATCAAGATCTACATAACCTTCCATCTACATTTCTCCCGAAACTTCAACCATTCCCTTAAGCATTGGGAATTGACCTTCTGTCTGCACATATGGAGGAGGTGTAACTAACGCTTCCCCTCTGGTATTCTGTGCCTCACTGTCTGCCTTTTTAGACTTTTTCCTCACTTGCTTTTTCAATCTTGCCAACTCCTCTCCTTCTTTCTTAAACAGAGCTAGGACCTCTCCTGCTGTCTTTTCGACTCTCTCTGGACACGCTTTTTCTCTCTAGCCACAGTCTTGTAATTTTTTACCAAAGTTTCCATTTCCCCCAGCAAAGCCAAATCAAATGTCCCCTCCTTTGGCCATTTTGTAATCATATCTTTAGTTCTCTTTGCCATTTACTTGAGATCTTAGTTATGAGATCTCCACACAACGGATGCTTTAGCACCAATATCTCCACCGGAGAGGCTGCCATTATGCTTTATAGCCTCTGTCACCAAAACCAAGATATTCCTGTATTACGTTATGCTTACTCACTTACTTAGTGACTAAATTTACTTACAGCAATGTACAATATTATATAATCACCTAAACATCCACCTTCATTAACAAGACTTAGCAATGATAGCCACTCTTTAATATACAATATTTCACTACTTTCCTATTAGTACTTGCCAAAAAGCATAGCATTTTTATACACAGTGAATATAATCTTGCAACAACTGATGAATGTCACAGTATTAATATTGGGTTCACACACATTCGCCACTTCACACTATTTATAGGCTTATACAGTCATACTATGTCCCTTATTTCCTGGAAATTAGGGCTAATTCAAGCACACTTTGTCCCCGGTCCTAATCAGGGCTCATTCAAGCATACTTGTCCCTTTTATTTTATTTTATTTATCTATCTATTTATTTATTTTCTTAGAAGGGCTCATACACACATTTGTCTCTTTATTTAATTTACCTATCTATTTATTTATTTATTTATTTTCTTAGAAGGGCTCATGCACACACATGTCTCTGGTCTGGCAGCAGCCGACCCCCCCTCTGATGGATTGCACACTCAACTCCCTCGGGGGTTCAGGCCTGTTCCCTGGACACGGAGCTTATGGTATCACTCAGCCAGATTCTCTCTCTCACTCCCACTCAGACACAGACACACACACACTTGATGTTGTACTGTCTAATGCTGTCTGATATTGTCTGAGTGAATGAGAGCTCTGTGTGTCTACACTCAGACACAGACACAGACACACACACACACACACACACACACACACACACATAGAGCTCTCATTCACTCAGACAATATCAGACAGCATTAGACAGTACAACATCAAGTGTGTGTGTGTGGTTTTTTAAGTTTTAATGGTTAGTGATCGGGGCATGGGCATCAACTCGCACGTTCTGTAATATTCCATTGTCATTCATATTCGCTGTTTAAGAGCCCTTTACTAAAGCATTCGCTAGTTATCAAGTTGATATACAGTTCAATCTGCATTAGAAAATTTAAAATGAGCAAAATCTAACAGAATCTCTCTAAGTAGTATGAATAGTCATAGTGTCACCCCATGGGTAGGAAATTCCACTCCACAGCCCGCAACAAAAAGCAAATAAGAGAAAGAATAAATGAACTTGAAATAAAGGAGTTTTCCTCTCTACTAGAGCATACTACTCTTACTGTACTTTTGCAAAGACTTTGAGTGGCCATTTGCCATATACCTGTCTGCTATATTCTATATTTAATAAAACTGTATTGAAGCAAAATTGTATTTTCCTTATTTAATATTTAATAATGCTTCCGGAACATTTTTGTCCATACGTTTTACATATATGGAAAACAGTGAAACCTAAACACAAACGAATAAAGGAATTTACAAAACATTAACACCTTTACCGTGTTCAAATAAATAAAGACTTACTGCATTATGTTTCAAGACATCCTTAATTTACATTTTTCTCCTAATTATATGTCCACAAATACTTTGACAACATACATTTATCAACTTATAATTACTGATAAGTGTATCAACATACACTTATCAGTAATTATCAAGAATTGCATTTCATATGAATGCCACATATGAGACACGCAGTCAAAAGGTCTTAGGAAGGAAACGGTTGTCGTTATTTTACAAACTCTGAATATATTCAGTAAATTTGTGAAGTATACTCAAAGTATCAACCCCAACTATGAAGTCTGATTTAATTTGCTGGAGAAATAAAATTTAGGCAAATACATCCGCTCTGTCTTGTTAATTCATCTAACCCCCCCCCCCCCCCCCCCCCCCCACAGTATTTGCCAACAGTGCACCCAGTTTGATATGAAAGGTGAATAGAGATTCAGCAGAATCTTCTGACACAATGAAGGACTATATTCAACAAGAATATAGAGAATAAGAATTGCATTTATAATAAGATATTTCATTAAATAATAAAATTATATAAAATAAGGACTTCATCTAAAAGCCAGACCAAATTTCTCATTCACTGCTGAAGTAGTTAAATATGCTTATACTGTAGATACGTAGGTTACATTTTAAAAGTACAACTGCAAGTAAATTACAAACTGCATGTAATGTATATTACATATGAATAAAACAGTATTAGTCAGAAATATGAGCTATGGTAGTATATAAAATATACTGGTATATATATGGTAGTATATAAAAAGCTATTTACACATGAGTGCACAAATGTAAAGTAAACAATTATTAATTTATTGTGTATATTTAACTTCATTCAGCTGTTTAAGTTATGTAAAAAATAACGTGTCTACCAGCCCATTATTATTTTCTGTTCAAATTTAAGTCGTCAAGTCAATTTTATTTATATAGCGCCTTTAACAATTGACATTGTCGCAAAGCAGCTTTACACAATTAAAGAAGTAAGTTTGTATGCAATGTGTATGAATCAAAATGATAAGATTGTCCCTGATGAGCAAGCCGAGGGCGACGGTGGCAAGGAAAAACTCCCTGAGATGGTAATAGGAAGAAACCTTGAGAGGAACCAGACTCAACAGGGAACCCATCCTCATCTGGGTGATAACGGATAGCAGGGATTGATCAGCATAATAATGTGTACTGGAAGTTCAGTATAACAGGAGATGTGTTACTACTTGTAAGCTACAGCTACTGCTTCGCGACCCGTGTTTTCATATATTACTAAATTATTTTATTATTTTTATGAAATGTATGCATTTACGTATACACATGTATATATCTGGTCACCATTCAAAGTCCGAGTTGGATGTGGCCTGTCAAACTTTAAAAAAAAAAAAACATTCTAGCTTATCTTGAGAGAGAGAGAGTTAGTGCATTTTCATCTCTTATTTACTGCCAAGAGGAGAGGAGGCCTTGAGGAGGCTGCAAGTTAACATCATAAAAAAACTAAGATTTAACTAAGATTTACCTAAGATTTTTCTTAGAATTTTGTCACTAGGAGCAACTTTTAGGCTTAAGAAGCTTTTGTGAATATGGGCCCAGATCTGTAGCAGATTTAGAAGCGAAACAAGCAAAATATCAAGTAGCAGTGTTAGTTCCGGTAGTTCTTATAGAGCCGCAGCCTCAGTTGGAGGTTATTATTCGGATTCAACAGCAAGCAGCTCCTTACGAGCACTCGACATTGCACCAGAGGGGGCTCAAAAAGATGCACAGGATATTTGGCTAACAGCATTCTTAAACATTTTGATTTCAGATGCTCATAAGCCATTCATGCTCTTTTCATGGCATGTATAGCACTAAAATATATCATCATTAGGTTGTTAAATTTTTATTCAGTCCTGAATAAACATTCAGGTCCTGTTCACTGTTCAAATCCTGTTGACAACTTTATACATTTGAAAATGACCTCTTCACAATGACCAACCATTTAACCACTGTGTTGTGTTTGAGTCAGACAGACTAATATATTTTTTGTGTTCAAGTAGTTTTTATTCAAAATTGATTAGACCTCAACATTTTCACACAAAAGGTCAGCTGTAAGTACAAATGCACTGACAGTTTTGCTCCAAGTGGAACCACTGCTTTGTATATGCAGTGGATATAATCAGGAATCAAGCATCACTATCATAACCTCAGATTATCAGCTAGAGGCCTAAAACTTGGACAAATTTGAGTCTTTCAAAAGAAAAATATCTGTCCCCAAACAGATATCTAAGTTGTATATGAAATAGCTAACTGACTAACTGAAAACTTTGGGTCCTTGGTTGTTCTGGTTTTGTTTTTGGATATTTGCCCCCTTTTTTTCTACCAGAAGCTATTTTTAAGTATATATCAATTGGATTTACTTAAGAGACTTTGATTGAATAATTACTGCTGTAATTAACATGATTCAGTTGCAAAAATTATTTTAATCTATGCAATGAGTAGCTTCTCATGAAAAGATGTTGCTGTGCATCAGAATTAGAAGTTAAATTATGAGTGAAATTATTAACCTGTATCAGGCAACTAAACAACTAATGAGATGTGCAAAGTAATGAAATTGGGTGAAGAAATGTCCAATACGTAATAAAAATTTGAATGCTTTCAAGTGTTTAGAAGAACTGCCGAAGTCGGTTTACATGAAAAACATTATGTAAAATTGTTACTCAGATCATTTCACTTGAAGTTGCATCATTCAAAGATTCCAGTAGAAATTACTGCTATGTTTAATAACAAACCAAGATTGTTGGTATGCACACACAATGCACTAAGAATTCAAACAATTGGAACTAAACAGCTGTTTGGCCATGAGAAAACGACTTGATAGTGTGGCTATTTGAAAAAAAAAAAAAGGTTAAATTTGCAAGGGAGCATAAAGATTGGAATTTATGAAGGGATATACATAAACAAGGCTTACATCATCCACTGTACAAGCCTCTGGAGGCAGTGTTATGATTTAGGCTTGCATCAGTTGTGTCTAGGCTCAACAACATTACCATGCTTACATCAGGTACAGGAAAGCCAGTTTTGCCTAATGGGGAAGTACTTACCATTGGATCCACAGATACAAACATACTAATTAGCTTTGATACCTGTCCCATAAGATTACTAAAACTGAAGTAGTAAAGTTTCCATGTGCCCATAATCATTCCTCAATTGGCATACTGATTAATAAAAATGTAATAATAATAAATGTAATAAAAAAGCAATAATTAATCAAATGGGGGACTTGTGGAAAATCAGAAATCAGGTGGAAAATCAGAAAATACAAGCTAGATTTTTAAAATCTATTTTATATTGCTCATAATTATATTTATTATGTGGGGCTTAATGTAACTTGGAAAATGAACATATTGTTCTTTTCCAAATATTCTATTATTGTGAGCAACACTGCATCAGTGGAGGGCAATGTACAGTACTGGAGTAAACATAGAAATATCTTAGGTCAAATATTACTCACGTAAAAAAACGAAGTCCCCCGTTCTACATCTGCTTAAGAAAAGAATCTGCTTAAGGTACAAAATAACTCTCCTTTAAATGTACTTAAGTATCAAATTCATTGTAGCCTTTCAGTCTCTCTCTCTCAACTATGAATGTATTCTTTTCATCTGTGTATGAAACCACTCCCACTTCTAACTGCAAACATGTTTTATGGAGGAAGGCAAATCATACAATCACGCATATATTTTTTTAAATATTTGTTATATTTGTGGAGTAAACACCAAAAGTATCCACTAACATACTTATGTATGCTATTTAAGAAAAGTACACATACATGAAAACTGTGGTTTAGTACCATTTGTTTAATTCTATGTGTAAAAACAAACATCTGATCATAGTGGATCTTTGTATTAGATAAATACAAACTCAGATGATCAACAAAATACTGTATAATGCACTATTATTTATTTAACAAAAAAGAAAAAAAATGTGGGTAAAACTAAGTACCTCTGTGGTTTAACAGCTTGTAGATCTACCATTAGCAGCAATAATTAATGGAATCATTTCCTTTATGACTATCAGTCACTCACAACGTTGTGTTGGAGTTTTGAGCGCTTTTTTATTTATTTATTTTTTTACGGCATTGAGTTTACATTTAAGCATTTGGCAGACGCTCTTAATGTAAACTCAATGCCGTAAAAAAAATAAATACAAAAAATGCTTTAAAGTTTACATCACTGGATAGATACGTACACTTGGTTAACTAGGTTAATAATAAGTGCCATTAGTCAAACACAACTAGGAAGAGTTTTTTTTTGGCGGGGGGTTTGGGATGCTTAGTCCAAGTACTGGAGAAACAGATACGTCTTGAGTCGTTGTTTGAAGATCGTTAAAGTCTCTGCTGTACGGACATCTAGGTGCCAGAACAGAAAAGAGTCTGGATGAATGCCGCCCTCGATTCCTGAGAGATGGTGGGATGAGGCGAGCAGTGCTGGAGGATCGGAGGGAATGTGGTGCAGTGTGGGGTGCGTGGTGTGATTAGAGCCGAGAGGTAAGTGGGTGCTGGGCCATTTTTAGCCTGGGAGGCAAGCATCAGCGTTTTGAATTTGATGCAGGCAGCTTACAGGATGCCAGTGGAGGGAGTGGAGGAGTTGGGTGGTGTTGGAGAACTTGGGAAGGTTGAAAACGAGACGTGCTGCTGCATTCTGGATCAGTTGCAGAGGACGATTCGTGGACAGAGGCAGGCAAGTCAGGAATGAGTTGCAGTAGTCCAGTCTTGAAATAACAAGGGACTGAACAAGCACCTGAGTAGCCTGTGAAGAAAGAAATTGGCGGATTCTTCTGATATTGGAAAGAAGAAATCTATTTGAGGTTTGGAGCATTTGCTTTTGCACAACTCTCTTAAGGTCTGGACTTTAACTAGGTCATTTCAAAACCTTGATTCTTTTATTTTTCAGCTATTCTGGTGCACAATATATTTATTGGTGTGCTTAAAATCATTGTCCTGTTGCATGATTACAATTTGAACCAAGCAAATCAACCCTTGCAGTGCTGGACAATGGGTATGAGGTGTTTATGCTGGAAATTCTGATGTTGGAAATTAAGGCCAAACAACTACACTTTGGTCTCATCTATCATCTGGGCATTGTTCCATTGTTCCAGGAGTCTTGTGCTTTTTCCCTCTCTCTATTTTATTGTTTTATCTATCTATTTATTTATTTAATAATTTTTTACATGTTATTACAGTGGACCCTTGGATTACGAGCATAATTTGTTCCGGAAGTGTGCTTGTCTACAAAAACACTCCTAACTTCCCCCATAAAAGATAATGAAAACTCAAATTACTCGTTCCACAACCCAAACAATAAATCTATAAAGATTAACCCAAATATAAATTTAAATAAAACTAAATATAATTGCAAGCAACGATGATGGGCCCAAGCACGGTTGCCACCGCCACCCGGGCGCAACAGTGAGACGGTGGGCAAAGAGCAGACGTGCACTTATAGGGGAATGCCTAAAGGACAGATGTGACAGTTTGGGTCGACTGAAACAGATCATAAGAATGTCCACTGATGGCAAATGGGACTCGGCATCTAAGCTGTAATGTTTCTACTGTGTGTGTATATAAATATGCATGTGTGTGTGTGTGTGTGCCGTTAGTAGCCACTTTTCAGCATGAGGCATCGCCATGGCTAAACTGTCTGAGATATCAGAAATCCCATTGCAATATTCCATCCTCATTGTTTTGAGATTATATGGGCCGGTTTGGTGAAAGTGATAATGGTGCAGGTGCTTGGACCGGTCACTGTTTATGTGGGATGTGTAGTGTGTGTTAATACACACTACACATAATGTGTTTAGTGTGTGTAGGATATATATTGTGTCTAGGATGTGTAATATGTGTGTGTGTTTATGTGTGAGTGTGTGTGTAGTATGGTTAGTGTATGCATATTGTGTATGTGTGTGGTGTGTATATCATCGCCCTTGTCCACCTGACTGAATGTTGCACAGTGGGCAATTTAAATGTTTGTATTGTTTATTTGTATTATTTCTGCATATGTTTAAATTGTAAACATGAAGCCATATTAAAGCCATACACTGCATGAAAAGAGCTGTATCCGGACAAATATGGTATGGGAAATCCCCGCTAAACTTTAAGTTTGCCATATGTATGAGGCAGAGTGCTTGGAAAGGGAGAATGCAAAAGGAAATTTTGTGAAACGACCAGATACCTCATGTATGTGGATGTATACGGGAATCGGTGAAACTTTCTAGAAGTCCTCACAGCTAGCAGTGAGAGGTGATGGCTGTGAGGTGTAAAGGCCCTTTTGTATTAATGACTAAATGAATGAAAGAGGTGCTGTCCTTCTTATCATAGCCGGGTGGGGGGATTTGCCATGGTGTGCCTTTGTCTCTTCAGCTTGAGGGTTTGAAGGAGAAGCGAGCTGCACACACTGCTCTTCTCAAAGAGGCTATCCAGTGTCTTGATGCATTTGAGCGCAAGTTTGATGAGTGAAGACCGCAGGAAGAGTCAAGCCATGTGCATAGAAGAGCTAAGAGCGCGCATAACGTGGGCACTGCGGTAAGTTGACCTTCATGTTAGCTGACAATATAGTAGTAAATTATACCTTGCCAAGTTAGCCTAAGCACTTAGCTACACATCTACTTTTTGTTACTTTCATTGTTGTAGGTTTCCAGCTTATTCAAGAGTTTGTCACATCAGAATTATACAATGTTGTTTACAAATGTATGTATTAAAGCGTTTTTAATTCAACATTACAGGAAGCTGTAAGGAGTCTCCATTACTCAGAAGACAACCCACATAAATACGATCCACAAACTGCGTAAGAATGTTGTTTCTTTACCTGCTATGTATGGGGTTTTACATAATCATTTTAAATGTAAATAATGACACGACTCTCTTACCCCACAGAATAAGTTTACTTCATAATCAGGTAGTGATGACACATCTGCTGGAGGAATTAAAGATGACTTTTGCAGATGCGGACCCTGAGTGTATAAATGATAATCAGAAATTGTTATTGTATTTATTTTCATGTCCCTTAATTTTTGTCCCTCTAATAATTTTAATTGTTTCTGTCACTTATCTGATTTTTTATTTATTTATTTTTATCCAGCATGTTACAGGACTTACTATGAGACATTGCAGAGGAAATACTCGGCCAGGAAAGTCTCAGCTAAGAGATTCCATTAAGGCAGGGGCTAAAAACCGACAAAGATGAGTAAGTGTACAAAATCATCTATATATTAAGTTCAGTACTTTTCTGAGTGTTTTTAGGGGTTAACGTATGGTATGTTTTGCAGTTGCTGGAGTCCAGGTGTAGGGTCGTTCATACAGATGCAGAGAGAGAACTGTGGCAGACTGCAATGCTGGAGCTGATGTCCGATGAGGAGGATGCCATTGCGTGCCATGCCGTCAGCGTGTAATATCTAATGGAACCGAGCTAGAAGGACATTTATTTTGTACATCTAACAAGCACTGGTGCATGTTTGTTTTAGTATTGCTTTCAATTTAATTGCACCTTCATAAATGCACATTGCATAACATGCAATGATTTTTACCCCGTATATTTATTAGTATTTGATTTGGTTTTAATAAAAAAATTCTTATTGATTTTAATAAATCAATTCTATTGTCATTTTCTAAAGGATGTGGGGGGATGTATAGTACTGTTGGGGGGGGGGGGGGGGGGGTATCTACATACTTGCCCAATAACCAATCAAGTCACTAAGTTATGAGGGCTTGGGTTGGGCTGAATAAAAATGAGCTGGGTAATGTCCCAATAGATGTCAGGGTTTTGGGAGTGTTTTAAAAACAACCAATCAAAGTAGAGATAAATAAACCATCAGGGAAGAGCAGAGTTGTGCAAAGGTGTAAAATGCAAATGGGGCTTGAGGTGTGAAGGTCTCCTGACAAAATCCTTGAGTGGATTATTTGCCATGGCAATAAATGGCTGTACCATGGAAGGATTCCTCAGCGAGATACATCCGAATTGGTATCAATCCGGAAGTATCCTAGCTTGGTGGAATTTGAGGTATACGGTCAGTGGTACTTGTAGATACGTCCAAAAATCAATGCTGTATACGGGAGTTTCCTAGTACTGATACACCTCTTTTCATGCAGTGATATTAAAGGAGAAGGGGAAATACTAGTGGACATATTTTATTACTGCCTGAGTCTGGGCAAAAAGTTTAGGGAAAGGCTCATAAATATAAAATATTGTTGGGGGCTGTATGAGCATCATGAAAACATGAAAATCAACAAATGTACTCAGAACCAGTTGGTCTTTCTACCTAAAATGTTTGGACACATTAGGACTTTCCACTTGTTGGATATGAGCATCTTATTTTTCCTTAAAATTATACCTTGCCATAGCAACAGTATTCAGCGTATCAAAAAGTCGGAGTCGGAGCGGTCACTGTTTATGTGGGATTGTGTCTAGGATGTGAAAAATGTCTGTGTGTTTGTGTGTGTGTAGTACGGTTAATGTGTACATATTGTGTATGTGTGTGGGTATGTGTATATGTTTGTGTAAGCTATGTGTAGTGTGTGTGTGTGTGATGGGTAGTCAGTGTCTGTAAGGCATTTAGAGTTTGGGTAGGATGAGTAACGTTTGTGTTTGTGCAAGTTTGTAGTATGTGTAATGTGTGTGCAGGGTGAGCGTGTATGTGTGTGTCTGGTATGGTGTAGTGTGTATATCACCGCCCTTGTCCACCTGACTGAATGTTGCACAGTGGGCAATTTAAATGTTTGTATTGTTTATTTTTATTATTTCTGTCCATGTTTAAATTGTAAACATGAAGGCATAGTAAAGGAAACAGGTACGTGCCTCCATCTAGTCGACATATTTTATTACTGCAGGAGTCAGGGCAAAATGTTTAGACAAAGGCTCAAATATAAAATATTGTTGGGAGCCGTGTGAGCATCATAAAAACATGAAAGTCAAGAAATTTACTCAGAACCAGTTGTTCTTTCTACCTAAAATGTTTGGGCACATTAGGACTTTTCACTTGTTGGATATTGTCATGGGTCTAGCTGGTGGTGCTGGCTAGACCCGGCTGATGTTGCCGTGGGCATGAAGGTAGGCATGAAGGCAGAGGGGTGTTGCAAACAGAAATAGTCCTTTATTTAACAAACTAAAAACAGACAAACTAACAAAGGAACCAAAACAACAAACGTAAACTAAAACTAGGGCTCAGGAACAACGGGGACGGCGCGCTAACACAGGGGACGGCGCGCTAACACAGGGGACGGCGCGCTAACACAGGGGACGGCGCGCTAACACAGGGGACGGCGCGCTAACACAGGGGACATTAACTGGACACAGGGAACCAGGAGCTGACATGGGAACTAGGAACTGACACAGGGAACCGACAGAGAGAACTGGGGATGAGGAAACATGGAGCTGAAGCTAACTAAAGACACATAGGGGAACTGGAGACTGGAGAGACAGGGCTGGCGAGACAGGGCTAGACAGGAGAGACAGGGCTGGCGAGACAGGGCTAGACAGGAGAGACAGGGCTGGCGAGACAGGGCTGGCGAGACAGGGCTAGACAGGGCTGGCGAGACAGGGCTAGACAGGGCTGGCGAGACAGGGCTAGACAGGGCTGGCGAGACAGGGCTAGACAGGGCTGGCGAGACAGGGCTAGACAGGAGAGACAGGGCTGGCGAGACAGGGCTAGACAGGAGAGACAGGGCTGGCGAGACAGGGCTAGACAGGAGAGACAGGGCTGGCGAGACAGGGCTAGACAGGAGAGACAGGGCTGGCGAGACAGGGCTAGACAGGAGAGACAGGGCTGGCGAGACAGGGCTAGACAGGAGAGACAGGGCTGGCGAGACAGGGCTAGACAGGAGAGACAGGGCTGGCGAGACAGGGCTAGACAGGAGAGACAGGGGACTAGAGACAGGGGACTAGAGACAGGGGACTAGACTGGCTGGGTTAGTGGTTAATTGGGTTAGTAGCTACATGGAATGCTGGGGGCACTGGATGCTGACCTAACCAGGTTAGTATCTAATGGAGTTAGTGGCTAACCGGGTTAGTACTAACCTAAGAGTGGGGAACTGAACACAAAAGGCAAAGCACACATGAGGCTATTCCAAACTAGCGGCTAACCTACTAGCGACCAGAACCACTAGCAGTCAATCCCCCTAGAGGCTAGCCTACTGGAGGCTAACCCTACCAGGGGCTAACCCTGCTAGCAATCAAGGCCTACTAGCGGCTAACCCTGCTAGCGGCTAGACCCTCATGTGGCTACACAAAACTTAAACAGACAAAGAACTAGACCAGAAGACAAACACTGGGAAGACACAGAACAGTACTTACACTGTACACAGGAGGAGACACAGCCTAACTAAACATGAAACAGGACAGCTCCATGAATCCACTAACACAAGGAACATAAGGAAAACACAACTAGAGCCCTCTTTAAACAAAGGTAAAACAATATAACTAAAATATAAACTTAAACAAACAAAAAGGAATGCCCACATGACGGTAGTTACAAAAACAAACAAACCTACAGATAAACATACAAACAATGCTCGACCCAGTTTCCCAGAACAAACTGCTATTTATAGAAACTTTAATGAGGCACCTCAGTCCAGGTGAGCACTCATCACCTGACTGAGGTGCCTTCTGGGAAACTGAGTCAACCAACATGAACTACACAGACAGACATACATGAACAGTGACCTCTAGTGGAGGTTCCTAACAGATATAAGTATCATATCTTTCCTCAAAATGATATGTTGCCATAGCAACACTATTGAACGTATCAAAAAGACTTTTACAGTGTGACATCAGCCGTGTCTTCAAATTATTGTGCCTGATTTTGAAGGCAATTGGCTGAAAAAAGTCACAAAAGAATTTAATTTCTAAAAGTAGACACTTTCTGCTGCCAGTTGGTGGCGCTAAGACTGAGACTCACGGGACCTATGGCACTGTGAGCAGGTTTCTTCTCTTTACCTACCGCTGAGGTTTGATGAACGTCACACAATGTATACAGAAGGTATGAGCCACTTCCTGTTTCCTATTATTCGCCGTAGGTTTAAGGGCTCGCCACGGCCGACCCGTTAAAGATATCTAAAAGCCCTTCACAATGTTAGAACCTAAATGTCTTGAGATTAGATTAGACACTGTTTGGTCAAGAACATATGAATCCTGTAAGAGTAGTATATCACATTCCAATGGGTGCGTTTTTCAAACAACGCAAAATAACTGACTTCCTGTTTAGCAGATTCCATGACATGCAAGTTTTTCACCTCAATGAGATCTAAATTTAGCCTGGGTCTCATTCATATATGTGAAAGTAGATACGAGTTATGCAGCTAAATCTTTACAAAGTTCCAGGGGGCGCTGTACAGGCCATGCGCCACGCCCGGGGTCCAGGCTCTCGGCTCTCTCACAATCAGTGTGAGTCTACAGTCATAAAATTTTGGAACCGTAGGTCTTTCCACTCGTAAGATATGAGAAGAATAATTTTCTTTGATTTTACCTTGAGTTAAATCATCGCCATAGCAACACGATTCAAATTAGAAAAAAATCCTTCATGGTTTCAAATGACCCATGTCTTTTCATTATTCTGACTGATTTTGAACCAAATCAGGTGAAAGTAAAGGACAAAATATTAGTGTTTTCCAAAAGTGACACACTTCCTGCTGCCAGTTGGTGGCGCTATGACATAGACTCATGATTCTCATATGATGTGATGAGCTTCCTACTTTTAACATAATTGTAATGTTTCATGTACATAACTTAATGTACACAGGAGTTATTAGCCACTTCCTGTTCATTTTTATTCGCCATAATTTTAAAGCATCGCCACAGCCGAACCGTTTGAGATATCAAAAATCCCTCCGCAATTTTTCATGGGCAACTTGTTTAGATCATATTTGCCTGGTTTGGTGGCAATTGTATTAATTCCGTAGAAGTAGTATTTCACATTCCATTGGGTGCGTTTTGCAAACAACTCAAAATAACTTTCAGTTTGATGAGATCTAAATGTACACAGAGTTTTATAAGTATACGTGGAAGTTTGTTTGACCTATGAGGCAAGACTCTCTAGGGGGCGCTGTGCCGGGCGTGTGCGACTCCCCGGGCCGAGCCCCACTGAGGACCTGTTGGCCGGCGATTCCAATCTGTGTGCAAATTTTTATGAGTTTTTGAATATGGTAAGATGCCCAAAAGTGGCAAAAATATGGAAAAAAATAATTTAAAATATTGTTGCAAGCAACAATGACGGGCCCAAGCACGGGCGCCACCGCCACCCGAGCGCACCAACGAGACGGTGGGCAAAGAGCGCACATGCACTTAAAGGGGAATGCCTAAAGGACAGACGTGACAGTTTGGGTCGAATGAAACAGATCATAAGAAGGTTCACTGATGGTAAACGGGACTCAGCATCTAAGCTCTGTACTGTGCGTGTATATAAATGTGTGTGTGTGTGTGTGTGTGTGTGTGTGTGTGTGACGTTAGTAGTCACTTTTCAGCATGAGGCATCTCCATGGCTAAACTGTCTTAGATATCAGAAATCCCAATCCCATAATCCATCCTCAATGGTTTGAGATTATATGGGCCGGTTTGGTGAAGATGATAATGGTACAGTTTGTGTGTATAGGATGTGTAATGTGTGTGTGTGTGTGTGTAGGATGGTTAGTGTGTGCATAGTGTGTATGTGTGTGTGATTGATGTGTAGTGTGTGTGTAGGGCATGTAGTGTTTGTGTATGTGGGTGTATGTGTGTGTGTGTATGCGTAGGACGTGTAGTGTGTGTAGGACGTCTAGTTTGTGTGTGTGTGTAGGAAGAGTAGTGTATGTGTGTGTGTGTGTGTGTGTGTGCACAGCAGTAAGACGGGCAAAAAGCGCACATGCACTTAAAGGGGAATGTCTAAAGGACAGACGTGACAGTTTGGGTCTAATGAAAGAGATTATAAGAATGTCCACTGATGGCAAACGGGACTCAGCATCTAAGCTCTACTGTGCATGTATATAAACATGTATGTGTGTGTTTGTCTGTGTTTGTGTGACGTTAGTAGCCACTTTTCAGCATGAGGCATCTCCATAGCTAAACTGTCTGAGATATCAGAAATCTCATTGCAATAATCCGTCCTCAATGTTTTGAGATTATATGGGCCGGTTTGTTGAAGATGATAATGGTGCAGGTGTTTGGACCGGTCACTGTTTTTGTGGGATGTGTAGTGCGTGTAGGATGCGCAGTGTGTGTGTTTATAGAATGTGTAATTTGTGTATTGTATGTAGGATGCGTCATTTGCCTGTGTGTGTGTGTGTGTGTGTGATGGGTAGTCTGTGTGTGTGAAGGGCATGTAGTATTTGTGTATGTCCGGATGATTGAAAGAAAAATAATTTAAAAAAAGAAAAATAATCATCCTTAGAAGAACAATAGGGCCCTGCGCACTACAGTGCTGTTGAGTTGAGCCCAGGACAACGAAAGTTGTTCGGCTCGATGAGCTCTAAATGTGTACCGAGTTTCGTGTGCCTACGTAAAAGTGTATGAGCTAGGCAGCAAAATCTCATGTAGGGGCCCCTGGGGGCCCCGGGCCACGAGACTCTCAGGCATTCTGATGGCAGCAGATTCCAACCTGTCTGCCAAGTTTCATGAGTTTTTGAGCGTGTTAAGACCCCCGAAAAATCCAAAAAGGGTGGAAAAAAAAATATATATATATATAGTTGCAAGCAACGATGATGGGCCCAAGCACCCTGTGCCATTCCCACCCCGGGCGCACTGCACAACCTGTGTTATTCGAGTGTGTTAAGACCTCGAAAAAGCCATCGTCGCTCGGTTGCACCTCACAACCTGCACACATCACACACTATACAGGGCTAATGTGTGTGTGTGTGTGTGTGTGTGTGTGTGTGCGTGCGTGCATCGTGAGAGAGGTGCGTGTGTGTGAGAGAGGTGTGTGTGCGTCATGAGAGAGGTGTGTGTGCATCGTGAGAGAGGTGTGATGTGTGAGTGTGTTTGTGTGCATGCATAAATGCATGCATGCGCGTTTGTGTGTGTGCACGTTAGTGTGTGAAGATGTACTGAGCTCTTAGTGTGTGTGAGAGTGAGGGAGAGAGGTGTGTGACGTGTGGATGTGTCAGTCTGTGTGTGACGAGTAAATGTGTTTGTGCTTGTTTGTGTGTATGGTGTGAGTCTATGTGTATTAACATTAGCGATGTGTGTGTGTGTGTGCGAGATGTGTGTGTGTGTGTTTGTGTTAACATTTGTGATGTGTATGTGTGTACAATAGGCCGCAGATGCTGGAAGAAAAGCCTCACACTATGATGTTCCTGAATGTGATGTCAAAAGTGTCACTGAATATAATGTCACTCAATATAATGCCACACAGAAAGTTATTAATCATTTTTCCGCATACATTTAAGACATTAGCACGGCTGACCCGTTTGAGATATCGAAAATCCCTCCGCAATTTTGCATCCTCAATGTCTTTAGATTTCTTTGCCCCAGTTTGGTAGCGATTGTATAATTTCCCTAGGAGGAGTATATCAAAATCCATCGGGTGCGTTTTTGCGAACGACCCAAAATAACCGGTGCGAAAGTTGTTCGGCTCGATGAGCTCTAAATGTGTACCGAGTTTCGTGTGCCTACGTGAAAGTGTGTATGAGCTAGGCAGCAAAATCTCGTGTGGGGGCCCCTGGGCCACGAGACTATTAGGCATCCTGATGGCAGCGGATTCCATCCTGTCTGCCAAGTCTTATAAGTTTTTGAGCATGTTAAGAACCCCGAAAAGTCCAAAAAGTTGGAAAAAAAATCCTTAGGAAAACAAGCGGGCCCTTCACACACTATGACGACATAGGGCTGATGTGATAGTGCTTGGGCCCTAATACTCCTTAGGAAAACAAGAGGGCCCTTCACACACTATGACGACATAGGGCTGATGTCAAAGTGCTTGGGCCCTAAAAATAATCCTTAGGAAAACAAGAGGGCCGTTCACACACTATGACGACATAGGGCTGATGTCATAGTGGTTGGGCCCTAAAAATAATACTTAGGAAAACAAGAGGGCCCTTCACACACTATGACAACATAGGGCTGATGTCATAATGCTTGGGCCCTAAATATAGTTGCAAGCAACGATGACGGGCCCAAGCACCCTGTGCCATCGCCACCCCGGACACACCGCACAACCTGTGTTATTTGAGTGTGTTAAGACCTCAAAAAAGCCATCGTCGCTTGGTTGCACCGCACAACCTGCACACGTCGCACACTATACAGGGCTAATGTGTGTGTGTTCGTGCATCGTGAGAGAGGTGCGTGTGCGTCATGAGAGAGGTGTGTGCACGTCGTGAGAGAGGTGTGATGTGCGAGTGTGTTTGTGTGCATGCATGCATGCATGCGTGTGTGTGCGCGCGCGTTAGTGTGTGAAGGTGTACTGAGCTCTTAGTGTGTGTGAGAGTGAGGGAGAGAGGTGTGTGACGTGTGGATGTGTCAGTCTGTGTGTGACGAGTAAATGTGTTTGTGCTTGTTTGTGTGTTAATGCAATTAATATTGTAATATATAAATATTGTACACACATACACATCACAAATGTTAACATACACACCATCGTCACTCGGTTGCACCACACAACCTGCACACATCACACACTATATATACAGGACTAATGTCAGTTTGGACCCTAAATATTTGTTGAGTGCGTTAGTGTGTGTGGGTGTGTGTGTGTGTGAGAGTGTTAACATTTGTGATGTGTACAATAGGCCACAGATGCTGGAAAACAAGCCTCACATTATGATGTTCCTGAATGTGTTGTCACTGAATATAATGTCACTCAATATAATGCCACAGAAAGTTATGAATAATTTTTTGGTCTAAGTTTAAGATATTATCACGGCTGGCCCGTTTGAGATATTAAAAATCCCTTGGGAGATGTTCAACTTAACTTTCATGTTCATCAAACCACTCTGTCACCAGTCTTGCTGTGTGTATTGGTGCATTATCATCCTGATACATGGCACCGCCTTCAGGATACAATGATTGAACCACTGACCCCATGCTTCACTCTGGGCATGCAACAGTCTGGGTGGTACACTTCTTTGGGGCTTCTCCACACCAAAACTTTCCAGGATGTGGGAAAGACAGTGAAGGTGGGCTCATCAGAGAACAATACATGTTTCACATTGTCCACAACTTAAGATTTTCGCTGCTGGCACCACTGAAAGCAACGTTTGCCATTGGCACGAGTGACCAAATGTTTGGCTATAGCATCCCAGCCATGTACATTGACCCTGTGAAGCAGCCGACGAACAGTTTTGGTGGAACAGGAGAGTTGAGGTCCACGTTTAATTCTGCAGTGAGTTGGGCAGCTGTGGTTTTATGTTTTTTTGGATACATAGGTACATCCCTTTCAGACAGCTTCCTTTTGCGTCCACCTGTTGGATGTGGTTGACATTACCCTGGATGCCATGGCACTTGATACACACAAAGACTTGCTGTCTTAGTCACAGATGCGCCAGAAAGTCACGCAGCAACAGTTAGTTCTCTTTTGAACGCTGATTTGTCATCCATAATGTTGTGTGGATTGCCATATTTTAAGCAAAACTGTGCTATTACTCTGCTAATTAAACCTTCACATTTTGCTCTTACTGGTGGAATGTGCCATCAATGAAGATTGGCCACCAGGCAGGTAAATTTTGTCATGAAATCTCTAACACTAAATTGTCCAGTGTTTCAGTTTCACTGTCCAACCCCTGTATGTATACAGTCTTATGCAAAAGTTTAATATATATATATTGATGAATAACTCAACTTATAAATAACTTTATAACCACAAAGAGGTTATTACAGTGTTATAGTAAACAGTACACGCGCGCACGGATGTTTACTATATGAGAGATTTTGGCTCGTTGCAGCGTCACCTTGTGTGCTGATGATGAAAATGTCTGTGTAATAGTCTCCTTAACATCAGCTTTGTTTATGAGAACATTTTGTGCAATGGTGGTCTTAACACAGTCGCTAGTTTACTGTACGTAACATTGCTTACTGGACTTCTTACATGCATGAACATACACGCACACTTACTCACACATTCTGTTAATGAACAGAGGTGCCTGAATGTTCTACGAAGCTCATTGCTGCTACATACAATACTCGCAATAAGCGCAACCTGTAATGACATTTTGTCTAGGATTCTGATTGACCCCCTGTTGATTAGGGATGCTCCTAACAGCACTTAACAGAGCATTTTGCGTTTTCATGTGGACAAAGATATTTTTTAAAACATAGGTTGTGTGGACAGAATTATTTTAAAGAAACTAAGAAGAAAAATCTGTTTAAAAAAAATACCTAACTATGTGTGGACATGGCCTTAGTTTTTCTGAGATGCAGCTCTTGGGTTCTTTTTGTATTTCTCTGAGCATTGCACTGTCTGGCATTGGGGTGAAAGTGCTGGGACAGCCTGCTTCCCACTTATGAATAATCTTTCTCACTGTAGAATGACCAATTCCATTTTAGAATCCTTTCTAGACTGATGTGCGTGCAACAACAAATGCTTCTTTAAGATCACTGCTTATGTCTTCTTGTCATTGTGTTACCATGCACCTAAATGCATTAAAGTTCTTTTATAGAGATCTACACATATAGAGGTCTACAACTTAAGGGGAGACCTTAGTATTGCCCAAATTTGAGCTTTTTTTCTTTCTTTTTGGCTTCATGTTTTTTTAAATAAATAATTGCACAATAAAAAAAAAGTTTTTGTTAGTCTAAGGTTGTATTTGACTAAGACCCGCTACAATTAGATGATTTTTATAATGTTTTACACAAAAATACATAATATTAAAATTGCAACTTGCTTGTAGTAACTTCAACAACACAGCATTAACCTAACTAAATATTAATTACATTCTGCAACTGAAAATGAAAGATGAATGGAATTATGAATCTGAGTTTGATCTACTGTGTCATATTCATAATTACTTTCATCTTCAGTTTATAACAAAAAAAAAAATGCCTTGACAATAGTTTTAGATGGGGCTGCATTTAATTATTTGATTCATTAAGTAAAAAACAAATACAATGGCATTAATAAATTTATAAAAATAATTATAAATAATATTTTTGTTTAAAGACTCATCAATACTGCCCTGGGCACAGCACATGTCTTCATGGGCAATATCTAGTGGTGAGCTGGCAGACTGGCAGAAAAAATAACAAACCAGGAAAAAAAAAAAATAAGGAACTGCACTCAGGGAATTACTTATCGTAAAACTTAACAATTTTTACACACTTAGAATTTTACAGTGCCACTGCAGACTGCAAAAATGCAGCAAATGCAGTATAGTTTACAGCTGAATAAACTTCTAAAGCTTATGTACAGCCAGCGGTGCATGAAGCAGTTGAAGCAACTACAGTACATAAGGAGATGGTGTTCATTAATGCCTGAGATGCTATTAGTGGTAAGGCAATATTAAGGATATGTCCAGAAAAATTAAGCACAGACATACAGACATGAAGATAATTTATCCAAAATTATGATGCACCTTCAAGAACAAAATGTAACATAAAATAATATGAATGAGCCTAAAATATTAACTTGCATTGCAGACCTCCATCATGCAAAAAAATAGATTTAAAAAATAAATTAAAAACACTTTATCTTTAAAGAGGAAAATTTAAACAACTGCATAATGTCCCTGCTATGATAACACGCACGTCTTGGAAAGCATTTACTGTAAGAAGGTAAAACCGTGGTGTTGGTTAGTGATTTTAGCTGGACTTCACACTTTGTTTCATACATTTTTGACTGGAGTCACACTGCTGATACTTGCTCATCTGCAAAAAAAAGTGAAAAAGAAAAAAAGTGAAAACCAAAATACAATAAATCAATATTATCAATACTTTGAACATGAAACAAATAGTGTTCACTACAAGTTATGTATCCTACATTACCAGTCAAAAGTTTGGATATCACATCTTATTCAACAAGATGTCTTTATGTGTATTGTTTTAAACATTGCATATTAATACTGAAGACAATAAAATTATGACAGAACAAATATGGAAGTATGGAATTACTCTTGGTAATGTTAATTCAATTGTTAATTTGTATAGAAAAAAAACTAAATCAGATATTTCCAACCTTCCGGCTTAAAAAACCATAGTCAATTGCAATTTTTTTTGCAGATCAAGCAGAGGAATCACCCAATTCTGAGGCAAACAATATGGAATCACAATGTACTTTGCAGTTCTAAAACAAACACCTGCATCAGATTACAACTGCTAATGAGTCCGCAGTTAAAAAGAGTGCATGCACACCTAGATTTCAGAAACTTAATCGATAGGGAAAAAGTCGAGAAGACCTCTGGAATTAAAGAAAATGGTCCATGACAAGGCTCCAACCTCCAAAGCTGCTTTGACAACTGCAGTAACAGAAAGTTGAAGCCAGATTGATGTACGTCAATAGTTAAATCCATGCATCAGAGAATTCAAGCTGTTATAAAAGCCAAAGGTAGAATTTCATGATTCCATAACATTTTGTTTCGAACTAAGTAATTTCATATTTTTTCCGCCGCTTGATCTGCAAAAACAGTTGCAAATTACTAGTTTTGTTACTTTTTATTTTTTCCAGTGTTTCTTAAAGCCACAAGGTTGGAATATAAAATTAAAATAGTTTTGTGGTAGCTTTTTTTTCTCCTCAATGAAATAAATAAATGAACATTTTTCCAAAAGTGGTGATTCCATACTTTTTGCAGGGGAGGTTGAAAACATACCCTCCTCACTATTAGTTACAGCATGAGGTGCTACAATTGCAGGCCTGTTGAAGATGGCTTGATGTCCAGCTGTCATTCTCCATGTGTCACCCAACATCTTGGATCTTTGCAATGCCACGCTATAGTTGGGTGGTTTTACGTAGGATGGGCGCAGAACAGCGCCCTCTTGTGCCTGCATGTTTCCCAATGACAGCCCTTGATAACCTGGTGGGGTAGGAGGCGGAGCCCTGTACCTATCATCTTTGCATGTTGATGTTACACAATACACTAAGGAAACATGTCAGGAGGGGAGAGAGGAGAGAAAAGAAAAGAAAAACAAAACAATGTGCACATTAATTAATTTAACCGTTTTAAAAGTAACAACTACTAAAAAAAAAATCACAATATGCATGAGTGATGGCAGTTATTGTTGTTGCGGCTGATGTATTATTATTGCATCATGCAATCTTACAAGATACACAGCTGTATCAAAATCTTTTTAACCTATTTCTTCAAGGAGGCCGTTGTTGCAGTATAGTAAAGCATTTTACTCGCAATCAAAGGTTCCACTTCTTGTAAGATTGCATGATGCTCCCACCACCATGGCTGGTGCTAGTTTTCTGCCACACACGTGCAGTCTGCTCAGAAATTAGAATGTAAATGGTGTCAAACTAAATTGTTAGTATTTCAAATAGCATGGAAGGAGAGCATCCTGAACTATAGAAAAGCTAGGTCAACATAGATAATAAGAAAAATAATCCTAGATTTTTATTTAATACCGTAGCCAAATTAACCAGAAATAAGACCACTGCAGAAATCTCCACAACAACAACATACAGTAGTGAGGACTTTTTTTAATAATAAAATTGTAAACATTAGGCATAAAATTGAGGCTTTGAAACCGGACAATGTAATTGATGCAGATGTTAAACTAACCATGTCAGATCGGAATACTTTACTCCCCTTGAAGAGAAAGAACTAATTTCACTAATTTCTTCTGCAAATTCATCAACCTGCATATTAGATCCTATACCGGCACATTTTCTCAAACAGAAATAACAGAACCCGTGTTGAAAATAATGAATTCTTCACTCAGCATTGGGTATGTTCCAAAATCTTTTAAATTAGCAGTTATTAAACCGATAATTAAGAAGTCTGACTTCGATCCCGGTCAGCTGTCCAATTAAAGGCCGATATCAAACCTCCCCTTTATCTCTAAGTTGCTGGAAAACATAGTAGTGGAGCAGCTATGCTAATATCTACATAGAAATAACATGCATGAACTGTATCAGTCTGGATTTAGGCCTCATCACAGCACAGAGACAGCACTCGTTAAAGTAGTAAATGACCTCATATTGGCCTCTGATCAGAGTTGCGTAACTATGCTTGTGTTACTCGACCTCAGTGCAGCTTTTGACACCATTGATCATAGTGTTCTCCTTCACAGATTAGAAACTGTAGTAGGAATTAAGGGAACAGCCCTCAATTACAGTGTGATCTCAAATCTAACATTTTAGATCACACTGTAATTATAGATTGCCTTTCTTTTCTATCGAGTGCAACAGTAAAAGACCTGGGTGTGATTATAGATTCTAGTCTTTCATTTGAAGCTCATGCAGACAATATCACCAGGATAGCATTCTTTCACCTCAGAAATATTGCCAAGATAAGGAATATATTGTCACTAAACGATGCAGAAAAACTAGTTCATGCTTTTATCACCTCTAGGTTGGATTATTGCAATGCTTTACTGTCTGGTTGTTCAACTAGGTGCATATACAAGTTTCAATGAGTTCAGAATGCAGCAGCGAGAGTCCTCACTAGAACCAGAAGATACGAGCACATCACCCCTATCTTATCTTCACTTCATTGGCTCCCTGTGAAATTTCGCACTGATTTTAAAATACTACTTTTGACATATGAAGCATTAAATGGTCTTGCACCGCAGTGTCTGAGTGAACTGTTAGTGTCTTACGTTCTGCCACGACTACATCGATCAAAGGATGCAGGCTGCTTGTCCGTACCGCATATTATAAAAACTACAGCAGGGGGCAGAGCTTTTTCTTACAAAGCTCCATAGTTATGGAATAGCCTTCCAAATAGTGTTCGGGACTCAGACACAGTCTCAGTGTTCAAGTCTAGGCTAAAAACCTATTATTTAACCATGCATTTTGTAAATAGATTTGCCTTAGGTAAAGGAGCAGATCTGGGGGACTCATGGACGTAGAGTATTATGGTGAACTGGTATGTTTAGATGCTGTCTTCCCCACTCTCACTGATCACTCATGTTTGTTGACAGTGTGGTGATTGGTTTCTTTACATCTACACAGCCCTCATGTCTGTGTTTCTTTCTGGCTCTCCCTTTAATTATGCTTTTATAGTTAGTCCTACCGGAGTCCCTGCTTGCACTCCACTGAATATTCATTCACCTTATACATTATGTGACTGTGACCATACCTAACTGTTATCTCTCCTCTTCTGCTCTCCCCACTCTCTCTTTCCCTCTCTCTGTCGAGCTACACGTCGTTCCTGAGCTGCCATTGATCCAGACCCCCTCTGCCCTCTGGACCTGTCTGACTCATCCTGGTGCCCAACTGCTGGTTGGAGATCTTGTCACATGGATGTCCTGTGTGTCTCTTTGGGATGCGTCCGATGTCTCACTCACATGTTTCACTCTACTATGAAGACGGTTCTGGCCACAACTGATGTTGACAACTGTTTCTCTGCTGACTTGGCTACAGTCGCTCGATAGTTCAGGACTGGAATTTCCTATAAGTCTACCTGAGTTTCCAATAACTACCAGGACTCCATATTAACATCAATTAACATCTGTTAACAACTGTTATACTGAAGTGCCTGTATGAATGCAGATCAATTCCAGCTTTCTGTTTCACCCAAATGAGGATGGGTTCCCTGTTGAGTCTGGTTCCACTCAAGGTTTCGTCCTACCGCCATCTCAGGGAGTTTTTCCTTGCCAATGTCGCCCTCGGCTTGCTCATCAGGGACTATCTGACTATCTGACCATTTTGATTAATACACATTCACATTTCATACAAACTTAAATAATTATTTTGATTGTGTAAAGCTGCTTTGCGACGATGACGATTGTTAAAATCACTATACAAATAAAATTGAATTGAATTGAATCTAGTTAGTTAGTTAGTGGAATCAAGAGTAGGGGGCTGAATACACATGCATGAGACATTTTTCAGATTTTTCTTTGTAAAATTTTTTTTAAACTTTGTGAAAATGTATTATTTTCCTTTAAATTCACAATTATATGCTACTTTGTGTTAGTCTATCACCTAAAAATCCTATACATTTACGTTGGTGGTCGAATGTGACAAAATGTGAAAAATGTGAAAGGCTAGAATTAACTTCTTTAACACTGCAGATGCACTGGCATTTTTCAGTTTCCATTGCAACAGCACAGACCTGTCTACGACAAGCCTATAAGGCTAAAATACCATGGCAAAAAGCGAAGCTAACCTGGAGCACTTACAGTGTTCACAGGTTAAGCTAACCATGACCATGATCCAGAACTCCTGAGATGGTCTCAGTTCAGTTTTCAGAGGGGTCTGAGTTTGTTTGGAATGTTCATATATATATACAAAAATTGCTGACTAAATGCTCTCAACAAATTTTGAAGGCTGCAAGGGACCAAGTGTGAAAAGATCCTTAAACTCTAATGATACTCAAAAATAAGTTACTTCAACACATCCATTCACAATGATTTAGACAATCAGTTATCACTCAGATGAGGATAGGTTCCCTTTTGAGTCTGGTTACACTCAATATTTGTTCTACTAGTCGCCTCAGATTTTTCCTTGCCATCACAACCTCTGGTTTGCAGACTGGGCAGAAATTTATATAAATGTGAAGCATGAACGCCTGTTGTGCCAGTGTGCTCCCAAAAATGTATTTCAGTCAGGCAATTTTGCCAGGCAATTCCAGCAATTTTGTGCTTACTTTATTTGACAAGAAGAGTACTTTGTATCAGGTAGGAAAGTGATTATTGAAATGCACAAAAAATCTGCTGTTTTCTGAATCTGTGAAAAATCATCTTGTTAAATTTGTATACTTGTTATATGTAACTTACCTATGAGACCTTTCTCTGTGGTGGAGGTGACCGTTTTATATGCAGTATCTGTGCTTTGTTGCTCACTGACTGTCTCTCCATGTTTAATTGTGCCACAGTTTCCCTCATTCTTGTCTGAGACTGAGTTGCAAGAAGTCAAGCTCTGTCTGGATTGACTAAGCTCTGAGTCATCTCTCAAATGTCTGTTTATGGTCTGAAGATTATCCACATCTGTTATATTGTCAGCGTTCTGAGGATGCTGGAGGTTCATCATATCTGACATGCGTTGAACTTGCAGATTGTCATGAGAGTTGCTGGAGCAGGATGTCCAGCTTCCTCTGCCACTGTCAGCCACCTCTGAAACAGGCAAAGTTAGCTCCTCCACGCTGGTCGAGGAAGTAAAATTTGAGCCCTGCGTCACCAAGTTCCTCACCATGGACGAACTAATAAGACAATGACATCAATGGTCAACTCAAGGAAAATGTATATTAAAAACAAAATCAGCTTAAATGAATTAAATAATAATAATTAAAAAAAATGTAAATATGATTTTTTTTTTTAAATGGTATCTCAGTTTTAATGGATGGCTCCATTAAATGGTTCACAGAGGACAGACTACTTAAAAATCAACATTTGTTAATATTAAAAAAAGAGAGCATAAAAATCCCACATACAGAAAAATTGTGTTTTTCTAGCATTTGTTTATTTATCAATCCAATAAATAGATGGTCAGCAAAAAAAAAAAAAAAACTATATAACATAGGGAAACCCTATGTAAACAACAACTGCATCTTTTAGTTCAGACTGATATGGCTGATTTCCAACCATTACCATTAATGAAACTACAGTCGTGGCCAAAAGTGTTGAGAATGACACAAATATTAGTTTTCACAAAGTTTGCTGCTAAACTGCTTTTAGATCTTTGTTTCAGTTGTTTCTGTGATGTACTGAAATATAATTACAAGCACTTCATACGTTTCAAAGGCTTTTATCGACAATTACATGACATTTATGCAAAGAGTCAGTATTTGCAGTGTTGGCCCTTCTTTTTCAGGACCTCTGCAATTCGACTGGGCTGCTCTCAATCAACTTCTGGGCCAAATCCTGACTGATAGCAACCCATTCTTTCATAATCATTTCTTGGAGTTTGTCAGAATTAGTGGGTTTTTGTTTGTCCACCCGCCTCTTGAGGATTAACCACAAGTTCTCAATGGGATTAAGATCTGGGGAGTTTCCAGGCCATGGACCCAAAATTTCAACGTTTTGGTCCCCGAGCCACTTAGTTATCACTTTTGCCTTATGGTGCTCCATCGTGCTGGAAAATGCATTGTTCTTCACCAAACTGTTGTTGGATTGTTGGAAGAAGTTGCTGTTGGAGGGTGTTTTGGTACCTTTCTTTATTCATGGCTGTGTTTTTGGGCAAAATTGTGAGTGAGCCCACTCCCTTGGATGAGAAGCAACTCCACACATGAATGGTCTCAGGATGCTTTACTGTTGGCATGACACAGGACTGATGGTAGCGCTCACCTTTCCTTCTCCGGACAAGCCTTTTTCCAGATGCCCCAAACAATCGGAAAGAGGCTTCATCCGAGAATATGACTTTGCCCCAGTCCTCAGCAGTCCATTCGCCATACTTTTTGCAGAAGATCAATCTGTCCCTGATGTTTTTTTTGGAGAGAAGTGGCTTCTTTGCTGCCCTTCTTGACACCAGGCCATCTTCCAAAAGTCTTCGCCTCACTGTGCGTGCAGATGCGCTCACACCTGCCTGCTGCCATTCCTGAGCAAGCTCTGCACTGGTGGCACTCCGATCCCGTAGCTGAATCCTCTTTAGGAGACGATCCTGGCGCTTGCTGGACTTTCTTGGACGCCCTGAAGCCTTCTTAACAAGAATTGAACCTCTTTCCTTGAAGTTCTTGGTGATCCTATAAATTGTTGATTTAGGTGCAATCTTAGTAGCCACAATATCCTTGTCTGTGAAGCCATTTTTATGCAATGCAATGATGGCTGCACGCATTTCTTTGCAGGTCACCATGGTTAACAATGAAAGAACAATGATTTCAAGCATCACCCTCCTTTTAACATGTCAAGTCTGCCATTATAACCCAATCAGCCTGACATAATGATCTCCAGCCTTGTGCTCATCAACATTCTCACCTGAATTAACAAGACGATTACCGAAATGATCTCAGCAGGTCCTTTAATGACAGCAGTGAAATGCAGTGGAAAGTTTTTTTTTTCTGGATTAAGTTAATTTTCATGGCAAAGGACGACTATGCAATTAATCTGATCACTCTTTTGGAGTATATGCAAATACTAAGCCTGGCCAAATTAGACATGATTCCAAACATAGTCTGGAGACACAGAAATTATTAATGATTAAAGCATTATTGCATAGAACATCCTATTTAACCCTTGCATGCATGTAATCTTACCATACTTCTAAATCTGACTCTTTGCTAGATCCCTCGTTATTATTTTGAATTCTGACTGATTTACAACTTCAAGAATGAAGTGCACATTCTCAACAGTTTTCATACACTATATACAGTATACTGTATAAGCTTTTGCAGATTTAATGCAAAATGTTATGACATGCAACATAACATGAAAGGTTTGGCAATATAATATTTATCATTCAGCATTAAAGCAGGTTATAAATAAAACACAGAGAGTATGAGATTTATATGGAGAGGGGTGCTTTACCTTGTGAAGGGCTTACAGGTTTCTGAGGCAGTGTGAAGTGACTGCATTTGACTTCTGGCTTTTGTTCTTGAATGCATGCCGTCTACTGAGCAGTTGATGAGTATGTTGGAATGTGAAAGAGACTTTTGGTGGCTTGAATCCAAGTTGGACAATTTGCCTGCAGCCATCAAAGTGTATCACAGCACAAATAAGCACTGATCAGTGATCACAAATGTATTTTCCTCTGGCACACAAGATTGTCTATGAAAAATCATTTAACTCGATAACTGATGCATATTCTTCTTTTACAGAAGCTTTGAATGGTAATGATATAGGCAAACCACAGCAGATTTCAAAGCAAAAAAAGAAAGTAAACAGAAAATTGTATCACTTCTGTAATTAGTAAGAGGCTTAGTGGTTAAGACATTGGACTACTGGAGGGTTAAAATCCTAGCACCACTGTTGGGCCTTGAGCAAGGTCCTCAACCCTCAACTGCACAGATGTGTAATGCGATAAATATGAGTCACTCTAGTCACTGACATACATGCTGAATACCATGAACATAACCTGCTGGCAAAAGAGTGTCTGCCATGATTAGTATCACACTACTGGAATCACTCCTCTAAACAGATTCATCTCCTGTACTGCTACAGCCTTTTTTGAACTTTTTTTTTCTTTACGGAGGCCGCTGTTGCAGTACAGTTAATGAACAGTCACTACAAACAAACAAAAACAAAAAAACAAACAAAAAATGCTTTACACACACACGCGGTCACAATGTAGTAGTAAACAGTACACAGGCACAGATATCGACTATACAACTGAGTGAGCACTGCGACTGAGAATGGGAGATAATTACTCTCAATCTCACAGCATGAGAGAGACGCTCAGCATACAAAGCAAATGCGTACTGCAGTATGTGAATATCAAGACCTCGTTTGTTTTGTTGTTTGTAAAAGTTTACACTTGTTTATAAATTTTGCTTGTCCTTCAGATTGCCTGCATACCAAGTTACCAAGGTTGTAAGAACTGCTTCAAAATGTCAAAAGAAGAAAAAGGAGCAAAAGACAAAAAAAAAAAAAAAACTGGCAATTTATTTAAAATTACATTTTAAACTCAAAAAGGCTGTTCATCAGCTGATTAAAAGTTTAAGACCATAGCCCGAAAATACTCACAACAGAATTAAAAGTGTAAATAAAGGACTCACTAGTGAGTAGCACCACCGTTCTTGTTAATAACTTCGAACACTCGTTTCGGCATGCTTGATGCAACTGTTTCCAGGAGGCTGGTGGGAACGTTGCTCCATATGGTGAAGATGGCTTCACGAAGGGCATCCACAGTCTGTAACTGACATCCGTTTTTTGCCAACTTCCCTTGCCATCCATCCCCAAACATTCTCAAGGTGATTTAGATCAGGGGAACACACAGGATGGTCCAGAAGTGCAATGTTATTGTCCTGAAAGAAGTCCTTCGTCAGACGGGCATTGTGAACTGTAGCATTGTCCTGTTGAAAGACCCTGTCATTACCACACAGATGAGGGCCCTCAGTCAAGAGTGATGCCTGCTGCAACATGTCCACATAGCCAGCTAGCATTTAACTCCCATGCACAACCTGAAGCTCCATTTTCCTTTTGAAGAAAAAGCACCCCAAATCATGATAGATGCTAGTATTGTTGGAAGCCATCAAGAACATCCAGATACATTTTTTTCTCCTCCGAGAATAAAACTTTCATCCATCTTTTAATGTCCCATGTTTGGTGTTCACTTGCAAATCACAAATGGGCAAGTTTGTGGTGTGGGAGGAGACATGGCTTTTGAAGACGTTTTTTGTTCTTTAAGCCCTTCTCTTGAAGATGCCATCTTATGGTTATTGGACTGCAGTCAGCATCAGTAAGAGCCTTAATCTGGGTTGAGGATCGACCTTAAAAGCCATTAAAGCCATATTATTGCATAGATTTTAACTTTAAAGACTATGGTCTTAAACTTTTGATCAGCTGATGAACAGCCTTTTTGAGTTTAAATGCAGTTCTTAAATTAATTGGCTACTCTCTATTTTTGTTTCCTGCTCTTGTTTCTTCTTTTGGCATTTTGAAGAAGTACTTACAACCTGGTTATGAACCACAAGTGCGAAGAGTGAATACGTGTAATATTTTTCCTGGTCTTAAGATTTTGTTCAGGAGTGTGCATTTATACATTTATTTGTGCATTTACATGTTTTGTTTGCTTCTAGTATTTGTTGGAATTTAATTGAATAAATTTTTCCCTATACCCATAAAATGTTTCCCGTTCCATTGGATGCAATAAAACCAAAGCATGATCGATCCACCCCCATGCTTAACAGTGGGATTTTTTTTTTTTGGTCTCGAAAAAATCTTGACCTCCACTGTTTCTCAGTGCTTCCTCAACTGAGGAAATTGGTACCTGAAAAACAATTTGTGAAGACAACCTTCTCCTGCTTTGTGGGCATCAATGATTTAAATTTTCTATGAAGTGCTAGGTGGGAAAGTTCACAGCCAACAACAATAGACAGAAAACGGGGGCGGGGCGCCGTAATGCTCCATTTCCAAAATCCAAAACTCCCCATTTCCACTCACCGGCTTGGAGACGAAACGGCACTATAAAAATAGGCTGGAATATATATAGTAAAGCGTTTGTAGCATGGGGGGCACTGACACAGAGACGTACAGTATATACTGTATTATGAACCAAAATATTTATATGTATATACCATACTGACATTTATATATGCTCATGTGTATGTTATGTTTCGCATGTTGTATTCTTGACGTGTCCTCTCTCCACTGCATAATCAATGTTTGCACAGATATACTGAATATTACCACATATATCATATCCTTATTACCTACTGTGCCTTCTGTGCATAAATCACTCATAACACCCATAGAAATGAACCCTTATCCTCATTTTACTACATTTGTTATTGTAAATAGGCCCCTTATGTGCATCTGGTTAGATGCAAACTGCATTTTATTGGCTTTGTACATGTACTTTGTCCTACTTAAATAAAGCTGAATCTAATCTAATGTAATCATTCTTTATGGTCCATCCCTGTACTATAATAAGGTTCTGTTAATAACTACCAAGGTATAACTGGTAGAGTAGAAGGCAGATGATGCTGTAAACTGAATTTTGGGCATTATTTTTAATGTTTCTCGTGACCTTCAGCAGTCCTTGTAATTAAAATAGTTAACTCAACATGTCCTAGTGTGCTGCCAGTGACTCACTACAAAAACATGATCAAAGCATGTGTTTTCTATAGTTATACCAAAGCACAACCAACATACATAATGTTATATTTAAATAGCCACAAACACAGATGCTGGCTATGGGAGATGAAGTTACAGCTTTTTGCAAAATCACACAAAATTCACAATGATGTAAACCAAACATTTTGACAAAACAATTTGCCATTTGTGCTTTTTAACACTCCTTCCATGCACAAAACCCACAAAAAAATCTGCAAAGATCGAGTTTTCATTTTGCTGTCAAACTGTTAGTTTAAAAAATAATCCTTTAACACAGAACATTGATTATAGTTGTGGCCAAATATTTTGAGAATGACACAAATATTAATTTTCACAAAGTCTGCTGCTTCAGTGGTTTTATACTAAAGTATAATTACAAGAATTGGCTTCTTTGCTGCAAATTTTTTCATCCTCCAAAATTTTTCAACTCACTGTGCGTGCAGATACCCCAAACACCTACCTGCTGCCAATCCAGAGCAAACTTTGCACCAGTGGTATCCCGTAGCTCAATCAACTTCAGGAGACAGTCCTGGAGGCTTTTTGGAATTGTCATCTAGCTAGCTAACATTCTCTCCCCTTTTTAACATTCTCTCCCCTCTCCACAGGGTTCATTATGGGTGTTTTTTAATAAATGCTTTATATGAATAAAATATGCTACATATTTAATAGACGACTAGTCTAGTCTAGACCTAACGCAAAATGACTACCACCAATCCATGTTTTGGCTGCTGGATTCCAGGTGTTTCTGTAAATTGCAGCAATCCTTCCTTTAGATTTGTCAGTCTGTAAAAAGATATCTCCAATTTTTTGCTGAAAACAGCTTTTTCCCATTTCTGATGCATTTTTAAGTTTCCACAGGTCATGGCTATTATACTCTGCATGGCCAGAGCTTTTTGTCACTCAAAGGCGGTGTAGCGGCAGTGACTTCTATATTCTGACATCATGTGCATACCCTCTATATGCCAATTGCCATCATAAAAACTGAGACAGCAGACTTTGTGATTTGTGTCACTCAAAACCTTTGGCTATACTTTATTATTAGATAAAGCACTTTTTTTAGTGCTAGCACTGATCAATCAAAGCATTGATGCGCTGCGCCTTGGACTGAGCCCTTTGTTAGCCTGTGGCCTTGCTAATGTGGATCTTTTAAACCTGCTAGAGAATCCAAAGCAACTTATTTCCCACCTATGCCATAGCTGTCATGGACACTGTTGTTGTCTACTGCAGAGCTTCTATTCTCCACTTCTTTGGGAAGAGACTGCTGTGAGCTTGGAAGGTTCAGGTGACTACAGTCTTGCAGATCAGTCACACTCACTAGAAGAGTAGGCAAACTGTGTTAGGATGTTGAGCAGCTAGATGGTGCTTAAAGTTTCCTCAATGCTTTTTCACCAATTTAGCTACAAAGGAAAAAAAAAAACTACAACCAATGCAAATAGTTCTGCAACCAAAGAAATCTTCACAAATTGAAGGCAATTTGCCACGAGACATTTTTCATGGCAAATTGCCTTCAATTTGTGAAGTCAAAAGTCACCTTTATCTGGGGAACGCCGTGGGGACACAGTCGGACTGTAGTGAAGGGAGGTGAGGCCCTCGTTCTTCTTTCCACTGTACTCCTCTTCTAAGACAGATGTTTTCTTCACCACTTGTGACAAGCTGACATCTGCAAAACATAGGTGTGAAATTCTACCCTGAATTTTCGTATATCAAAACACTCATAAATCAAAGCAAATTTTCTCATAAGAAATAATGAAAACTCAAATTATTTGTCACTCTGCCCAAAAAAGAAATACATAAAAATAATTAATAAAAAATATAAAGTAATAATAAAACTAATTAACCTTCACTTTAAAAAAAAAAAAGAAAAACATCGCGACAGATAAGCATTTCCATTTGTGTGTATGTGTGTGTGTGTGTGTGTGTGTTTGCATGTGTGTGAAGCTAAAGCAAGATTAGAGGAGAAATGAGACAATTCCCGCTCCCCCTTCGCAAATTACACAGTAACCCTTCCTCCTCTTATTTGAGTTTCACACACACACATTGATTCAAACACTGTTTTATCTGGAAAATAAACAAAAAATCTCTCTCGATGACACTCGATTGAGCGCACAGTAATGGAATCACATTACTGTAAAGTAAAAATAAACAAATTAACCTGCACTTTACTTTAAAATCGCGACAGAGCAGTGGCTCAGACAGAGTGTGTGTGTATGTGTGTGTGTGTGTGTGTGTGTGTGTGTGTGTGTGTGTGTGTGTGTGTGAGAAGGCAAGAGGAGAAGGGAATGTTCAATGACATGCATGCGCACAAAGTGCAGGCTGAGACAGAGAGAGAATGGATCTTTAACCTCTCTAATAGGACTTGCTTTTGCTTTACACGCGCACAAGCACGTGTTATAATATACAATACATACGCGATGTACACAGCAGGAGAGACGATTTTCAAGTAAAAATGTATTAAAAATTTTTGCTTGTCTTGCGGAACACTCGCAAACCGAGGCTCCACTGTAGTATGTTTGACATATTAATAGAAATAAAAAAACTATTACTAAATCAACTCTTGAGCTTTTCTAATAGTGTGATTTAAAAATCTGGTTTTGGTGTATATACTGTAGAATCTGTATTACCAGTGAATAAGAACTTTGTAAACTTGTCATATGGAATGTGTGTATGTGCGTTGATCCATATATTTTTGTATTTTGGGACAGGCTATAAATCTGGAGAATTTTTTTTTATTTTATTAAAACATTGACCCTACACATACAGCCAAAATAACTCAAGATAAAAAAATAAGGTGAAGGTGGTTGCAAGGTGTAACTAATCAGACTCTTGCCATAATTGAATGTTTCATCAAGAAAAATTAACTGAAGGATTAGCTGAGAGAGCAGTCCAGGCTTTTTTCCCCCCATCAAATAAAAATAAAAATTGGTTCAAAGCTCAATTATTGGCTCATTCTACCATTACATGTAAACTTTTTTTTAAATCTGACAGATCTTGCATTCGGCATTAAGACTAGTTAAAGACTATAATGCAGAATGTACCCTATACTGATTTATCTATCCTCAATTTTTAAAAAGATTTTTGATACAATTGAACCATAGTGTCATGTTCCTTTAAATCATATGTAAAACCAACTACTAGAAACTTGGGTGTTTTACTGGACAGTGATTTGAAACTGGATAAGCAACTTAAAGGTCTCTTACAGTAGTTAGTCAAGGGGAATGTCTATTACCACCACCCTCTCTGTCGTGGCAAAACGGCAAAATAAATCAGTCGCATTTCGTGTCATTCATGAAACAACTGCCAGGTGGTGCAAAGTGACATTTTCATTCGACGCAGTTTTTAAATATGATTTGACCTTAAGTCATAAAAAAGTCATATGTTGTATCGAAGAAATACTAGTCATGGTACTCCACATCAGAGTACTTTATACAACAAATACAAAAAATCAGTACAAGATCTATTGACATTTACTATACAATAATGAGTTTTAAAAAATGGTTAAATGTTGTTTAGACAGACAAGTTCAATAGCTAACAATTTTATTTGTACAAAGAATTAACTGTTATATACCATCTATTTGTATTGGTTTATTGTTGTTATTTTAAAAAAATTTACATTTAAAGACATTAAACTTTAAATATAGAAATAACTGGAAAAATAGACTTTCAGAATAGAACATTAGAATAAATAAAAATACACTCTAAAAATGATGGGTTGTTTCTGTAAAACCTGGTTGAGTTATTTTGACCCAACAACTGTTTTATTCTTTATTCTCTGGTTTCTTCAAACAGACTGCAAAATGTTCAAAATATTACTGCTATTGTGTTGCAAAGTGTAGTTTTAACAGTTGTTTAGGGAAGAATGCATGTGTGTACAGCTCAAAAGCTCCATCGGTTATTAAAGATAGCGTCTGTTTAGAAAAAAAAATGCCCCAACGTTTTCGGAAATTTGGCATGGTCATGCCTCATGTACCCGCCCAACACAGCCTCACCACGGAAAGAATTTCTGAAAACCTGCCGCTGGCAGTGATGTCTCTGTATTGTTAAAACATCGAAGGTATTTTAGTTTGGGTATTTCTAATCTTCTTTGGTATAATATGGTTATAGTATAATATATTGCAACTATGAGACGCATCCTGTACTCTGCGTTCCAGACACTTTGGTGGAGGCTGTTGATGTCTATTTTAAAGTTTTTTTTTGTCTTTGATATTACCTACACAAAGCAGTGTCTTCACACCTGGGAGTTTACTATACTGTTTTTGTCATGTCAGATTGATGGACATGAGTCCTCATCTATTAAATTCTTGAAAAACAACAGTTTTTTTCAGCCCACATTTAATCAATAATATTAAAAAAAGTTTAATTGTTCTTGTTCTTAAATTAATTTAGAAGTAAATTAAATAATAATAGTTAATATAGTTGAAAGCAATGATGACAGGCCCAAGCACCCTGTGCCATAGCCACCCCAGGGGCACCGCATAACCTCTGTGTTATTCAAGTGTGTCAAGACCTCGAAAAAGCCACCCGGTTGCGCCGCACAACGTGCACACAATACACACTATACAGGGCTAATGTCAGTTTGGGACCTAAATATTTGTTGAGTGCGTTAGTGTGTGTGTGTGAGGCTTAGTGTGTGTAAGAGTGAGGGAGAGAGGTGTTTGTTGTATGGATGCGTCAGTCTGTGTGTGACGAGTAAATGTATGGATGTAAATTGTTTCTGTTATTTTGTGTGTGATGTGTGTGTGAGACATGTGACTTGTGTGTGTAGGTGTGTGAGACAGAGATGTGAGTGTTAAAATTTGTAATGTGTGATATACATGCGTATGGGTGTGTTTGTGTATACGTGCGTGTGTGAGTGTGAGACTGCTAACATTGTGATACAAGTGTGTTTGTGGTGTGTGCGTTGTGAGAGGTGCATGTGTGCGTCTCTGTGAGTGTGAGACTGTTAACATTGTGATATAAGTGTGCTTGTGTGTGCGTGCGTGTGGGTGTGTCTTAACATTTGTAATGTGTGTGTATGTGTATTTATGTGTGCATGTGTGTGATGTATGAGTGTGTTTGTGTGTGCATGCATGTGTGTGTGAGAGAGATGCGTTTGTGTGTGAGAGTGTTAACATTTGTGATGTTTATGTGTGTACAATAGGCCGCAGATGCTGGAAAATAAGCCTCACACTATGATGTTCCTGAATGTGATGTTACTGAATATAATGCCACACAGAAAGTTATTAATAATTTTTCGGTGTAGGTTTAAGACATTATCACGGCTGACCCGTTTGAGATATCAAAAATACCTATACAATTTTGCATCCTCAATGTCTTTAGATCACATCGTCCCGGTTTGGTAGCGATTGTATAAATTCCCTAAGAGGAGTATATAAAAAATCCATCAAGTGTGTTTTTGCTAACGACCCAAAATAACCAGCCTCCTGTCGAGTTGAGCCCAGGACGTGCAGTGCGAAAGTTGTTCGGCTCAGTGAGCTCTAAATGTGTACCGAGTTTGTGTGCCTACGTGAAAGTGTGTATGACCTATCCAGCTAAATCCCCTGGGGGCCCCGGACCATGCGACTCTCAGGCATCCTGATGGTAGCAGATTCCAACCTGTCTGCCAAGTTTCATGAGTTTTTGTCCAAAAAAAGTCCAAAAGGATGGAATTTTTTTTTTATATAGTTGCAAGCAACGAAGACGGGACCAAGCACCCTGCGCCATCACACATTAGTGTGTTTGTGTGTGTGTGTGAGAGTGAGGGATAGAGCTGTGTGACAAGTGTCAGTCTGTGTGTGATGAGTAAATGTGCTTGTGTTTGTGTGTATGGTGTGTGAGTCTGTGTGTTAACATTAGTGATGTGTGTGCTAGTGTGTGTGTGTGTGTGTGTGTGTGTGAGTGTGAGTGTGAACCAAAAACAATAGTTAAATTTAATTAATAAAATATTCTGATTACAAACAACAACATAGCACAATGCATTATATATATATATTTTCACGTCTGTGAGGCAAGCATACACAGAGTATCGGTTCATTTTCTGGGGTGCTCGAGTTCACCGATACAGAATAGCGCTGTATCCCTGTTCACTTTCATTATTTTACAAAATCATTTGTCGTCATTGTGAGTGCACTTAAATAAAGCTAGAGTCTTATAAAGGCTATGTATCTTAAATAGTTTTATTGTATAGTTTTTGCACATTAACCTGACAATACCTGTGGCACACCCACTTTTTCTGATGCGCACACAGTTTTCTGGCTACGCAAGTGTTACACATGATAAAACATAAAGGCTCACTGTGTTAACATTCGATGTTTAAATCTTAAATTCGATGCAAATAAGAAACGCCTATATTTAATATAAATTCTAAATTTGTACAGTAATTTTAGTATTGTGATTGTAAATTTGTTTCATGTTTCAATTGTATTTTATATTAAGGTAATTAATCTACAAAACATTTAAAGAACACAAAATATAAGATGACAAAAAAAAAACCTACACGCGTAGCTTTTCTACTTACACAAGATAAAACTAAAGGCTCACCATGTTAACGTTTACTTTGCTTAAATTCGATCCTAATAAGATTTAATCTAATTTAAATTCTAAATTTGTACTGTAGTTTTAGTACTGTGATTAGGAATTCGTTTAACTACAATGTTTCACTTGATTTATCTGCTACTATGTGCAGCTCTAAAGGAGCTTTGGCTCATTAATCCTTAAGAGAATGAACTAAGGCCTGAGGCGTCAGTCTATATTTATATTGTGTCACTCTGTGGTAAAAGCCAGCAAACCCAAATGCTGCCGCCCGTAAGGCGCAGCAGCAGGGCCGGATCTACCGGGGTGCCACCCTAAGAAAAAACCTTGCCACTCCATTTGCCACCCCAGCACTAGTGTCCTAGTGTTCTAAAAATAAAAGCGTTTCCTCGACCGATTTACAGCAGCGACTTGTAAATCACGTGAGCCGTCTTAAAAGCGGAACCGATGTGGTGTTATGCGCTAAAATGCCCCCCCATCCCCCCCCCCTATATAATCTCCTTCGAATATGATATTAGAACTGAAATTTATAGGTTTATGAAGTACAAATTACAAATTAGACCAAATGAATTTGATTATAAAATAAGCAATATGAAAAAAGACATGCTGAATAGGATTTTTTTATTAAAAAATTGTCATATACAAGATGCATGTTTTATATTGCATTTTTTATAATAAAAATCATTTTGTATAAGTGTTCATAGTAAATATTTATTTAGTGCAAACATTTTTGTATTACATCACAAATCTCTGCAAAATAAATGTGTCAAAAAAGCACGTCACAGGTGTCAAGACCATTAATACAAATTCTCATATAATGTTTATTTTTTGACACATTTATTTATAATAGTAATATCATTTTTGATAATAATAAACCTATGAATTTCTGTTCTGATATAATAATATCTGATAGAGCTTATATAGGGGGGGCAATCTGTGGCGGGGGGGGGGGGCATTTTAGCGCATAACACACACAAACAATAAATACACAGACTTTGGACATTCATACATACACACGCACACATTGTTTATATTTGTATATAATTGTATATATTGTTTTTTTTGGTGCACCTTGTCTGTTTATTTATTTATTTTTTTCACTTAATACACTTTTGTTTGTTTTTGACTTGTTGTTGTGTCACGTCTTGCTTGTTCCGCAAAGTTCATACCGCACCGGAAGTAAGTATTATTAGCCCATATTTAGATTCGCGACCTCGTAGCATTGTAACTAGGTTTGTTTTAAGAGTCCCAATCATCTGACAGCGTCGTTGATACGCATAAATTGTTCAATAAAACCACCCTCCGGGGTTTGTTCATCTGTATTTCCGTTGTTGCTCTTTATTCCCCGCTACAATACCCATAAATAAAAGAACGAAATCTCGTCTTTCTATCAAAGCATAGTCCGAACAAACGACACTTATGAACTGCTTCATTTTAGTGAATCAAAGACATTTAGTGCAGCGAGATCATCACACACACACAACCGCTGGATGTCCAGGTGGTGCTCCGAAAACAACGTGGGCTACATAGACAATTGGAAGACCTTTGAGGGCAAAACTGGCCTGTTAGGGCGGTACGGTGTCCATCCCACTCGGGAAGGTGCTGCTCTCATTTCTTGCAGTATAGCACATAGTCTCAGAACAGGCCTAGTTAATCGGTGACAATCCAGAGCCCAGGCCAGGGAGCAGACAGACAGGCTAAACCAACCGTCTGCTAGCTGCAGAGAGTCGTCACTCAGGGTTCATCATATTGAGACTGTGTCTGTTCCCTGAGCTAAACATAAACATAAATTTAGAAAGACTCAGAAAGTCTGTTTTAGTAATTTAATTAACATAGATACCACAAACTCAGAGTACACTCTGAGCCAGCACCTCTGCTCTGAAGCTAGGACTGTTAAATATTAGATCTCTCGCATCTAAAGCAGTTATTGTTAATGAAATTATCACAGATCAGGAGTTTGATATATTATGTTTAACAGAAACCTGGATTAAACAGGACGAGTATGTAGCTCTAAATGAAGCTAGTCCTCCTGAATACAGCTACATACACCAGCCTCGGCTAACTGGTAGAGGAGTCGCAGTTATTTATAACGATAATCTGTCTCTCGTACAAAAACAGTTTTAAATTTAATGCATTTGAAGTTCTCTATAGTAACAAAGTCAGCTCAGTCGATCCCGCTAATCATCATTTACAGACCCCCAGGGCCGTACTCGGAGTTTCTCTGTGAATTTGCAGATTTCCTCTCAAACCTTGTTGTTTCTGTAGACAAGGCGTTAATTGCTGAAGACTTTAATATTCATTTTGAGAATCCAGAAGACCCTCTGAGAACAGCATTCTTGTCCATACTGGGAGTAAATCAGTCTGTAATAGGACCCACTCATAAAGCAGGTCACACTTTAAGTATTTAAGTATAGGGAATATAATCGCAATTCCACAGTCTGAAGTTATCTCAGATCACTACCTTGTCTCGATTAAAGCGTGTCATAATAATAATGTATGCACAGCACCGCGCTTCCACCTTAAACGTACATTTACATCAAATACCGCACAGAGCTTTATCAATAATCTTCCAGAGTTATCAACTTTGATTGGATCGCCATCTGACTTCACAGAACTCAAACAGGCGAATTAATATCTAGAGTCAGCACTTCGTTATAGCTTAGATAATGTAGCTCCAGTTAAAAGGAAAATGATTAGAGATAAGAAACTCGCTCCTTGGTATAATGACCACACACGTGCTTTAAAACAAACTGCTCGAAAAATTTAACGTAAATGGCGCCAAACTAAATTGTTAGTATTCAAAATAGCTTGGAAGGAGAGCATCCTGAACTATAAAAAAGCTCTCAGTGATGCTAGATCAACGTATCTCTCCACTCTTATAGAAAATAACAAAAACAACCCGAGATTTTTATTTAATACCGTAGCTAAATTAACTAAAAACAAGACCACTGCAGAAATCTCCACAACAACATCATGCAGTAGTGAGGATTTCATGAACTTTTTCAATAACAAAATCATAAATATTAGGCAAAAAATTCAGGCATTGAAACCAGACAATTTAAATAATTCAGATGAACTAACCACATCACATCAGAACTTAGAATACTTTACTCCCCTTGAAGCGAGGGAACTAATTTCACTCATCTCTTCTTCAAAATCGTCAACCTGTATATTAGATCCTATACCGACACATTTTCTCAAACAGATAGTACCAGCAATAATAGAACGCCTGTTGAAAGTAATTAACTGTTCACTCAGTAGTGGGTATGTCCCCAAATCCTTTAAATTAGCCGTTATTAAACCGCTAATCAAGAAACCTGACCTTGACCAGAGTCAGCTTTCTAATTACAGGCCGATATCAAACCTTCCCTTTATCTCCAAGATTCTGGAAAAGGTAGTATCACAGCAGCTATGTTCACATCTACACTGAAATAGCATAAATGAACTGTATCAGTCAGGATTTAGGCCTCATCACAGCACAAAGACAGCACTTGTTAAAATAGTAAACGACCTCCTATTGACCTCTGATCAGGGTTGCGTCACTATACTTGTGTTACTGGACCTCAGTGCAGCTTTTGACACCATTGATCATAGTATTCTCTTTCACAGATTAGAAAAGGTAGTAGGAATTAAGGAAACTGCTCTCTTGTGGCTCAGATCCTATTTGACTGATCGTTATCAGTATAGATTTAGATGGTGACCATTCCTCATGTTCTCAAGTGGAGTTTGGTGTTCCACAGGGTTCAGTTTTAGGCCCACTGCTTTTTTCCCTTTACATGCTTCCTCTGGGCAACATAATTCGTAAACATGGTATTAGTTTTCATTGTTATGCTGATGACACACAATTATATGTCTCAGCAAAACAAGATGAGAAAAACCAGTTTGCTAAAATTGAGCAGTGTGTGCAGGACATAAGAGATTGGATGTTAATTAATTTTCTTCTGCTTAATCCTGATAAGACAGAAGTTCTGGTCATAGGACCAAAAGTAGCTAGAAGTAAGCTTTCTGATCACCCTGTAACTTTAGATGACCTTTCTGTTCCATCAAATGCAACAGTAAAAGACCTTAGTGTGATTATAGATTCCAGCCTTTCGTTTGAAGCACATGTAGATAATATCACCAGGATAGCTTTCTTTCACCTTAGAAATATTGCCAAGATTAGAAACATATTGTCACTAAATGATGCAGAAAAACTAGTTCATGCCTTTATCACCTCTAGGTTGGACTATTGTAACGCCTTACTGTCTGGTTGTTCAACTAGGTGTATAAACAAGCTTCAGTTAGTACAGAATGCAGCAGCGAGAGTCCTCACTAAAACCAGAAGATACGAGCACATGTCCCCTATCTTATCTACACTGCATTGGCTCCCTGTGAAATTTCGCATCGATTTTAAGATTCTACTTTTGACATTTAAAGCACTAAATGGTCTCGCGCCACAGTATTTGAGTAAACTGCTAGTGTCTTACGATCCGCCACACCTACTTCGATCAAAGAATGCATGCTGCCTGTCAGTACCACGTATTATTAAAACTACAGCAGGGGGCAGATCTTTTTCTTACAAAGCCCCAAAGTTATGGAATAGTCTTCCTATTAATGTTCGGGACTCAGACACAGTCTCAGTGTTTCTCAGTAAAAACCTATTTATTTAGCCAAGCATTTTTGTAAATAGATTAACCTTAGGTAAAGGAGCAGATCTGGGGGACTCATGGACGTAGAGTATTCTGGTGAACTGGTATGTTTAGATGCTGTCTTCCCCACTCTCATTGATCACTCAGGTTTGTTGATGGTGAGGTGATTGGTTGCTTTACATCACAGGGAGCCCTCATGTCTGTGTTTCCTTCTGGCTCTCCCTTTGAGTTATGCTGTTATAGTTAGTCCTGCTGGAGTCCCTGCTTGCACTTTGCACTAAATATACATTCACCTTATACATGTTTACTGTGACCATACCTAACTGCCATCTCTCCTTATTTTCTGTTCTCTCCTCTTCTGCTCTCTCCTATCTCTCTCTCCCTCTCGCCTTTCCCTCTCTCTGTCTCTCTGTCGAGCTATACATGTCACTCCTGAGTTGCCAGTGATCCAGACCCCTCTGCCCTCTGGACCCGTCTAACCCGTCCTGGAGTCCTGCTTCTGGTTGGAGATCTCGTCGCATGGATGCCCCGTGTGGTCTGCCTGGATTCGTGTGGTGGCTGGGGATGGTTTCCATGAAGACTGTCCTGTCATCGATTGATGCTCTGGGGACCTGTGACTTGAGTTGTTCGATAGCTTAGGACTGGAAGGTTTCTCTCAAGGTTTCTTCCTATTACCATCTCAGGGAGTTTTTCCTTGCCACCGTCGCCCTCGGCTTGCTCATCAGGGACAATCTTATCATTTTGATTCATACACATTGCATACAAACTTACTTCTTTTATTGTGTAAAGCTGCTTTGCGACAATGTCAGTTGTTAAAAGCGCTATATAAATAAAATTGACTTGACTTGACTTGACTTGACACACACACACACACACAAACAAATGACTCAATCGTCAATCCGGCTCTTTTAACAAACCAAAGGAGTTTTTTTATATCTTCGTGTATATTAATCACTAACAGCTTAACTGTTAACTATTTTCTAAGTATATTGTTCAGTTCAGTAGCTTGAATCTTCAAGATTGTCCAAACCTTTGATAACTGAGTTGTGTCCAGGCCATCGATATGCTGAAGTTGAGAAACAAATCCAGGTACTGAATTACGTTTAATACTTATCAAATTAATGTTGAATTAAGGTAAAAAAAAAATTCTATGTGTTCCCTGAGATAGTTGCTTGCTAGTTATATGACAACTAAATAGCAAGTTAGAGAGAGAGCTTGAAACACCAGCACCCTATTTGTCAGATGACCATGGTATGTTGTTCATTGTGCTTTTCAAATATATTTTTTTAAGTAAATAAAAAATAAGCACAACCTATTTGATTTATTTAACCTATAATCATTTAAAGAACCATAGCTCCATACATCCTTAACTTTGCTTATCTTGGTTATATTCAGTGTTCTTTAATATATATTGCTGAGATATGCCTAAAAAAACCTTTAGACAAAGTTTGCTGCAGTAGTAGCTGTACATGAATGATTAGGTGTTAAATGTTTTGTACTGTAACATTTTAATACAAGTGTTACTTTATTTAATTTTTTTAGGACGATGTAAAAATGTGAACCCTAGTGTATACACTGAATAAGAATAGCGTTTCTTGAATCCACACAAACCATGCAAGGATGCTTGCTTCAGTGTTGCCACCCCTCATAATTTTAATGCCACCCCCTTGCCACCCCATGAATAATTTTCTAGATCCGCCCCTGCGCAGCGATAAAACTAGAATACCGCTTGAGTACCATCTGTAGGTCTGGTCTTACAGTTCCCAAAGTTAGTAGCAGCCCCTCAGTTCTGACCTACCTCTGCACATCTTTAAAGCTCACCTCAGGACATTTTTATATTTCTTGTACTCATTTAATACAGTGTGATGACATACAGTTTCCCTGCTTTTATTTATTATGTATTTATTGTTTTGCTTTATTTGTTTATTTTATGCAATGTGGGGCTACTTCTTGTTTGTTTTATTTGGATTTTATTTCCTTTTATTGTTGGTGTTTTAGAATTGTACAGCACCCTGGTCAGCTGTTTTCTGTTAAATGTGCTTTAAAAATAAATATGACTTGACTTGATATGAGCGAATCCTATAGCATGAAGGCCTTAGGCAGCATGTGTTTAGCATTGATAAGCAGTCAGAAATAGCAGTAAATTGGGGAGACAGTGACCTCCGAGCAGAGTGCTACTTTTGGTGAGTGATGCAAAAGCACCTTAGCACTTGTGTTGTGTTTCAAAACAACAGCATGTATGCTCGTTCTGACATGTGGTAAACATCACACTAGAACCAGGCACTGTTGTGTTAAACATCTCTCCCCTTCTGAGTTTGGCATGGTGGAGAATTGTTTAAAAGCACACAGCAATGTGGTTACATACTGAGATTGCCAACAATGGCTTTGCACAAAATACCAGTGTTGTGGTGGCTGTAACACTGATGAAATTTATTTCACATTAATATAAATGACTGTGTGTCAGTTCTGAGCAGTAAAAAAAAAAATCAAAACATGGGAAAACTGGCAGCTTGATGTCCAGACAGCACATGTCAAGTGCTGCAACATGTCAAGTCAAGTCAAGTAGGTATTTGTTGTCATTTCAACCATATATAGTTTAGTAAGTACACAATAAAATGAAACAATGTTCCTACTGGCCCAAGATGCTACATACATACAACATAAATTAACAAAAGTGTCTTAATTAGCTATTTAGTTTTGTTAACTTATGTTGTTAATTTGGAAAAGCAGGTGGTGATGTACTCTTGAGGTAATGAGCTGTTAAAGTAATTAGAATAAGTCATTTCTCCATGAGATGAAAGAGAGAAACAGTAAACATTTTCTTGTTAAAGTAGCAACAAAAATAGAAGAGAGTTTTTGTGCAAGTAACATTTAATAAATATTGCGCAAAAACAGCTATTGTAGGTTGGTATGTGAAATTATTAGATAGTTGTAGATCACTCGGTACCTTTTTCCAAATGGCAGGAGGGTGAAGAGTGAGAGTGAGGGGTGTGTGTGATCAGCCCCAATGATGGTGGCGTTGCGAATGCAACGTGTGGTGTTGATGTCTGTATTAGAGGAAAGAGAGACCCTAATGATCTTCTCGGCTGTCCTCACTATCCGCTGTAGAGTCTTATGTTCTGAGATGGCACAATTCCCAAACCAGACAGTGATGCAGCTGCTTTCGAAGCTCTCGATAGTCCCTCTATAGAAACTGTTTAAGATGGGTGGTGAAAGCTGGGCTTTCCTCGCCATCTCAGGAAGAAAAGGCGCTTTTTGGGCTGGTGTTGAGGGACCAGGTGAGATTCTCTGTCAGGATTTTGGTGCTCTTGACAATCTTCACAGAGGATCCATTGATGTTTAGCAAAGAGTGGTAGCTGTGTCCTCTGTAGCTCTGTCAACAGCCTTGTTATCTAGGTGTGTGAGGGCCAGTGAGGAGTGTGGTGGAGATGGCATCGTCCATGGAATGGTTAGGACGATAGCACATGGGAATGGCAGTGCTGCTCAGAGAGATGTTGAAAATGTCGGTAAGAACATCTGGTCCAGCAGCTTTTATGTGAGTTGATTCTGCATAGTTTTCCCTCACACTGGCCATGGTAAGACATTACCTGGTTGGTGTCATGACATTCTGCATGACGAACCAAGCACAGAAGATGTTTAGCGCATCTAGAAGGGAGCCATCCCTGACACAGACTGATTTCCTGTAATTGGCCAACCACATGCGCTGTGTGTTATTGCTGTCTTTTAAGTGGTTGTGGATTCTTTGAGCATGTGCACACTTTGCCTCTCTGATGGCCCGGGACAGTTTGGCTATTGTTGTTCTTAGGGCCACCTTGTCCCCTGCTCTGAAGGCGGAGTCTCAGGTCTTCAGAAGTGCATGGACCTCCACAGTAACCCATAGTTTCTGGTTGGAGCATGAGATGCAGTTCTTGGAGACAGTGATGTCAGTGGTGCACTTGTAGATGTCACTGATAACGTAAGGAACAGTCCTGAAGAGATGGCTCCTGCTGGCCAGGTTTTCATGCAAAGTCCACATACTGATGGTATTTAGAGAGCAGTAACTTGAGATTTGCATGGTTGAAATCTCCAGCAACAATAAACAGCCCTTCGGGATGTGTGTTCTGCAGTTCACTTATCTTTCCATACAGTTCACAGAGCACTTCCTTAGCATTAGCGCTAGGTGGAAATTTGAAACACCCCGATAACGAAAATGGTAAATTCCCATGGTAAAATAAACGGTCTACATCTAACAGTAACAAATTCCACCAACAATGAGCAATAGCTAGGAACCAGCACAGAGTTCTTACATCATTCCGTGTTGATGTAAACACAAGTCACTGCCACAAGTCTTACTACACAAAGCTGCCTTTCTGTTGGCACGAAATGAAGCTAGCTTGTCTAGCTGAATGGGGTTATCTGGAATTCTGTCGCTGAGTCTCTGTGAAAACAAAGACATAGTAGTCTCTAAACTCTGTGTAGTCTGCTGAAGTCTGATATAGTCCAGTTCATTGTCTAAGGAACAGACAGTAGCACAGACTGTGCCTGCTTTGCGCGGGCGGAATCCTTAAACTGGCATCCACTCATGAAAGGCTGATTTGTACCTTGCCCAGGAGCGCCATTCCCCCACATTGTTTTTTTTGTTTCCCATTCTGGGGCACACTTGCGTATTTACCTTCTCCAGCACGTGCCACTATGCGATTGGAGCATGCTACATGCACACATTGATGGCACTAATGACATTGTGTTTAAACAGTGATATACTTCCATGCTCCAGTACAACTGGCTGACATGTCTGATTAGATCCGTGCCTAAGTACGCTGTACCATGCCTAAGACCACCTCTTTAAGTGGACTTGGGAACGGTTCTGAATCTTGGTATGATTGTGTTCTCACTTATTAAAATTAACCTGACTTTGGGGTGAAAGCACCCTAGGTAAAGTTACTTTTGGGTAACATGTGACTTCAAAGCCTCCCTTCCTTCTCTTGTTCTTTCTTTTTCACTAAAAAAAGAAAATTAAACAAAGGATTTACGAGGTGTTAACCTTTGCTGTGATAAGTATGACTATCACCCAGGGGAATCTCATTTCTGATGCTGATAGGCACTGGGTTGGACTACATTTTTTTGGTAAAGGATAAATGCCTTTAAAGACTTGAGATTGGTGTCAAGTTAGTACACAACCATTTTACCACTTTACACACTTTACCAAATAAAAAATACATGAAACCATGAAAAGGTTTTCTCAGATTTAACAACCAAGGAGGTAGATTTACCTAGAATATCAGCCCCAAAAGATAAAATATATTATAATAAAGTGCAGATGGCAGTGTTCACATTATCCAGTTTTGTAAAATTTTACAACCTGCATATAAACTTGTGGAGCAATTCGTTAGATGTTTGCCGTTTAAAAATAAAACTAAGAAAAAACCTGGACAGAATCTTCATGCCACCATATAATGGAACTCAACTCTCAACTCAACTCATCTTTATTTGTATAGCACTTTAAAAAAGTGCTTCACATAAATAATAAAATAATATAGTAATATTATAAAATAAAATAAAATAAAATAAGGAAATAAGTTAAGAAACTAAAATAAAATAAATAAATAAATAAATAATAATAATAAAAAAATAATAATAATAAAATATTTAAAAGGAACATAATTAAAATCACATCACACACAATCTCATGTTGGTTTAAATGCCAAAGAAAACATGTGAGTTTTGAGATGGGACTTAAACACCCTCAGTGATGTGGCCTCACGAATGGTCAAGGGTAGGTCATTCCACAGTTTGGGTGCCGCCACAGAGAACGCCCGATCACCCCTGAACTTGCACTTGGTCTTGGGTACCATCAGCAGAAGTTTATCTGATGATCTGAGAGTCCGTGATGGAGCATATGGCTTAAGCAGATCCGAGAGGTAGGGCGGGGCAAGGCCATGTAAACATTTAAACGTGACCAAAAGAATTTTAAAATTAATTCGGTACTGTACCGGGAGCCAATGAAGAGAAGCCAGAACTGGAGAGATATGTTCTCTTTTACGTGTAGACGTTAATAGTCGAGCAGCGGAATTTTGGATCAGCTGTAGCCGATGCAATGCTGCTTGAGAAACCCCAAAATACAGGGCATTGCAGTAATCAATACGAGTGGTGATGAAGGTGTAAATGGCTATTTCGAAAAGCCTAAAGGACAAAACAGGTTTAAGTTTTGCCAATTGCCTTAACTGAAAGAAACTGGACCAAACCACAGCACTGATCTGTTTATCAAATTTAAGGCCATGGTCAAAAATAACACCTAAATTTGATGCTGTGGGTTTAACATACTGCTCCAAAGCTCCTAAATCCAGTGGTGGAACTCTGCCTCTGGCACCAGGACCAAATACCAAAACCTCTGTCTTTTTATCATTAAAATGTAACAAATTTTGGGCTAACCATCCCTTTATGTCATCTAGACATGTTGACAGAGCCTTGACAGAGTAGCCTTCCTTCTGCTTTAATGGGAGATAGATTTGACTGTCGTCTGCATAGCAATGAAAGGAGATGCCATGTTTTCTCAGGATATAACCGAGCAGCAACAAATATAACAAGAAAAGAAGGGGTCCAAGGATAGAACCCTGTGGGACTCCATATATCAGAGGAGCTGATGAGGATTCCAGATCTCCAAGGCTAACCAAAAATGTTCTATCAGTAAGATAGGACCTAAACCAGTCTAGAGTTGCCCCCGTAATTCCCACCCAGTGTTCTAGGCGTGACAGAAGGATGTCATGGTCTGCTGTGTCAAAGGCAGCTGTTAAATCAAGCAGCAGAAGAATCACAGAATCACCAGAATCCGTAATAAGATAAATGTCATTTAAGACCCTTAACAGAGCTGTTTCAGTACTGTGAAGAGTCTTGAAACCAGACTGAAAAACCTCAAGAATTCCATGCTCACTAAGAAAACTTATTAGTTGTGTATAAACTACTTTCTCCAAAATCTTAGACAGAAATGGTAGCTTGGAGATTGGTCTGTAATTAGAAAACACAGACGGATCAAGATTAGGTTTCTTTAACAAAGGCTGCACAACTGCATGTTTAAAATTTCTGGGTACCACCCCAGATCCCAAGCTGCTATTTATAATATTTAAAACTATAGAACCTAGAATGGGAGCCAATTCTTTGAAAAGATGCGGAGGAATGGGATCAGCAGGAGATCCTGCAGGCTTCATAATATTAATAATCTTTAACAGAAAGGAAAGAGAGATAGGCTCAAACTGGTTAAAAACAGCAGAGCTAGAGACAGAAGTAGAGATAGATGGGTCACATGCAGGAGATGTAATAAGAGCCCTTGTAGAAGAAACCTTATCAATAAAAAACTGGAGAAAGTTTTCACACACTGCATAAGAGCTTTTGAAACTGACAATTTGGGGGCCATTAAAAATAACATTAAATGACTGAAATAAAACGTGAGGCTTATTTCAAACAAACGAATCAATTAAACTTAAAAAATCTTTGGCCAGCAGATTTTCAGGGCAACAAACATGAACATTAAAATCACCCACAAGAAGGACACGATCATATTTAGGCATCATTTCCGCCAAAAAGTCAGACAAGTCATTTAAAAAGTCCTTATTATACTTAGGTGGACGATAAATCACTCCACACAGCACTGTGTGAGAGCGGCCAAGCTCAAATACGTTCAGCTGGAAATAGTCAAAAATGACAGCTGCTTACAATAGAAGTTATCCCTATAGACCACCGCGATTCTTCCTCCTCGACCCGATGTTCTAGGGGAATTTAGATAGGCATAGGATGAGGGGAGAAGTTCAGAGAAGGCACTGTACTCACCAACACTCAGCCATGTCTCCGTAATGAAAAGAAAATCCAAACCACGTGAGGTGATAAACTCCTTTAGAATTAAAGTTGTGTTGTTTAGTGATCTAGCATTTACCAGACCCATCTTGGTCATCCTGTTTAGAGTCGAGGGCGGGTTGAGATGAGGCCAGGGCGCGCAGGTTGCCTCTATTCACCCCTCGCAGCTTGCGAAAACGGGGAGCGCTACAATGCGTCCCGAGAAAATTCACCCGAGCCAACCACAGGTACCAGCCAGGGTACAGCATCCGTTACACCACGAGACATAATACGGTACTGATCGGTTCCATAGATCGGTCGGAAGGTCTCTGGAAAACTCGCCCAACAGGCCTTAAGCCTCACTTGACGACCACTGCGTTTGCCTCGGCGACGGGAGCGCTTTCTCCGGCGACCTGGAACTCCACCGCGGTAGAGGTGAGCAGGTATTCCCGATAACAGTGGGGGCAAGTGATTTTGCTCTTTATTCTCAAACCGTGTTAAATTTTCCACAGCAGGCCAAAGGTTCAAGAGTGTTTGGCGGTCATATACCAACAGAGAGTTAACTTTTTGAGTAGCAAGTAGCAAAAACAATAATAATACTAATAATAATGTCAACAGAAAACGGCAAGCCACACACACTGGCGCCATCTTGAGCTTACACAAGATATATAATGGAATTTGCTCTTTCCACAGTTAAAAACAGTGTCCCCTTATATACAACAATCCAGATCACTAAAGTAATAATTAACTGCAACAAAATCAAATGGTGGATGTGTGGTAACTTTTTGCTTTTTTTTTATGGCTACAAGATCAACACAGCATTATAACACAGCAGTATAACATTAAAACCAAGACCAAGGAACATGAAGAAAGAAGCAACTTAGAAACCAGAACAATAATAATAAAAAAAAAATCATTAAGAGAGCTGAATAATACTTGGTGAGCAATTAACTCCCATTTTTCTTCTTCATTTAATTATATCTAGCACCAATTTATTTTTAAACTATTTAAATTTGAAAGTTGCCATTCTATCCATAAAATGACTCCTTCAAACAGAAAATTGAAAGGCTGGACCACAGAATACTTTTTTATGGCCCATTGTCACAAAACATTTAGAAATGTATTTTATTTCTCTAATTCTCGATAATTCTGAAAACAATCTAGGGGCATTTGTAAAGTCCAACCCATTTTTGGAAAAAAGAGCTATGGACTATATTAAAAGACCCTATATTAAAATATCTTAGTAATCCCATTAGCATAGATTAAACATTTAGCACAGTAAGAGAACTAGATTACATGATTTTAATCAGTCTTTTTTTTTTTTTACATAAAATTAAAACAAAAACATGAATACAAGGATAATGAACTGCAACTGACGACATAATAAAAATATCTGCCTATAATTATATAGCTGTCTTTGTAAAACTAAACCAAAATAAAACAGAAACAGTGTGTATGGGCACCGATTATAAACATACTGTATATTGCTCCTGTAGATTGCTGTGTTGACTTTGGACTTGTGATATGTTTAGTTCTGTCATTAAGGGGATTTTTTTATTGTAATATTACCATACAGGTCATTTTGAAATACAAAACTCAAACCTGTGAAGATATACAGTAAGCATTACAAGATGCTAGAAGCACCATTCAGGTTATTTAAAATTTTTTTTTAAATAAAATACAGTAAGTGCAATATAGTTGAAGGGCATGGTGGACAAACATTGATTTCCACACTTTGCCAGAATTATTTCTATAAATCTGCTTCACAACTACATCCATTGTTAAAAAGAATTAAAGAAACAATGCCAGAGACAAGAACATTTCCCTCTTGCTTATAGTCCTGTGAAAAAGTATTTGCATTGTTAAGACTTTGGGACTCCTGTTAATTATTGCGAGAGTCGTTATCCAAAAATATAAAAACAAGCACAACAATTAATGTCCAATTAATGTCCAATTAATGTCCAAATTGTGTCCAATGTTGAAGCAAACATGAATTATATTTTGTTTTACAATAATAATATTTTATGATGAATGTGCATATATGTGCTTCATATTATGTTCATAATGATGAAAAGAGATGCCCTAAATTATGAGGCGCCGTATACGGCTTAAATCAAACTTCACTCATGCACACACAAGTGAAACACTTGCATACAAATATATGAAACAGTCACACCTCTATATATACTACTAACTGCTCACACAACTACATATGAAATGCGCGCGCACACACACCTATGAGACGCGTGCACATACATAAACTCTCCGCACACACACACCTATGAGATGCACGCACATATACAGTAACTCAACATGTCAACAATTAATTCAACAAATCTTCGTTAAAACATAAAAATGTGTCGAGCACCATCAGAAGACATGAATGAACAAATATGAACACGAAGTGCTTCAGGCTTTTTATAACAACTAATCATCTGGCTTTATTGCTGTTTGTGTCCAGCATTGAATAATTATTTCATCCATTATTTGACAACCGCTGAAAATAAAAACTGCAGACATACTCCCCTAGAAAGTCATCACCTCTTGCAATAATGCAGATCAAACATACATCACCTGTCCATAAATAAAAAGGAATATTTAAGTATATACGCAAAATGTATTTCACTTAAATATTACAGATTAAAACAAGGAAAGTAGACGTGCTGAGCTCCAGTTCATTTTATGCGGACAAAAGGTCCAGGAAGGAAACAGGTTTCATTATTTTACAAAATCTGAATATATTCAGTAAATTTATGAATTACACTCAAAGTATCAAATCCAACTATGAAGTCTGATTTAATTGATACCATTAAACAGTTTAATTGTTTCTATTTATGTTTATGTTTTGCTGGCTAAACACATTTTAGGCAGAGACGTCTGCTTGTTAATTTGTTTTAAAGCCCTCAATTCTGCCAATTCCTCCATCAGTGAAACCGTTTGATAACTTCACACCTATCACGAAGGAAAGGTGAGAAGAGGGATTACAGTAACTCAGCACTGAATAGACTAAAACTAAAACAAAATCATGTTTCCTTCAGCATTGGATACAATATTGTTTTAGGCTAATTTATTCAAGAATATACACTTCGTCTTTTTGCACACATATATACAATTGTACACACGTGGACAAAATTGTTGGTACCCTTCGGTCAATGAAAGAAAAACTCACAATGGTCACAGAAATAACTTTAATCTGACAAAAGTAATCATAAATAAGAATTCTATGAATGTTAACCAATGAAAGTCAGACATTGCTTTTCAACCATGCTTCAACGGAATTATAAAAAAAAAATGAAAACTCAAAAACTCATGGAACAGGCCTGGACAAAAATTATGGTACCCCTAACTTAATAGTTTGTTGCACAACCTTTGGAGGCAATCACTGCAATCAAACGATTCCTGTAACTGTCAATGAGACTTCTGCACCTCTCTGCAGAACATAACAGAGCCTCCTCCATGTTTCACAGTAGGGACAGTGTTCATTTCTTGATATGCTTCATTTTTCCGTCTGTGAACATAGAGCTGATGTGCCTTGGCAAAAAGTTCCATTTTTGTCTCATCTGTCCATAGGACATTCTCCCAGAAGCTTTGTGGCTTGTCAACATGTAGTTTGGCATATTCCAGTCTGGCTTTTTTAGGATTTGTTTTCAACAATGGTGTCCTCCTTGGTCGTCTCCCATGGCTCAAACAACGACGGATGGTGCGATCTGACACTGATGTTCCTTGAGCATGAAGTTCACCTTGGATCTCTTTAGAAGTCTTTCTGGGCTCTTTTGTTACCATTCGGATTATCTGTCTGTTTGATTTGTCATCAATTTTCCTCCTGCGGCCACGTCCAGGGAGGTTGGCTACAGTCCCATGGATCTTTCTGAATAATATGTGCAACTGTAGTCACAGGAACATCTAGCTGCTTGGAAATGGTCTTATAGCCTTTACCTTTAACATCCTTGTCTATAATTTTCTTTCGAATCTCCTGAGACAACTCTTTCCTTTGCTTTCTCTGGTCCATGTTGAGTGTGATACACACCATGTCACCAAACAACACAGTGACTACCTGGAGCCCTATATATAGGCCCACTGACTGATTACAAGATTGTAGACACCTGTGATGCTAATTAGTGGACACACCTTGAATTAACATGTCCCTTTGGTCACATTATTTTCAGTATTTTCTAGGGGTACCATCATTTTTGTCCAGGCCTGTTCCATGAGATTATTTTTTTAAATAATTCTGTTGAAGCATGGTTGAAAAGCAATGTCTGACTTTCATTGGTTAACATTCATAGAATTTTATTTAATTATTACTTTTGTCAGATTAAAGTTATTTATGTGACCATAATGAGTTTTTCTTTCATTGACCGAAGGGTACCAACAATTTTGTCCACGTGTGTACATGTAAAATATAACCTACGTATCTTCAATATAAGCATATTTAACTACTTCAGCTGTGAATGAGAAATTTGGTCTGGCTTTTAGATAAAGTCCTTATTTGATATAATTCTATTATTTAATTAATTATCTTATTATAAATACAATTTATATTCTCTATATTCTTGTCGAATATAGTCCTTCAGAGCCAGCACTGTGTCAGAAGATATCTGCTGAATCTCTTCTCACCTGCTGAATCATTTTTTTTTCTCTCTCTTGCTACGGTACCTTTACTAACATTTAAAACTATTTATTATATAAGTGGTGCAGAGGTGTATAATAAATCGAAAAGATAAACACAAAGATGGACAGCTATTTATTTAATTATCATTATTATAATAATAATCATTATTTATCAACAACATCCATCCATCAATGCAGTATGTCTGCATTTTTATCGATAAATCGCAGGCGTTTATCACTTTTTGATCAAAAAGCTGCCTTTTGTAAAGTAAAACTGCGAGCCGCGAGTTTGAAATGACTTGTAGATTAAAGTTAAAGCACGATTTAGGGCATCTCATTTCATTATTATAAAGATAATTTATGAATTACACTTGAACGGACGGTTGAGCTCTGATTAGACTACGTACAGTAGGCTCAACATCTCGGAGCCCAAGCCTCATTTGAATACAAATTTTTAATTAACAAATATTGTAAACAAACAGCAGTAGCACAAGTTTAGAAACAAATTAGACTCTAAATAGATGCGAATTATTTTTAAGGTGTGCCAGCTGGCACTATTCTTATATTGCTCTTTGTCAGGGTAAATCGTTCAGTGACACCCCATAAAATTCCATATACTGTAAATAGGTACTGTACATCTGTATGGATAAACCGAGATGCCCACCCCCGTGAAAATGGTGATTTCAGGGAAAGGCTCCCCCGCGAGAGGTTTTGTGCGGACCACTGAGCTTCTACGGATTCTAAAATTGACAGTTACTATTTTTTAATACCTGCAAGTGGAAGAGTCTGAGAATTTATTTACCATAAGCTTTGTTTATTGTTTTTAATCACTCCATACACAACCTATGATTTCACCTATGCTATTTTACAAATGGAATATTTTTTATGTTACACTCTAAAAACTGCTGGGTTAAATGTTAAAGTGCTGGGTTATTTTAACTGTTACTGGTTACTGTTTTAACCACTGCAGAGATAGTTAATCAGCGGTAGTTTTCACTACTACTATTAATGATAATAATACTGAATGGAGAAAGCGCAGTCAAATAAGTAGGAGAGGAGAGTATTGCCGGAGAGAAGAAAATTAAGAATAAATACTTATCAGTATTTAAAGTTTGAGCTCGACACGTTTATGACCTCTGTCGCTTGCTGTCAATGGGCGCCTAAGAGAGAGAACACATGTTTGGCTTCAGTAGACACACAATACTTCAGATTGAAACACGACTGCCCCCACAGGTAATGAACAGCATTTTCACAACTTCCCGCGAGCTGCAGTGGAAGCGCGCAAAATCCCTTTTCTAAATGTGCGTTCTTAATGGCCAGATCTGTATGTGTGTGTGCATGCGCATGTGTGTGCAGAGGTGGAAAGAGTACAAAAATTTTGTACTCAAGTAAAAGTACTGTTACTTTAGTGAAGTAAAGTTACCATTATAAAAGTAAAAGTAAAAAGTAGCTCATAAAAAATGTACTCAGAGTAAAAGTTATCGAGTTACAGCAGGGGTGGGATGAGGCATTTTAGCGTAGTTCAAAAAAGATGAGCAGATATACAGTACAGACCAAAAGTTTGGACACACCTTCTCATTCAAAGAGGTTGAATTTGTATTATGGCAAGAAAAAAGCAGCTAAGTGAAGAAAAAAACGAGTGGCCATCAATACATTAAGAAATGAAGGTCAGTCAGTCCGAAAAATTGGGAAAACTTTGAAAGTGTCCCCAAGTGCAGTCACAAAAACCATCAAGCGCTACAAAGAAACTGGCTCACATGCAGACCACCCCAGGAAAGGAAGACCAATTGTCACCTCTGCTGCGGAGGATAAGTTCATCCGAGTCACCAGCCTCAGAAATTGCAGGTTAACAGCAGCTCAGATCAGAGAGCAGGTCAATGCTACACAGAGTTCTAGCAGCAGACACATCTCTAGAACAACTGTTAAGAGGAGACTGTGTGAATCAGGCCTTCATGGTAGAATATCTGCTAGGAAACCACTGATAAGGACAGGCAACAAGCAGAAGAGACTTGTTTGGGCTAAAGAACACAATAAAGAAAACTCTTTGAATGAGAAGGTGTGTCCAAACTTTTGGTCTGTACTGTATGTTGGCATATTCATGAATCAGGACTTTCACATAGTTAACACTAACTGAACAACAATTCTTCACTTCGTAATACACCTGTCCATAAAAAGGAATATTTAGGCATATACGCTAAATATATTTCACTTACATATTACAGATTAAAACAAGAAAAGAAGACGTGCTGAGCTTCTGTTCATACAAAATGTCTAGGAAGGAAACGGTTGTCGTTATTTTGAGGAGGAGGAGGATCAGTTTCAGGGGAGGATCAGTTTCAGGGTGTACCCAGGTCAAAATAATAAACTAAATAGTATTTATATTTAGTAGCTAGATTACCTGCAAAAAAAAAAAAAAAAAACACAAACAAAAATACAGGTACCTTCCCTGACTCCCTAAACCAAAAACAGTGAATAAATTCCCTCTTCGCAAAATAAATGGCAGCAACACCCCTACTACTGCTGAGTGCACAAACATACCATGAAATTATCTACAAATATATACAAATACCAACCAAACCAAAGGGGCAAAGCAATAATCAATGGGTAATGCGAGTAAATTTAATTTGTTACTTTCCGCCTCTGTGTTTTATTTGTCTTACTTGTTAATTGTAATTGTTTGTTTATATGTGTGTGAGTGCGTCTATGTGAGTGTGAGAGTGTTAACATTTGTAATGTGTGTGTGATATAAGTGCTTTTGTAATGTGCGTGTGTGCGTCGTGAGAGAGGTGTGTGTGTGTGTGTGTGTGTGTGTGTGTGCATGTGTGTTAACATTTATAATGTGTGGTATCTATGTATACATGTGTGCGATGTATGAGTGTGTTTGTTTGTGTGTGTGAGATATGGTTGTGTGTGTGAGATGTGTTTGTGTGTGTGTGCGTGTGTGTGTGTGAGTGTAAACATTTGTAATGTGGGTGTATGTATCTGTGCATGTGTGTGATGTATGAATGTGTGTGTGTGTGTGTGTGTGTGTGTGTGTGTGTGTGTCCGCGTCGTGAGAGAAGTGTGTGTGCGTGCGTGAGTGCAAACATTTGCAATGAAAAACTCACCAACACACTATAGGTGCGCCGGACCCCCCTTTTTTTTTTCCTAAGTGTGACGGCGGGCTCAGAGCCAGCCCTCTACAAGGCACTCTCACTTCGCGCTCGGAAAAGAGGCCGCGCGCCTTCAGCACCATGGACAACTACGCAGGGGCGGGGCGCCGGAATTCACAGCGGCTGGTCGCTCATGATCATCCACCCTCCCGCAGTCGACACCTGTCTATAAAAGGCCCTCGGCCGGAGGCCTCGGTGAGTAGGATTCAAGTGACGTCACTAGTAACGCCTGTTTCCTCTCTCTCCACTTCAGACTCGGATCTCCCTGAAGGAAAGCCCGCTCACCGGAGACTTCCGCGGAAGGACCGAACCCGCACCACGACAGCCTCCCCGGCTTTCCCGAGACGCAGTGCGACACGTCAGAAGGGATCCGACACTTCACCCTCCCGTGGAGGCTGCATCTTCTGCACCTCCCCGCTCTACTCACCCCCGAGCGCTCCAAACCACTAGCCCCGTGTGTGTGTGTGTGTGTGTGTGTGTGTGTGTGTGTGTGCGACCACGTGACGGCACCGAGTGAAACTGAAAGTAAAGCAAATAAACACAAAAAGGAGCACTGCATACCACCTCTCCGTGTCTGCTGTCGTCTGTGTTCTCCTGTAATACCTGGTCTCGCGACAACTGGTGGAGAATGCGGCCTGGAAACACAGACCCAGAAACACCCCCTCCCCCCCACCCCCGTTCCCCCGAGGAGTTCCTGGGACAGCTGTATCAGACAAACATACAACAGCAGACGATGCTACAGCAGATTGCCCAGGGCCTCCAAACGGCAACGCAAGAGCTCGTACGTATGCAGCAGCAACGGACAGCGGAAACCCCCCTTCCCGACCCCCGTAGAGAGGCCCAGCGACTCCTAACAAAACTCACACCCCACGATGACCTTGAGGCTTTCCTGCAAACGTTTGAAAGGACTGCAGAAATCGAGGGATGGGCTCGTAGAGACTGGAGCACAATTCTCGTTCCGTTATTAACGGGGGAAGCGCAAAGAGCATACTTCGCCTTAACGGCCGACGAGGTAGAGGATTATGACACGCTGAAATCTGAGATCTTGGCTCGGTGCGGGCTATCCAGCGGACAAGCAGCACTGGAGTTCCAGCGCTGGACATATGATCCCCAGGCCCCTCCGGGCGCCCAAGTGGACCGGCTGATGAAAATAGCGGCGAGATGGCTGCAACCGGACGTCCTGTCGGCGAGAGAAATCACGGAAAGGGTCGTGATGGACAAGGTGCTGCGCTCACTACCCAGAGAAGAGAGAAAAACTGTTGGAATGCGGGGCTTAGCCTCCCTACGAGACATGACGGAGGCACTAGAATGTGCCCTGGCAACACTCTCGATAACGCCGGAGAAAAAGAACTTCCCAGGGAGAAGCCCACCCCGCTTTATGCCACCTCATCGTCGCGAACCTCTGCCGCCCCTACGCCGAGCGGATACGCCACAAGATGAGCCCATGCCGACCGAACCTGACTTAGGCAGAATCGCCTCCTCCCGGGGACTCTGGGCACCCACACACTGGGTTAAAATCAGCGGAGCGCCGCTTCCAGCGCTTATTGACACGGGAAGTGCGGTCTCACTAATTCGCCCCTCGATCGTCCCGACGGAAGCTCGTCCGTGCGGACCTCTCCCAATCACCTGCATACACGGAGACCGAAGGGAGGTCCCGGCGGCGCGGTTTACCATCGAGGACGAGCAGGGGAAACACGAGATAAAGGCGGGCATCATGCTTAATTTACCTGTGCCTCTAATTCTAGGTCGAGATTGGCCGGGACTGACTTCGCGGAAACGCGGAGAAAAGAGACGCACTCCGAAAGAAAGACGACGCCAGAGGCCGAATTGTCCCCACCCAGCGTGGCTGGCCCAAACAGCGGACGACGGCGAGGATGCGGAGGCAGAAGGTGAGACAGATAACCCTGTTGACCTCACTTTCTCTTTGTCACAGCAGGTGGAGAGGGGAGGTAACTTTGCACGGCTACAGCGGGAAGACCCCCGGCTAAAACATTGTTGGACACAGGTAATAGAGGTAGAAGGGAAAGCCGAGACAAACGATAGAAATCAGACGACGACGGGTTTTCTGATAAGAAATGGTCTGCTGTATTACCGCACGGAAAGGCGAGGTGAGCCACGGGATCTCCTGGTAGTACCAAGAGGGAAAACGGAAGCGGTCATGCACCTGGCTCACGCGCACCCTCTGGGAGGACACCTCGGAACGAGGAATACGGCAGAGAAAATCCGGGACCGTTTTCACTGGCCGGGCTTAGAAGCAGAGGTCAGGAATTTCTGCCAGCGGTGCCCGGAGTGTCAGAGAACGGCACCGCGGAAGCCAGCCCCTGCCCCGCTAGTACCACTACCTATAATTGACGTGCCCTTCGAACGCATCGGCATGGATCTCGTCGGGCCACTTCCTAAGTCATCGAAGGGACATGAATACCTGCTGGTGATAGTGGACTATGCGACAAGCTACCCGGAAGCAGTGCCGCTGAGGAAAGCGACGTCAAAGAATATCGCAAGGGAATTGATTCTACTGTTCAGTCGCGTAGGCCTGCCGAAGGAAATCCTCACAGACCAGGGCACACCGTTCATGTCGAGATTGATGTCAGAGGTCTGCCGGCTGCTGCGGATAAAACAGCTCCGCACCTCGGTCTATCACCCACAGACGGACGGCCTGGTGGAACGCTTTAACCAGACACTAAAAAGAATGCTGCGGCGAGTAGTAGATGAAAGCGGACGAAACTGGGACCAACTGCTCCCGCATGTCCTCTTCGCGATACGAGAGACACCACAAGCATCTACGGGGTTTACACCCTTTGAACTGCTCTTCGGACGCAGACCAAGGGGTCTACTAGATGTAGCGAAGGAGGCGTGGGAAGAACAGCCGTCGCCGTTCCGGTCAGTGGTGGAATATGTACAAGATCTACAGCAGAAAATCAACCACATCCTACCGATCATGCGGGAACACATGGAACGAGCACAAGCGGAACAGAGAAAAGCGTATGATCGGCCAGCAAAACCGCGTGAGCTCCAGCCTGGGGATAAAGTGCTGCTGTTACTTCCCAGTGCCAACTGCAAATTCCTAGCCCGTTGGCAGGGTCCGTACACCGTCACGGAAAAGGTCGGACCAACAAACTACCGCCTGCACCAGCCGGGTAAGAGAAAACGAACAGAGCTCTATCATATTAATTTATTAAAGAAATGGGTTGAACCACTGCCACCTGTCTCAGCGCTCGCTGCTTTCTCGCCTACAGAAAAAACTCGGGAAGTAATAAATTACGGAGAGGAGCTGACCAGCATGCAACGCCAGGAACTGAACGAGCTGACGGATCAGTTCCGAGATGTGTTCCCCAGCGAACCAGGTCTAACCCACTTAGTGCAGCATAACATAAAAACGCGACCCGGGGTGGTCATAAGACAGAGACCGTACCGAGCCCCGGAGGCCCGCCGCCGCGTAATCGAAGCAGAAGTACAGAATATGCTTCGGAACCGCATTATAGAAGAGTCAACGAGCCCGTGGTCCAGTCCAATTGTGACAGTACCGAAGGCCGATGGGTCCATCCGTTTGTGCAATGATTTCCGCAGACTCAACCTAGTGTCAGAGTTCGACGCATACCCACTGCCACGAGTGGACGATCTGATAGACCGCCTGGGAAAAGCCAGGTTTGTATCTACGCTGGATCTCACGAAAGGCTACTGGCAGGTGGCCCTAACGCCAGAAGCGAAGGAAAAAACGGCCTTTAGCACAGAACAGGGGCACTGGCAGTACCGGGTCCTTCCCTTCGGCCTCCACGGAGCCCCAGCGACATTTCAGCGCCTTATGGACATCGTGCTGCGACGACATCGTCCATACGCAGCGGCATACCTGGACGATGTGGTCATACACTCATGTGACTGGGACGAACACCTGTACCATCTGAGGAAAGTGCTCGAGGAGCTGCGAAACGCAGGATTGACGGCAAACACAAAGAAGTGCCATTTGGGATGCACGGAAGCACGCTACCTGGGTTACTGCATCGGGCGCGGCTTACTGAAACCTCAGGAGGGAAAGGTGGAGGCAGTCCGGAACTACCCACGTCCCAGCACAAAGAAACAGGTACGTGTCTTCCTGGGATTAGCCAATTACTATAGGAGATTTGTGCCTAACTTCTCCTCTGTGGCAGCACCCCTCTCTAATTTGCTCAGAAAAGGACAGCCAGAGAAAATCCGCTGGGCAGAGGAAGAAGAAGCGGCGTTTAACCAGCTGAAGACTCACCTCACCAGCTCCCCCGTCCTCCGGAATCCGGACTTCGAACGCCCCTTCCTGGTACACACCGATGCGTCTGAAACCGGACTCGGAGCCGTGCTATCACAAGTCTTCGGAGGAGAGGAACACCCCATCATTTACGTGAGTAGAAAACTCTCACCGGCAGAACAGAAATACGCCACGATCGAACGGGAAGCCCTAGCCATTAAATGGGCAATAGAGGAGCTGAAATATTACCTTACGGGTAGACACTTCACCCTGATCACGGATCATGCTCCTTTGCAGTGGATGGCGAGGGCAAAAGACACAAACGCTCGCATTACACGGTGGTTTCTGTCCTTACAAGACTTCTCTTTTTCGATTCAGCACAGATCCGGCACACAGCATGGAAATGCCGATGCTCTATCGAGATGCTACACACTGTTCGCATCGTCCAGGACGAGCTCGAAGCGGAGGGGGGGGTGGTGTGACGGCGGGCTCAGAGCCAGCCCTCTACAAGGCACTCTCACTTCGCGCTCGGAAAAGAGGCCGCGCGCCTTCAGCACCATGGACAACTACGCAGGGGCGGGGCGCCGGAATTCACAGCGGCTGGTCGCTCATGATCATCCACCCTCCCGCAGTCGACACCTGTCTATAAAAGGCCCTCGGCCGGAGGCCTCGGTGAGTAGGATTCAAGTGACGTCACTAGTAACGCCTGTTTCCTCTCTCTCCACTTCAGACTCGGATCTCCCTGAAGGAAAGCCCGCTCACCGGAGACTTCCGCGGAAGGACCGAACCCGCACCACGACAGCCTCCCCGGCTTTCCCGAGACGCAGTGCGACGCGTCAGAAGGGATCCGACACTTCACCCTCCCGTGGAGGCTGCATCTTCTGCACCTCCCCGCTCTACTCACCCCCGAGCGCTCCAAACCACTAGCCCCGTGTGTGTGTGTGTGTGTGTGTGTGCGACCACGTGACGGCACCGAGTGAAACTGAAAGTAAAGCAAATAAACACAAAAAGGAGCACTGCATACCACCTCTCCGTGTCTGCTGTCGTCTGTGTTCTCCTGTAATACCTGGTCTCGCGACACTAAGGATTATTCTTTTTATTTATTTTTTAATGAAAAACTCACCCACACACTATATGTGCGCAGGAGCCGCTTGTTTTCCTAAGGATTATTCTTTATGGCGTCGTTCCTCAATGTGATGTCACTGAACATGATGTCCCTAAAGGTGTCACTGAATATAATGTCACTTAATATAATGCCACACAGAAAGTTATTAATAATTTTTAGGTGTAGGTTTTTAGACATTATCACGGCTGACCTGTTTGAGATGTCTTTAAATCACATCGGCCCGGTTTGGTGGTGATCGTATAAAATTCCCTAGGAGGAGTATTTCAAACTCCATCGGGTGTGCTTTTGCGAACAACCCAAAATAACCAGCCTGCTGTTGAGTTGAGCCCAGGACATGCGTGCGAAAGTTGTTCGGCTCAATGAGTTCTAAATGTGTACTGAGGTTCGTGTGCCTACGTGAAAGTGTGTATAAGCTATGCAGCAAAATCTTTTTTGGAGTCTCGTGAGGGCCCAGGGCCACAAGACTCTCAGCCATCCTGATGGCAGCAGATTCCGACCAGTCTGCCAAGTTAAGACCGCCAAAAAGTCCAAAATTGTGGGGAAAAAAAATTATCCTTAGGAAAACAAGAGGGTCCTGCGCACCTATAGTGCTTGGGCCCTAAAGATACTACTGGTGTATGAGAAATGCACATTTATGTCAGATAGGATTGGTCAGAATTGCTTAAGACCAGTTTCCACTTTCACAATTTTTGCTATAGAAAGCTATGGCATTAAAATAATTTCTTGCCATTATTCCAACATGCTCTGATGTCACTAGCTATAATGGTGTAGCAATAAAGTGCAGACCTAAAAGAAAATATGTTGGTGCAACTTGAAGCTATCATTTCCTGTATGACTATCAGTCTCTCACATCACTGTGGAGAAACCTCCTTCTTTAGTTCATTAAGGTTTGGGGGAATTCGCATATGCTCTCTTAATTTCCAGCCACATATTTCAACTAGGTTGAGGTTTGGACTTTGACTAGGCCATTCAAAAACCTTGATTCTTTTCTTTATCAGCCATTCTGATGTAGATTTACTGCTGTGCCATGTTGCATGAACCAATTTTGACCAATGAACCGAAGCAATGTTAAAAAGAAGAATATTCAATTATATCACCTTACCTTTGGAAAGGTAAGTGTCCTCGATTGAATAAGTCTTTACTTCAAAGACCTAAAAAGGACGGTGGCATGGCTCTTCCCAATTTTTATTTTTACTACTAGGCAGCAAAGATTTGATGTGTCACCTTTTGGGCACATGGTGGAAATGGAGATAAACGCGGTCAAAAACCTCTGTCTCTGCACTTCTTGGATCTGAACTTCCCATCCCCTCAATTAAATCAATCAATAATTCAGTAATTAGGCATACTTTGAAAGTACGGGCTCAGTTCAGAAAGTACAGTAGTTGTTTGGGTTTTTCCCTCTCCAGCCCCATCATTTCTAACCATCTTTTTCAACCTTCTTTACGTGATTCAGTGTTTCAGGAATGATACAGTAAGGGCATCAAACTTTGCAAAGATCTTTTTGTTGATCACTAGTTTGCATCGTTTGAATTGATGTGTGAAAGGTTTAACTTATCCAAATCTCACTTTTTCAGATATTTGCAACTAAGACACTTCATTAGCTCTTCAATAACAAATTTCCTTGAGGCTCCTGATGCAAATACTATAGATAACCTCCTATGTTTGTCCCCAATGTACTGTATAAAGGCCTGATATGCACTATTTATGGTGGATTAATGGGTTTGAGTCACACCACTTTGAGTAAAATTAAAACTGTTTGGAAGAAAGTATTGTAATTAACACAAATATTGTTGATTAAGCAAAAAGAAGAAGAGCATGAAATTCGTCCACATTGATGTGAGACTGATACATACAGGAAACGATTAGTTCAAGTTATTGCTGTGGATCTACAACATATTGAATCATGGTACAGTATTGCTTGCATGTTTTTGGATTTTGGGTAAAAAAAAAAAGACACGAAAAACTTATTGTTATTTGTCTCAGGTTGCATTTGCCTAATACTAAGACCTGTTACGATCAGATAATATTTATGTTTTTACACAAAACACATCAAATTGATAGAGGGGGTACTTACTTTTGAACATGTCTAAACATTCTTGAAATAATTTATCCCACTGTTCATAAACCTGATGATACTTGTGGATAGTATCCGTTTTAATATGCACCAACCTCTCATAGTTATTAACAAACATTACATTAAAAATTTTTATTTACCAGTAGGACCATCCTGGCACATAAAACTTCTTGCTGACACATGAATAGAGTAGATATGTAATATAGTATTCTATATTCAACTAAACGAAATACCAAACCTAATGGTGCTTTAAATAAATTAGATTAAAACAAAATACAATTCAAATATAAAATAATATAAACGATTAATACTGAGATCAGACAGTAATATACATAAGAATAATAAAAACAACTACAGTATTGCACTTGAAAATACAGCATGTTTGTGACATGGCACCACTACAGCTGCCTATAATTGACCATGGAAGAGCATGAAAATCTCTAGAAGGTATACTGTTGACCTATGGCAGACCTACTAGTCATAAAAAGGCATAACTCTCCCATGCCATCCCATGACAGCAAGCTGTGGATCACCTGATCTGGGTCGCCCCAACACACAGTGGTAATCCATATTATTATTATCATCTCATCATGATTTGTGCATTTGTAGCGAGAACTTGTGGGTTAGAATAAATGGGTCGTGGGAGTGACATTACAGTCCTCTAGTTGGTACCTCTGGTAATTTTTTTCATATCCCATATTTTTCATCCTGTTTTCAACACTTTTTTTCATAATAATTAATTGTATCAACCAGAAGCCATTTAACAAGCTGTGTTGGCGTGAAACTTTTATGCCCATCAAGAGACTAGAATGCCATGCAATTTTGCACTGGTGGCACTCAATTAAACTAAAACTAAAAAGTGCCTAATTCTTCTAAATTACAGTTGTAGGGATGAACAGGCCCTGAAAGAGAGCAATCAATCACATTCCGGAAACCCTCTCCCAGCCTGCCAGGTGCTATCCCAATAATCTTATCTGATCTATGACACAAAGCATCATCTGTGACACGAAGTAGCGGGAAACTTAACCAAGCTTGGGAACGGAAGTCTGCTGCGTCTGAAGCCATAAAAAGTCCAGTTGACCTCGACTACAACGGTGTGAATTGGCAATTGATAAACTAAGGAGGCAGTTTTACATCTTTCAGTGGGGGAAACCCTCCCTTACTCTGGCACCCTCCCTAACACTGGCACTCTTGTTGACCTCTAGAGCACATGCCTTTCAATGAACAAAGAGGCATAAGGCATAGACACTATTTTAAACAATCATTAAAGTGTGCCAGTATGGCAAAAACTTATATACACATATTTACTCCATGTTTTACTCCTGTGTGTATGTTTGATTATTCTGCATAACTTAAAAGGTGCAATCAGCATTTATAAACCCCTTTTATTAGATGAAGGTATGAATGTGTGTTATCAATCGAAAGCTTGCTTTATTCAAAGAACATTGGTGAACACGGAAACATTGGGCTAATGTGTGCACAAAAGGTGGAACCACATGAGGCATGGCTAAGTCATGCAATCGCATCCGATTGTATCAATCTCCCGTGGGACGGACTGAGGGTCAAAAACCTAAAGTAACCAAGCAAGGTCGAGAACCCCGTAACCAATACACAACCACTCAAAATACACAATACACAACAAAGTCCTGCAACGAAAAAACCCTCTGAAGAATTCCAGAGCGCCACCATCGGTAACCAGGCAACAAGACCTCACCGAAGGGCTTTCCCGAATGACGTCAATTTAACCTCAGCACACCAACCAATTAGCAATGCTGTGATTCCCTTCGCTGGAGGCGAACCAGCGGATGAAATGACGCAAGTAAACAAACAAAGCTGCATACCTTGCTGAAAATTGGTGCTCGCTTCATAACTAAACAGTAAGATGAATCCTCTGCTCTTGTGACTTCCTTTGATCTAGTACTTGAAAAACTCCATCACCACCAACTTTCACCCTCCAAACTGTTGGTATGTTGTGTGTGTATGCACGTATGTGTTCAAGTAGCATAGTTTCATGTATAGTAGATTAGTCAAATAAATTCTTGTTTCTTTATAAAGAACTGCAGTCTTGGTCATGTATTTTAAAGTTTAAACATTTGCCCAGATCTTATGTTACCTTGCTCATAATTGATAAATACCAGACTATGTATTATCCTCTTTGGCCGCGGGATAAACAGGATTGGTAAGAGACACTCAATTGCGCTATATGGTGGACGGCTAGTATATAACGTGTATGCTAATAATTGTAAATCAAATTAACCCTAATCATTAAAGATTCGATTTACCTCTGTCCCAGAGCTAAAACGCCACATAAAAAAGGTAAGGATTTATCATTCCATATAGCAAATAACTACTAATATTTTTGAAAAAGTCACAACATCCCTTTTTTTTTACTCACTGTGTGCAATCATTAGGTCTTTGGCAATGCTCTTCTTCCGCAGGGGATTGAGGCTGACAGGAGGAACCTGTAGGACCTGGGAGACACGGTTTTGTGACTTGCCAGAGGTCAAAGATGATCGTGTGAATACAGGAGATGAGTCAGATTTGATGGCCCTCCTTTCACTCAAGTTTTTTGATACTGCAGAGACAGAACACAGATAGCTTATCTCCTTTAAGACCCGATTACTAAGACCTAAATAAAAAATAATGTCATCTATTGTTACCTGATAAACTGAATCTTTAATTGGTAAGGCATGTGCAGGTGATTTACACAGAATATTTACACAGAATAAAATGGTAAGATGAAACACATGCAAACTTGCAGAAAACTTTTTAAAGTTTTTTTTTTAACCCTGATATAAAGCAAATATGCATTAAAAAGTAAAGCAATGAAATGTTTTATACATAAAGCATATACACTGCCTCATTTGACATCAAGAAGTGACACTTTTTCCGATCTGAAAGGACTTTTCTGGGTATGTGGTCTTTAAAAGAGGTATAGTAGTAGACATGCCCCACAGGTTGTACCACAAGTTTATTTTGAGGGTATCAAGAGGAAGAGGGGTGCATCATGGGAAATCAGTGCAAGATGCTTTAAAAAGCTGGAGTCAAAGAGCAGGGTGAGTTATGATACCGCATTCCTGTAGCAGAGACAGTTAAGGCATTGCTCAAGGGCCCAAAAGTGGGAGGTTGGCCCTGCTGAGGCTTGAACTGCAGACATCTGATCAGTAACCCCGAGCCTTAATCATTTGAGCCATCATCAGCCTGGGCTCTTGGGATTTTATAGTTTGTTTTTCCAATCATAAACACTGCAAATACATCAGATCAGTAGCACATAGTGTCGCATGTGTACACAAGTTTGATTTATGGCATTGCCCTGGGACGATTTCAGGGCTCAGAGCTTAATCACTTTTAAACCTCAATAGTTTCGTTGTTCTGTTCCAAAAAAAATTTTGGTCTCCCTTGGACAGGGAGATTAGGCTACATGCTTTATAAAAACAGCACAAAAAAGTGTGTGTGTTGGAGGATTGGGGGGGGGGGATTCTGAGGGCACAAACACTGCATTTGTTATAGACAAGACACTATACACAATACGTACACAATACAAAATATATATTGAATATATTACAGATTAAATAAAGACAACACAATTAAATATTCAGAGTATATTCAAAGTAACAGGTAGTACAAGTAACCTTCTGCACCACATATGTAATGCAAATAACATTAATGTACAGTAGGATGTAAAAGGTTTTTTTATTAAGCATATTGGTGATTTTATCCAATACACAATACAAAATGTTTAAGTAACACAAATAACAGGTATATACAGTATGGTGCAAGAAGTCTGTAAAAAGCATGTTGGTACTTATATACTATGGATTGCATATAGCCAAGTTCAAATGATTATGAGGGTGACTGCCTAAGGAAAGAAACTTGTCCTGTGTCTGCCAGTTTTGGTGTACAGGGTTATGTAGCATCTACCAGAAGGAAGGAGGTGAAAAGGCCTGTAATTGTGTCCAGGATGAGAGGGGTCTGTAGTGATTTTTCCTGCCTGTTTCCTGGTTCTTGTAGAAGTCATGGAGAGGGGATTTGATTTAATTTTGGTGACCCCTTCTGCCCTCTGAACCTGTCTGACTTATCCTGGTGCCCCGCGTCTGGTTTAAGAGATGTTGTCACTTGGATGGCCCGTGTTGTCTGCTTGGGATGCGTCTGATCAATCCATGCTATCCGTTTTCACCCAAATAAGGAGTGATTCCCCGTTGGGTCTGGATCCTCTCAAGGTTCCTTCCTATTGCCATCTAAGGGAGTTTTTCCTTGCCACCGTCCCCTCTGCTTGCTCATCAGGGACTATCTAATCATTTTGATTCATACACATTTTTCACATTTCATACAAATTTCCATAATTTTCTTTTGATTGTGTAAAGCTGCTTTGCGAAAATGACAATTGTTAAAAGAGCTACAGTATACATAAATTGATTGAAATTTCTGCTGTTTTTATGGTTTGGTAAATTCTGTTCCTGTCCCATTTTGTGGCTGTTCCAAACCAGTATATAACAATATCAACAGCTCCTTTGCCAGCCCATACTTCCTCAGTTGGCTCAGAAAGTAACATCCTAAGAAAGGTACATCCTCTGATGGGCATTTTTGAGGATGGAGTTTATGTTAGATTCCTATTTCAGGTCTTGGGAAATGGCAGTTCCCAGAAACTTAAAGGTCTCCATGGATGACAAAGCGTTGTTGGAAATTGCAAGGGGAATGGCAGGGCTGTCTCCTAATGGCCACGGTCATTCCAACAATTATTAACGTGTTGTTCAGATTGCAGCAGAGCACCAGGCAATCCACCTCTTGCTTTTACACACGTGGACAAAATTGTTGGTACCCTTCGGTCAATGAAAGAAAAACTCACAATGGTCACAGAAATAACTTTAATCTGACAAAAGTAATAATAAACTAGAGAGGCACATTTTCTGAAGAAACTGTGAGTGGTGCTTGCCGTGACGTGACGTCATGGAGCTTCCCATGTCATAGTCATGGATGTAGTTGATGTCACAGCTGATGTTGGCCTCAATGTTACGTCTATGGGACTTTTTGGGGCGGTTAATTGCCCCCTGCGGCAATTAACCGCCCACCCCTTAGAAAAGTCATAGCACCCCATTCCCGATCAAGCCGCACGTTTTGACACCTCATCGATGGGTCTACGACAAACAGTGCGGGACTAGTTACGCGCCAAACTTTCACAAGAAAAAGAAAAAGAATAATAAGCCTGTGAGATTATAATAGTAGTGCTTCGCTTCGCAAGCACCACTAGTAGTGCTTCGCTTCGCAAGCATCACTAAAAAGAATAATAAGCCTGTGAGATTATAATAGTAGTGCTTCGCTTCGCAAGCACCACTAATAAGAATTCTATTAATGTTAACCAATGAAAGTCAGACATTGATTTTCAACCATGCTTCAACGGAATTATAAAAAAAAATGAACTCATGGAACAGCCCTGGACAAAAATGATGGTACCCCTAACTTAATAGTTTGTTGCACAACCTTTTGAGGCAATCACTGCAATCAAACGATTCCTGTAACTGTCAATGAGACTTCTGCACCTCTCTGCAGGTATTTTGGCCCACTTCTCATGAGCAAACTGCTCCAGTTGTTTCTGGTTTGAAGGGTGCCTTTTCCAGACAGCATGTTTCAGCTCCTTCCAAAGATGCTCAATACGATTGAGGTCAGGGCTCACAGAAGGCCACTTTAGAATAGTCCAATGTTTTCCTCTTAGCCATTCTTGGGTGTTTTTAGCTGTGTGTTTGTGTTTGTCCTGTTGCAAGACCAATGACCTGCGACTGAGACCCAGCTTTCTGACACTGGCCAGCACATTTCTCTCTAGAATCCCTCGATAGTCTTGAGATTGCAGATGCAGCAAAGCAGCTCCAGAACATAACAGAGCCTCCTCCATGTTTCACAGTAGGGACAGTGTTCTTTTCTTGATATGCTTCATTTTTTCATCTGTGAACATAGAGCTGATGTGCCTTAGCAAAAAGTTCCATTTTTGTCTCATCTGTCCATAGGACATTCTCCCAGAAGCTTTGTGGCTTGTTAACATGTAGTTTGGCATATTCCAGTCTGGCTTTTTTATGATTTGTTTTCAACAATGGTGTCCTCCTTGGTCGTCTCCCATGTAGTCCACTTTGGCTCAAACAACGACGGATGGTGCGATCTGACACTGATGTTCCTTGAGCATGAAGTTCACCTTGGATCTCTTTAGAAGTCTTTCTGGGCTCTTTTGTTACCATTCGGATTATCCGTCTCTTTGATTTGTCATCAATTTTCCTCCTGCGGCCACGTCCAGGGAGGTTGGCTACAGTCCCATGGATCTTAAATTTCTGAATAATATGTGCAACTGTAGTCACAGGAACATCTAGCTGCTTGGAAATGGTCTTATACCCTTTACCTTTAACATGCTTGTCTATAATTTTCTTTCGAATCTCCTGAGTCAACTCTTTCCTTCGCTTCCTCTGGTCCATGTTGAGTGTGGTACATACCATGTCACCAAACAACACAGTGACTACCTGGAGTCCTATATATAGGCCCACTGACTGATTACAAGATTGTAGACACCTATGATGCTAATTAGTGGACACACCTTGAATTAACATGTCCCTTTGGTCACATTATTGTCAGTATTTTCTAGGGGTACCATCATTTTTGTCCAGGCCTGTTCCATGAGTTTATTTCTTAAAATAATTCTGTTGAAGCATGGTTGAAAAGCAATGTCTGACTTTCATTGGTTAACATTCATATAATTTTTTAAAATTATTACTTTTGTCAGATTAAAGTTATTTATGTGACCATTGTGAGTTTTTCTTTCATTGATCGAAGGGTACCAACAATTTTGTCCACGTGTGTATGTAGACTCATCACCATTTTAGGGGAGTCCAAATAAGTGTCACCTGGAAACTTCTGGAGTTTGACAGCTGGGTCCTTGGATGTGTAAGCATGATGAATTAGGAAGTACAGTCAAACCTTGGTTTACGAGCATAATTCGTTCCAGAAGCGGGTTTGTAATCCAAAACACTCTTAAACCAAAGCAGACGTTCTCATAGGAAATAATGCAAACTCAGATAATTCGTTCCACATGCAAAAAATAATTATAAAATTATCCAATATATACAAAATATAGGAAAAAAATAACCAAAGTAACCAGCACTTTTAAAACAAAAATAAAACAAAAATAAGCTGCACTTTTAATGTAAAAATCTAATAAATAAAATAAATAAAATACTGTAAATAAAACCAAGACTTTCACGATCACGATTTACTCATCACTGCTGTCTGTTGGCTCACCAGCCTCTTTCTCTTTTTGGGTAACTCTTACCAGGAACCTATCTAATGACACCTGCTTTTGCCTCCTTTTGAGAATCTCACGGAAATGGGACATTGCATTGTCATTAAACAGTTTCCCACATTTTACACACCTCCTTAATCTCACTGGAAGTTAGGGATTCCTCTGTCTTTTTCTCCTCCTCCTCTGATGAGATCTCCTCCATAACCTCTTGCTGTTGCTCACGATGCAGATCCATCAGTTCGTTGGTGGTCAGCTCCTGGCTATGTTCCTCCACCAGCTCTTCAATGTCGTCCTCATTCACCTCCAGTCCCATAGTCTTTCCTAAGGACACAATTTCATCTACAACTGCCGACTTTTGTTCATGAGCAAACCCCTCAGGGTCATGTCCAAGAATGCAATCAGGCCACAGATTTTTCCAAGCAGAATTAAGGGTTCTCTTAGTAACCCCATCCCAGGCTTTATCAATGATTTTGAGGCAATACACGTTGTGAAAATGATCTTTCCAAAACTCTCTGAGGGTAATGTTTGTTCCTTCTGTCACTTCAAAGCATCGCTGAAACAAAGCTTTGATGTAAAGTTTTTTAAAGTTTGAAATGACCTGCTGATCCATAGGCTGGAGTAGTGGAGTGGTGTTGGGAGGAAGGAACTTGACTTTAATTAACACAAATTCCTTCAGTAAGTTGTCCTCAAGGCCTGGAGGATGAGCAGGAGCATTATCCATATCCAGCAAGACTTTGAGTGGCAGATTTTTTTCTAAAAGATAGTTTTTCACTGCAGGACCTCGTTGATCCACTCCACAAACAGGATACGAGTGACCCAAGCCTTGCTGTTGGACCTCCACATAACATTTAACTGACTCTTCTGCACTTTACATTTTTTAAAGGCTCGCAGATTTTCCGAATGATGCACAAGCAGGGGCTTGATTTTTAAATCCCCGCTTGCATTAGCACAAAACAATAGCGTGAGTCTGTCTTTCATGGGCTTGTGAGCCGGCAATGCATTCTCTTCTGCTGTAATGTAAGTCCTCTTTGGCATTTTTTTCCAAAACAGCCCTGTCTCGTCGCAGTTAAAAACCTGCTGCGGCAGGTAACACTCAGAAACCATGAGCTCATGAAATTCGGAAACGAACGCGTCGGCTGCTTTAGCGTCTGAACTCACAGCCTCTCCATGCCGCACAACACTGTGGATACCACTTCTCCTCTTAAAGTTATCAAACCAGCCCCTGCTCGCCTTAAAGCCTTCTACATTTTCTGTCGACGTACCTGGCAGTTTGCTTACGAGGTCGGCGTACAAGTTCTTTGCCTTTTCGCAGATAAGTTGCTCAGTCATGGTATCACCGGCGAGCTGCTTCTCATTTATCCACACAAGAAGCAACTTTTCTACATCATCCAATAGACGTGGACGCTGCTTTGATATCCGCGTGACTCCTTTTGCTGTATCTAGTCTGGCTATTTCTTTTTTTTTGCTTTAATATTGTGTATATCGCTGACGTAGACTTTTTATAAAATCTTGCGAGGTCAGCAACTCGCGTACCTTGCTCACGCTTCTTAATGATTTCTTTTTTAACTTCCAGCGTGATCATCTCCTTCTTTTTACCACCTTCCTTTTGCAACTTTTTCTTCGCGGGTGCCATTGTTGCAGTACACTAAAGTACTAAAGCGCAGTAAAGACAGAAAAATAAATAAAACACTTTAAAAGTAAATAAAAAATGCTTTATGCGATCACAGCGGTGTTGTAAACAGCATACACGCGCTCGACTGCCCACAATCCGCAGCGTGAGAAAGTGAATAGCCATTGGTTCAGTGATGACGTGCACTCGGCAGCAAAACAAGAAGCGCACGCATGCGGTTCCTGTTTTGACGAGCAAAAACGAGTAAAAACAAGAAAAACAAGAAGCGCATGCATGTTACATGATTACGTAAACTAAAACTTGCTCGTTTTTCAAGTCAAAATTTATTAAAAATCTTTGCTCGTCTTCCGAAACCCTCGTAAACCGCGTTACTCGTAATCCGAGGTTCCACTGTATAGCATTGGGGAGAGGACATCATGCGAAGCACCAGTGCTGACAATCTGTATAATAGAAGTAACTCTTCCCAGCCTCACCTGCTGTTTTCTGCCTGTCAGGAAGTTGGTGGTCCACGGAGGTACAGTAAACTGTAGAAGTATGAAGGAGAATATTTCCGGAGTTATTGTATTAAAGCCCGAACTGAAGTCAACGAACAAAATCAGTGCATATGTCCTTAGGCAGTTAAGGTGTCAAGATTTCATGTCTTCTCATGAATTGTGAGTGCAGCTGTTGCAGGTGCTGGGGAGGGGTGATGGTGGAGTTACCAGAGGTGTGTTGGGGTATTGATGTGTGGTGGTACTGAGGTCATCAGCCAAGCCTTTGTTTGCCTCAGCAGGGAGGGGTGGTCTTCTGTAGTTTGTGGTGTCTTGCAGGCCTCTCCACACTGATGCAGGGTTGTTAACTGAAAACCTGTTTCCCAGCTTTTAGTATTGCTTCTTTTAGTCACTCTAACCTTTGTTGTCAGTGAGTTTATACATGGAGTTAAACAGCAGCCTGTTTATACACTTCTGTAGGCTCCCTCCTAGACCTGACAAAGGTGTTTCAGTTTGGCTGTGAACCATTACTTATCACATTTGCAGGTTTTGGTTGGCACATATACAGATGTATCTCACTAAATTAAAATATCATCAAAAAGTTGATTTATTTCCATTCAAAAAGTGAAACTCGTACATTATATAGATTCACTACACACAGACTGATGTATTTCAAGTGTTTAGTTCTTGTAATTTCCATGATTATGGCTTAGAGCTAATGAAAACCCAAAAGTCATTATCACAGAAAATTTTAATATTGTGAAAAAGTTTAATATTGGAGACTCACGGTGTCACTCTAATCTATGTGTATCACTCACGTCATGCTTCTCTCTGCTGACCAGCTTTATGGAGATGCTGATTTCATTTTCCAGCAGGACTTGGCACCAGCCCACACTGCCAAAAGAACTAATATCTGGTTTAAGGACCATGGTTTCACTGTGCTTGATGGACCAGAAAACTCACCCGACATAAACAGAGAATCTATGGGGGTACCGTGATAAGTTGCGAGACACCAGGCCTGACAAGGCAGAAGAGCTGAAGGCTGCCATCAGGGCAACCTAGGATTCCATAATATGTCAGCAGTGCTACAGGCTGATTGCATAAATTACTGCAGCAATGCGGCATGGCATGGAGGCAAAGTGAGCCCCGACCAAGTTTTGAGAGCTGTACTGTTCATACTTTTCAGTTGTCCGACATTTATGTGCTAAAAATATATATATATTTTTATTGGTCTTAAGTAATATAAAAATTTTCTGAGATACAGAATTTTGGGTTTTCGTTGGCTGTAAGCCATAATCATCAGAAAGCAGTTAAAGCAGTCTTGTACAGTGGATCCTCGGATTGCGAGTAACCCGTTTTGCGAATCTTCTGCAAGACAACCAAAAATTAGAAGTAAATGTTGACTTGTTTACGAATACCGAGTACAGTGGAACCTTGAATTACGATTGGCTCGTATTCCAAAGCAATCGCAAATCAAATAAAATTTTCCCATATAAAAAATAATGGAAACTCAAATTATTCGTTCCACAGCCCAAAAAAAAATCCCAAGAGAAAAACCATTGGCTCAGTTGTGATCACGTCACGCACTGCATGAAAAAAAAAAAGACGTGCATGCATGATACATGATAATCGGTACTCGTAAAGCAAGAATTGTTTTTCAAGTCAAAATTTATAAAAAATCTTTGCTCATCTTGCGGAACACTCGCAAACCGAGGTTCCACTGCATCATGTATGCGCTTCTTGTTTTGCCGCCGAGTGTCACGTGATCACAACTGAGCCAATGATTTTTACGAGTGTTTTGATATACGAGCCCGCTTCCAGAATGAATTATGGTCGTAATCCAAGGTTTCACTGTAATTTAATTTAGCAATTCTGTTGCTATGGACACACACCCAATAATTTCATGAACTCAGTTCTGTGTTCAAAACAATCTGCAAGGTTTGTTTACTCTCCATTTTTCACAGTTTTTCTGCTAGAGTTGAAAATTTTTATTTTCTTGTATGTGTACTTTGACATAAGTTTTAACGTCGCACAGGTATAACATATTTACATCAGCCACATAATGAAAACCCAATTTGTGCTCTGTGTAAATAAGTGAAATGTATTAGCTACTACAATGGTAAATATTTAAAATTCACACAAATTTAGAAAGAGCCCTGACTCGCTGCAGTTCTTCAAAAAGGCCTCAGACCCCAGTGGGTTTTAAATTAATTTAGAAGTGGTAGCTTCAGGCATGTAGGACACTAACATGTTTAAACTGGAAAAAGTATGATAAATCTTACAGGTACTGTAGGCTGGCTCGCACTGCAGAGACATAATCTGGAACTTCTCCTCATCTGTTTCCACTTGCAGCTGGGCCAGGTACTGCCTGACCTTACGGGCCATTTGTGCATCTTCATACAACTTCTTGGCATTTAGCAATGAGCTGCGCCTAACACGTTTCTTATGTCCAGCCTGTACATCCAGCAGATTTGAATTAGTGCTGCCCTGGCTCAAGGACCTGGAAAAAGCCCAGAGAAAGAGAGAAAGGGCTTAAGGAGATATCAGTCTCATAAGGAATATCAGTATCAGAGTTACTGATAGAGTTAATTAGTTTCACTATTCATTAATGTTCTTATCTAATCTTTTATCTAGACGATGGCATGGTCACTAGCAGTTTTCATATTTTCCCTGTGCTTGGTGGACAGAGGTGGAAAGAGTACTAAAATTTTGAACAAGTAAAAGTACTGTTATTTCAGTGAAATTTTACTGAAGTGCAAGTAAAGTTACCATTATAAAAATTTACTCAAGTAAAAGTAAAAGATAGCTCATAAAAAAATTTACTCATAGTAAAAGTTACCAAGTTACCTTTTTTTTTTTTTTTTTTTTACAGAGGGGGTGGGATGAAGTATTCTGGCGTAGTTCAAAAAAGATGAGCAGATATAAATCTCAAACTAGTTGTTTTTAACTGAAGGAACACCTTTGCACAATAAAGCTGCTGTCTTTCTTGTGCTTGAAAATCAAAGTGGTCACTTAAATTTAGCGTTACGTCCCAGTCTAGACTGGGCCGTACAGCAAAAGAATGATTCAGGGTTCTATTTTAAACTGTATGGAAATGGTGGTATATGGAAGAAAGAACTAGATCCATTAACTGATGAAATAATGAGGTTTGTATTGCTTTACAAAAAATACACACACACACACACACACACACACACACACACACACACACACACACAAACACACACACACACACACACACACACACAGGAGGAGGATCAGTTTCAGTGTGGACCTAGGCCAAAATAATAAACAAATATTTATGGTATTTATATTTACAGATCTGGCCATTAAGAATGCACGCTTTTTCCCGCAAGATCCCGCGAATTTGGCGTGCGATATGCCGTGAGATCCCTCAAGCAACATTCGGGAATTTAAATAAATGTGTTGTGCTTCACTGAATATCCGCCAGATGGCGCAAGGAAGGACTTTATCTAAAAGACAGATAAAGTACAACAAAGAATTGTGTATAATTATTTAGCATAAAACAATATTGTTTCCAATGCTGAAGCAAACATGAATTTTATTTAGTTTTACAATAATAATATTTTATGATGAATGTGCGTATATGTGCTTCATATTATGTTCATGATGATGAAAAGAGATGCCCTAAATTATGAGGCGCCGTATAGGGCTTAAATAAAAAATCATGCACACACAAGTGAAACACTTGCATACACATATATGAAACAGTCACATATCTATAAATACTACTAACTGCTCACACAACTACATATGAAATGCGCGCACACACACCTATGAGACGCGCGCACATATACACAAACTCTCTGCGCACACAAACCTATGAGATGCGCGCACACATACAGTAATTATGCGAACATGTCTTCGTTAAAATGTAAAAATGTGTCGAGCACCATCAGAAGACATGAATGAACAAATATAAACATGAAGTGCTTCTGGCTTTTTATAAAAATAAAAATCTGTCTTTTTTGCTGTTTATGTCCAGCATTGAATAATTATTTCATCCATTATTTGACTACGGCTGGAAATAATAGCTGGAATGTGATTGTGGATTTATGACTGATATAAAGCTGTTCATCGGTGTGCGTGAACCCGTGGCTCGTACTTTCACTTTACAAAAGGTGCAGACATACTCCCACAGAAAGTCATCGCCTCTTGTAATAATGCAGATCAAACATACATCACCTGTCCATAAATAAAAAGGAATATTTAAGCATATACGCAAAATGTATTTCACTTAAATATTACAGATTAAAACAAGGAAAGTAGGCTTCAGTTAATTGTGATGCAAACAAAAGGTCCAGGAAGGAAACAGGTTTCGTTATTTTACAAAATCTGAATATATTCAGTAAATGTATGAATTACACTCAAAGTATCAAATCCAACTATGAAGTCTGATTTAATTGATATCATTAAACATTTTATTTGTTTCTATTTATGTTTATGGTTTGCTGGTGAAATACATTTTAGGCAGAGACGTTCTGCCAATTCCCCCATCAGTGAAACCGGTTTGATAACTTCACACCTATCCTGAATGAAAGGTGAGAAGAGGGATTACAGTAACTGGGGGTCTGCATGTGTTCACCTCGGAGCGCGCTGTCATGTTGTATTCAACAAATAAACTAAAACTAAAACTAAAACAAAATCATATTTTCTTCAGCATTGGAGATAATATTGTTTTAGGCTAACTTTATTAAAGATTATACACTTTCGTATTCTTTGTTGTACTTCGTCTTTTTGCACACGCGTGTGCATCTTTAAATTTGAACAGAAACTTAAATGGCTGTTAATAAGTTAAATATACAGAATAAATTAATAATTGCATTTGCTTTACATTTGAGCACTCTTTTTCGTTGTATATACTCCCATATCATAGCCGAAAAGATAAACACAAAAAAGATGGACAGCTATTTATTTAATTATCATTTTAAATATTTATCAACAACATCTATCTATTAATGCAGTATGTCTGCATTTTAATCGATAAATCGTATGCGTTTATCACCTTTTGATCAAAACGCTGCCTTTTGTGAAAGTGAAACTGCGAGCCGCGGATTTGAAATGAATTGTAGATTAATTTTAAAGCATGATTTAGTGCATCTCATTTCATTATTATAAACATAATTTGTGAATTACACTCGGACGGGCGGTAGAGCTCTGATTAGACTACGTACAGGAAATAGGCTTAACATCTCGGAGCCCAAGCCTCATTTAAATAAAAATAATTAATTAACAAATTTTGTAAGTAAGCAACAGTAGCATAAGTTTAGAAAAACATGTTTTGACTCTAAATAGGTGCCGAATTATATTTTAAGGTGTGCCAGCTGGCACTATTCTTATATTGCTCTTTGTCAGGGTAAATCGTTCAGTGACAACCCCGTAAAATTCCATATACTGTAAATAGGTAGTCTGAGAATTTATTTACCATAAGCTTTGTTGTATTGTTTTTACACAACCTATGATTTCACCTATGCTATTTTACAAATGGAATATTTTTATGTTACACTCTAAAAACTGCTGGGTTAAAAGTTAAAGTGCTGGGTTATTTTATCTATTTATTATTATTTAATAGATTGCCTTTTAGAAATACCCCAAGTGAAATTAATCCGCTGTTTTAACTACTACAGAGACAGTTAAATCAGTGGTAGTTTTCACTACTACTACTAATGATATTACTGAATGGAGAAAGCGCAGTCAAAGAAGAATCATCATTGAGAAGAAAATGAAGAATAAATACATATTTATTTAAAGTTTGAGCTTGACACATTTATGAGCTCTGTCGCTTGCTGTCAATGGGCGTCTAGGGTTAGGGTTAGAGAGAGAACGCATTTTTGGTTTCAGTAGACACACAATACTTCAGATTGAAACACGACTGCCCCCTACAGGTAATGAACGGCATTTTCACAGCTTCCCGTGAGCTGCCGCGGAAGCGCGCGAGATCCCTTTTCAAGAAACGTGCATTCTTAATGGCCAGATCTGTAGTAGCTAGATTACCTGCAAAAAAACAACACAAAAATACAGGTACCTTTCCTGACTCCCTAAACCAAAAACAGTGAATAAATTCCCTCTTCCCAAAATAAATGGCAGCCACGCCCCTACCACTGGTGAGTGCACAAACATACAATGAAATTATCTACAAATATATACAAAGACCAACCAAACCAAAGGGGCCAAACCAAATAATCAAAGTCAATGGGAGGCAAAAAGTCAAAACCAGAATACACAACCAAATATCAAAACGCCAAAATCACAATCTCCCCTTTCCCGCGTCTCTCTCTCGCGCTGGTTGATGACGTCACTCTCAGGGCGGAAGCGACCATGTGGAAGGTCAGGTTAGATGTCGATGTGGGGACAGTCAGAAAACCTGGAGTGGTCTGGATCGGGTAAATGTGGGTATCCCCCAGGTGCTCAAATTTTTTCAGACATTCCAAAAACATGCAAATTAGACTAATTGGAGTTTCCAAAATGCCCGTACTGTGTGAGTCTGTAATTGTGAGTGTGTTCAGTGTGCCCCACGATTGGCAGCCTGTTAATGCACAAGGCACTTTAAATGGGAAATAAATCTATTCGTGACTCAATAATTATTTTTTAAAAATATATTATGCTAAACAGGACAGAATAAAGTAATGCAGCTATGGAACTTTTATTTAGAATTAAACAAGAAACTAACAATAACCTGTAATAATTACAGTGAGTTGTTTACATTTATTAAACAAAGTACCAAAAAATATTCGAGGTGAGAGCTTTAGGCTTGGATTCATGAGTTACAAAGAAAGAAATGGGGATTAAAGACATGCATGGAGGCATGGATGAAGGGACAGAGCTACTTACCCTAAACTCTTCCACCGCTTCTTCCTGCAAGAAAGAGCCATGAAAAAGAAACAAAGGGGGCACCAAGGCAAAGAGAGAATCAGGAAGCATTCACACACATACATACAGGCACCCACAACACATGCACACACATACACAAATACACACCAGAGGTGTAAATATGCCAGTCTATGTAACGGCGTCTTGGAATATAAAGCAGCGTAGGTTGGTATATGTTTCAGATTCAGAGAACACCTCAACTACTAAAGTAACAGTATTACACCATGATAAAATCTGAACTAGAGAGGCACATTTCCTGAAGAAACTGTGAGCGGTGTTTGCCATGTCATAGATATGGCTGATGTCATAGCTGATGTTGGTCTCAATGTAAAGTCTATGGGAATTTTATAAAAATCATAGCACCCCATTCCCAAACATGCCGCATGATTTGACACCTCATTAATGGGTCTACGACAAACGGTGCGGGACTACTTACGCGCCAAACTTTCAAACAGAAGAAGAAGAAAAAGAAAAAAAAAATAACTAGAGCGGTACATTTCCTGAAGAAAATGTGAGTGGTGCTTGCCGGGGCAAAATTTTAGAGTCATGCTAACAACATGTTAAGCACTCCAGCATCATATTAGTTATGTCTAATGATGTAGCTAGCAACATGATAATTCAGTTATCATAAATGCTAGCAACATGCTAATAAGCTAAACACCATGCTAGCAACACGCTAAGAACCCTAGCATCATGTTAGCGACATTCTATTGATGTAGCTAGCAACATGCTAATATAGTTAGCATAATGCTAGCAACATGCTAATAAGCTAGACGGCATGCTAGCAACATGCCAATCACACTGGCATCATGCTAGCAACATGCTAATCATGTTATTAGCGAAATGTTAATATAGTTAGCATAATGCTAGCCACATGCTAATCGCGTTAGCAACATGCTAACTGCATAATAATTATTTTGCTAGGGGGCGTGGCTTATGAGCATCATGATAAACGTGAAAGACTGATTGTCTGAGTAAAATGAGCCCTCCCCCGTGTCTCTACGACAGTGAGATTCACAGTTAAATTCAATTTCAAAGTTCCTATGCAAGTTATTATTGTATGTTAATTGCCCCCTGCTGGGGCAGTTTACCACTCGCCCATTAGAAAAGTCAAGTCAAGCCCCCTTTCCCCGAATAAACCCAAATAAAATAAATTCTCGAATGAACCACACAATTTGCCACCTGTTTCATGGGGTCTACGACGAACGGAAATTGTACCAAATTCCCCATTATAAGTCAATGGGGCAAATTTGGGCACCTGTTTTGCCCTGGGGGTAAAACATATACCCTCGTGTGGGGTATGTTCCAGCACAGATTGCAAGCCTCTACAAATGTGGTAAATTTCAGATTTCTACCAAATTCCCACTCTGTGCTTCAGTCCGTCAAAATTGATCTCAATGTTACGTCTATGGGATTTTTTGGGAAGATCAATTTACTGCCTGCTCCCCCAAAAAAGGCTTAGCTGCACGATTTGACACCTCTTTCATGAATCTATGAGAAACGATACTTTAAGAGTTATGCACCAAAATCTGCAATGTGTCAATGGGGCAAATTTGGGCACCTTTTCTGCCCCGGGGACAAAACTTATACCCTCGTGCGGGGTATCTTCTGTGACAGCTTGTGACCCTCTTCAAATGTGGTGAATTTGAGATTTCTACCAAATTCTCACTCTGCGCTTCAATCTGTCAAAGTTGGTCTCAATGTTAAGTCTATGGGATTTTTTTCCCATTATATGTCTATGGGGCAAATTTGGGGACCTCTTTTGCCCCGGGGACTTACCCTCTTGCGGGGTATGTTCTCACAGAGGTTGCAAACCTCTACAAATGTGGTAAATTTGACCGTTCTACAAAATTCACTCTCTGCACTACAATCCGTCAAAATTGGTCTCAATGTTTTTTTTTTTATTTTTATTAACTTTCTTTATTAGAAGTTATTTCACAGGTAACATAATATTTCAATACAGCAGGCAAAACTTCCATTTTTCTTTTTATTTACCCTATTATATCCCTCTTCCAATCCCCTGTGTTCACACATCCCACAGTTCTAATTAGACAGACAAAGTAATTAACAACCAAAGTGTAAAACAAAAACAACAACAACAACAACAACAACAAAGATAAATAAATAAATATAATTAAAAAATAAATAAATAAATAAACAAGGGGGGGGGGGGGTTTGCTCAGTCAGCACAGTCGGGAAGAGGTGTCAAGGAATCAAAATGTTTTAAGAGAGGCCTCCAAGTTCTTTCAAACAAATTTAATGAGCCATTAAGGGAAAACCTAAGCTTCTCAAGTTTAATGGACATAAACATTTCTTTCACCCATCTATTATGAGTTGGAGGCTGAGATTGATTCCACTTGAGAAGTACCAATCGCCTGGCCAAAAGGGTGGCAAAGGCAAGAACAGATTGCAGGATTTTGGAGGTACATGGATGTAGGGTGGTGCCGAACATAGCTAAAAGTGGGTCGGGGGGGATAACTGTGTTGTATGCTTTACTAATAGTTTTAAAGATTTCAGTCCAAAATGTGGTTAGTCTGGGACAGAACCAAAACATGTGAGAGTGGTTGGCTGGAGACTGTTTGCATCTGTTACAAGAGTCAGTCACATTAGGAAAAATCCGTGCCAGCCTCGAATTTGTATAGTGAACTTTATTTACAACTTTACATTGTAGGAGACCATGCCTTGCACAGATTGAGGAAGAATGAACCAGTTGTAAGACATGTTGCCAATATTCATCAGACAGCGAGATTCCAAGCTCTTGCTCCCAAGAATTTTTGAGAATGAGTGTTGGGCTATCAGTTGATGAATTAATACGGCTATAAATGTTGGAGATGAATCGCTTTTGTTGAGGGTCAAGAGCTAATAATGAATCAACCAAGGTTTCTGGAGGTCGACTAGGGAATTTGGGGTTCTGATTCCGAATGAAGTGTCTTATCTGAAAAAAACGAAATAGGTGGGATTTAGGCAACTTAAATTTTCTCGAAAGTTCCTCAAAAGACATGAAAGAACCTTGGCTATAAAGGTCCTTAATTTTCTTTAGTCCTTTGTCGGACCAGGTACGAAATGTCAAGTCAGTGCAAGAGGGTAAGAATAGGAAATTGTTTACAATGGGGGAGAGGTCTGAGGCCCTATGAAGACCCAGGCTTTTCCTAGTTTGAGTCCAGATTCTAAGAGTGTTAGACACCACTGGGTTTGAGGTAAATTTGGAGAAGGCCAACGGGAGTTGGGCGCAAACCAGGGAAGAAAGAGAAAACTTAGAGGATGCAAGTTCCATGTCCACCCATATTGGGCACCCCTCTGTTGTATTGTTGACCCAGTATAGAAGTTTTTGAGCGTTACAAGACCAGTAATAATGTAAAAAATTAGGCAGTGCCAAGCCACCACGATCTTTTGGGAGCTGTAGTACTGATTTTCTTATGCGCGGATTTTTATTACTCCAAAGGAAAGAACTTATTAATTGATCGAGCGACTTAAAGAAGGACTTTTTTATAAGGACAGGGATATGTGAAAACAGATATAGGAACTTGGGTAAGACTACCATTTTGACCAAATTGACACGACCCACCAGAGACAGTGGAAGACCAGACCATGTTTCAAAGTCTAGTTTACACCTCTCCAAAAGAGGGGTAAAGTTTTTGGAAAAAAGAAGATTAATTGGGTTTGTAATAATCACTCCCAAGTATCTAAATCTATCCGCAGCATATTTGAAAGGGAAAAAAGATGGAGGAATGTCTTTGGCCAATGAGTTGATAGGAAGGACTTCACTCTTATTGAGATTAAGTTTATAGCCTGAGTATGACCCAAATTTCTCCAGGATACTTAGAACTACAGGAAGAGAGGCTGCTGGATTGGACATATACAAAAGGAGGTCGTCAGCATACATTGATAATTTATGAACTCTCCCAGCTCTGACAATACCTTCAAATCTCTCCTCTTGTCGCAGCCAGATGGCTAGGGGTTCGATAGCTAAGGCAAATAAGAGGGGGGAAAGGGGGCAGCCCTGTCTAGTTCCACGATAAAGGGGGAATGGAGCAGACTGTAGTCCATTAGTGTGAACTGAGGCAACTGGACCGGTGTAAAGCAGCTTAATCCAGGATACAAATTCTGGACTAAAACCAAACTTCCGCAAGACAAAAAAGAGAAAGCTCCACTCAACCCTGTCAAAGGCCTTCTCCGCGTCCAGAGAAACCACCACCTCAGGAGTGTGTGAGCTGGGAGTACTAATGATATTCAGAAGCCGCCTTGTATTATGGAATGAGTGCCTCCCAAGCATGAAGCCTGTTTGATCAGTTGATATCACACCGGGAAGAACCCGTTGTAGGCGCTGGGCTAGAATCTTGGATAAAATTTTTAGGTCCACATTTAAGAGGGAAATGGGTCTAAAGCTGCTACATGCTAGAGGGTCTTTATCACTCTTAAGCAGGAGAGAAATGGAGGCCTCCAGCAAGGTGGGAGGCAAATGCCCCTTCATGAAAGACTCATTAAACACACTCTGAAGAACAGGTGCGATGATGACAGAAAGTAGCTTAAAAAACTCAACCGTGAACCCATCGGGGCCTGGAGTTTTACCATTTTGAAGTGACATAACTGCCTCCTGTACCTCCTCAGTAGAAATTGGATCGCCCAGCTTTCCAGACAAATCTTCATTTATTTTGGGGAAGACAATCGTGTTTAGGGGGTTATCTCCAGCCCAGACATCTACAGGACACTCTGAGGAATAGAGGTTAGAGTAGAAGGTACTAAATATCTTATTTATTTCAATAGGATCGGTGATGGCCTCACCAGACACCGATTTAATCTTGGGAATCATTCTGGACAATGCAGCAGCACGTGCTTGCTGTGCCAGTAATCTTCCTGCTTTGTCCCCAGTTTCGAAGAACCGTTGTTTAGCTAGGAATAACTGCTTTTGTGTTTTATTTGTGGAAAGTACCGTATTTTCCGCACGATTAGGCGCACCTAAACGCCTTCAATCGTTTCAAAAGCTGATCATGCGCCTAATAATACAATGCGCCTTGTATATGGCCCAGTATTAAAACGCATACAGGTCTCAGTTACGGTAAGCAGCCGCGACTCGATTTTCCCCCGTAATAGTGCGCAGTGCATGCTGGGATACCGGGAAACTGGCGTTTCATTTCCATTTTAATATTTTTGTAAATACCCTGAAATGGCTCCTACCAAAAGACACGCGTACAACGCTGAGTTTAAACTCAAGGCGATAAGCCACGCACAAGAACACGGCAATAGAGCAGCAGCGAGAGAATTTAATATCAATGAATCAATGGTGAGGAAGTGGAGGAAGTATGAGGATGAGCTCCGCCAAGTAAAGAAGACAACAGAGTGTGGCATCGTTTCATACAGCGATGATCTTTGTAAGAGTCAAAATCTCTGCGGAAACAGCCCAAGCAGCTAAAGCTCTAAGTTACAGTGTGATCGTTATTTTAACACTGTGATTTCCAGCGGAATTATTTCTTACATATCGTGTTAAGGAATATAAGTTAAGATTTATCTGAGAGCCAGATGCAGTCGTCAAAAGAGCCACATGTGACTCGCGAGCCATAAGTCCCCGACCCCTGATCTAATGGATGCGTTATGCATCTAATGGATGCATAACGCACCGTAACTCCAGCCTCTACTTTAGCGCCTTATGCGAAGCGTTTTATTAAAGGTGCGCCTTATGATGCGATGCGCCTTATATATGTAAAAATAATTAAAATACGTCATTTATTGAAGGTGCGCCTTTTGATGCGGTGCGTCTTTTCGTGCGCAAAATACTGTAAATCAATTTAGACTGAAGCTGAAGCCGTTCTTTGTAGAGAGCAGGGGTTGGGTCCAAGGCATATAAACCATCAATTCTGAATATTTCTTTGGTGAGCGCCTCAGACTCCGTCCTTTCTGTCCTCCTCAAAGTTGAGACATATGATATAATTTGCCCTCGCATAAAAGCTTTAAATGTTTCCCATAGGGTATGTCTGGATATTTCTGGAGCATCATTAGTATCAAAAAACAATAAGGATTGTATATGAAGGAAATCTTTGAAAGAAGTTTGTGCTAACAAAGAGGAGTTAAGCCTCCACTGTCTGGGGGAAAAGACATGATTAGGAAAGCCAATGTCTACCGATACTGGGGCGTGATCTGAGATTACAATGCTATGATATTCACACCGATGGACTTCTGATAAGAAATGATTATCTAAAAGAAAAAAATCTATCCGCGAATATGAGTGATGGACGTGCGAAAAAAAGGAAAAGGCACTGCCTGAGAGGGACCTGGCCCTCCATGGGTCAAATAACCCTAACCTGGTCTTGTATGCATCAAGAACCTTAGCTGATTTGGATAACACCTGGGAGGTAGGAGAAGACCTATCCAGGGAGGGATTTTGAACTAGGTTAAAGTCGCCGCCAACTATTAAGTAATGGTCGTCAACCCTGGGAAGAGAGGAGAAAAAGCTTGTAAAAAATTTATCATCATCCCATGTAGGTGCGTAAACACATGCCATAATGACAGGTTTGCCACATAATCTGCCCGAAATAATTACAAATCGACCATTACGGTCTTCAATAGAATTGGACAACTCAAACGGAACATTCTTGTGTATAAGAATGGCTGCGCCTCTCGCCCTTATTGGGAACTTAGAATGAAATACATGACCAATCCATGGTCGCCTTATACGGTTAACGTCTGTGGAGCAGAGATGAGTCTCTTGTAAAAAGAGGATATCACCCCTAATCTGTTTTAAATGTGTCATTACCTTATTACGTTTAGTGGGATGGTTGACACCCTTCAGATTCCAGGAAATGAAACGAACACTCTTACTCTGGGTCATCATTTAGTAAAGAAATAAGGAGTAGCACCTCTTCCAAGACTGACGTTGCTTCCGAGCAAACAAAGAGGGGGGAAAAAAACAAAACAAAACCACACACACACACACACACACACACACACACACACAAGAGAAGAAGAAGAAAAAAAAAGAAGAAAGAGAGAAAAAAAGAAAAAAAAGGGGTATATATATATATGAACACATTTCTCCCCCCCACCCCCCCGCCCCCCCACAGAATCCTACCATGGTAACGTTTTCTGCTTCCATAGCCGTCTCTTGTTCTAGAGGTCATTCCGGTGTGCAACATATAAGAATTTACACCGCTTCCATACGGAGCAACATGAAATTACAGTGTGTCAACTTCAGCCTTAAACATTAACTAAGGTAACCAGGGAATCAGTTCGTCACTCAATTTGACTCCTCTAAGGAAACTAAGCATCACAGTTGGAAATCAATATATATAAAATAAAAAATAAAATAAAAAACACACAAAAAAATAAAAATACACAAGAAGTCAACCAAGATGGCCAAAAAGGCAACATTAAATCCAGGATAACTTAAAGTACGTCAGAATCATCGTGCTCTAACCTGTTCTTTATCTTTCACTCGCTCATTATAAAAAGCACGCACATCCTCTGGAGTCTCAAAAGTGAGTGTTTCACCCTCGAACGAAACTTGCAGGCGGGCAGGGAAAAGAAGCCTAAACTTCACTCCTTTCTGATAGAGGGCTTGCTTAACTTCGTTGAATGCAGCTCGTTTCTTTGCAGTAGCGGCGCTGACATCCGGGTACACCCGTATTGTTGCACCCCCGCACTTCAGCTCGTTTTGCCTAGCCCAACGCAACACCTTCTCCCTCTCCCGAAAACGGTGAAAACATATCACAAAAGGCCTGGGCCTACCCCCCTCCGGCCCGGGTTTAGGGGCCGAAGAACGATGAGCCCCCTCAAGCTCCAATGGTTTGGGGAGAACAGCGGGGCCGAGGTTCTTCATCAGCAGCTCCGATATGAACTCGGTCGGGTCACGTCCCTTTTCGCTGCCCTCAGGGATGTTGATTAACCGGAGGTTGACTCTGCGGGACCTGTTTTCAAAATCGTCAACACGGTCCCGAAGAGTTTTATTTTGGGCCTCTAGCAACTTCACAGTCTTTTCCATGCTCGATACCCGTTCAAAGTTATCCCCCACCCGGGTCTCTATAGCAGCGAGGTGGCCATTAAAGTCATTCACCGTCTCGCGAAGAGCATCCACCGAGGTCTGTATTGGCTTGATAAGCTCCTGAATTAAAGTCAACATGTCGCTTCGGAGCGAGGCTCGCTGCTTCTCCAGTTCAACAACCAGCTGACTCGGTGACAAGACGTCTAGCACGTCCCTTGTGGGTACAGGTGAGCTGCTTGCAACCTGGTTTTCCGCCGCCATCTTGGCAAGTTTACTGGCTACAGTAGCAGCTCCGCCACGAGTAACCGGAGGGCTCGGCGCTTTACCTGTCTTGGGCTTAACACTACTCATTTCCGAACCGGGATAAAGATAGCACCGTAATGCGTAAGTTTTTTTTAAATAATTGCGGTGTTTACAGGGATAAATTACAAGTTTAACCGGGAGACCTCTCCAACACGACTTTCTCCTACATCGCCAACACCGGAAGTCCTGGTCTCAATGTTTTAGTCTATGGGACTCCCACCCCTTAGAAAAGTCATAGCACCCCATTCCCGACCAAGTGGCACGATTTGACACCTCATTCCTGGGTCTACGACAAACGGTGCAGGACTAGTTACGTGCCAAACTTTTGTACGGAAGAAGAAAAAAAAAAGGGAATAATAATAAGCCTGTGAGATTATAATAGTAGTGCTTCGCCTTCGCAAGCACCACTAATGAGTCCACTTTATGTCTGTGTTTAGATTCTGGCTCTCCCTTTTATTTATTTTATTTCATAGTCATAGCCCTCTGCAAAAAAAAGTACACTGACCACTGTCATCATGTGACTCTTATCTGACGTATCCAACTGTGTTCTCTCTCTCTTTCCCTCTGTCGAGCTAAACATTATATTCCTGTGTTGCCAGTCATCCCAATTCCTTCTGCCTTTGGGAACTGTCTGACATCCTGGTGCCCTGCTTCTAGTTGGAGTTCATGCTGTACAAACATGAAAATGACCTTGGACTGGGCTGTTTCAGGCAGATTTTCTGAGATGGCTTGTGACTGCTGTCGCTTGGTAGGCCCTGGGTATCTCAACAAACTGACAATTATACTTTAAACGTTCCCTTATTTCCTTTATGCTTTGCAACAATGACCATTTAACATTGAACATTTATGGTAGTATGGACAAGTTTGCCACTCACAGCAGTGTATGAACTTCGATCAACCTCCAGCTTGGGTTCAAATTAAAATTAAATGAAGCTGAATAATTTGAATAACCAAAACACCATAAATAACCATGCATTTCCAATCTACCAGATTCCTATAATTAAGTTAGTAAGGTTTGTAAATGAAGCATTAGTAATGCAAACTGTGACTAATTAGGAGAAACCAAATTTTTGGTGCTTAAGCAAAAGAATGAACGTCAAACAGGTTTTAACCTTATGCTTTAGTTTACAGTTGATATGCTTGCTATTGTGTGCCCATATGTCTGGCATATATCTTGATTTGATTACTGTACAATGAAAATGTACTGTACAATGAAATGTTTTTTTTTTTTTTTTTGGGGGGGGGGGGGGGGGGGGGGGATTTCCCCTCGATTTTCTCCCTAATTTACGTCCAATTCTTCCCCGTCACCAGGGGGCTCCCACATTAAGGCTGCTACTACTACTACTACAAAGACTATCACGTGTTTCCTCCGAACCACATGTCGCCAGCCGACCGCCTCTTTTCGAACTGCTTTTACTAGTAATTTAATTAATGTAAGAGGTTTTGTTTTACATACACAAAAAATATCCAGAAGCAAGACAACAGATCATTTGGATCATTTGTACAAACCTTTGATGAAACATAATTGCTGGGTCCATACTGGTGGTGCTCATTCGTACAACACTGCGAATTTCCTTGGCAATCATTCGTAGCTTTTCAAAATTTACTAGGCCATCCACGTTTGTGTCATTACCTGAGAAATTATGAAAAAGTAGTGAAAATAAGACGATGTAAAAGTGAAACTAAAGGAAATTGGATTATATACATTATTAGTCAAAAGTTTGACTGATTATTTTTTATAATGCAGAACAATACTGAGTACCATAATACCATAAGCATTATGATACCAACACTATGGAATAACACATATGGAACTGCCTTGGCTGTCTTCTGTAACTATTTGACAAAAGCAAGGAAAACACATACTGGTTTACAACTGGAATTGGACAATGGTAATTCTACACTGCAGGTCAGAAAAGATAATCACTTCAAATAAGATAACTTGCACCCAATATACATAATCTGTAAGGACCAGTCAAGACAATATGTGGATGAGATGGAACTCCTAATCTAAGCAAATACTATTAAACAAGACAATAATTATCTAGTCTCTCAGTCATGGCTTAGTTACAGCTCTGGATCAAAAAAAGATGAAAAGTGGTTGATTGACATTGACTCTTGTCAAGAGTAATTTTTTTTTATGTTAAATAACTTGGGCATATTTGTAAATAAGGATGCATGTAGAGTAAATAATAACCTTGTGTGTATATGCATGTACAGTACATACATACATCAGTGCATCTAAACTAATTAAATATTCATTTGATTTAAAAAATTACTATATGAAATATTCCAAACCAGTTTTGTTTGAACCTTGCTTACTTATGCCTACATTTCATGAACATGAAAGATCAAGTATCTCAAAATATAAGAATACTTTATTTTGAGTTTGAGTAAATTATTATCAAAAGTATAAATACAATGTAACTCTCAGTCCAGTTCATTACAAGCATGAGGAAGAATCTCAGTTGTCCAGAAGATGATCATCAACACCCTCCACAAGGGAGGATAAGCCACAGAAGGAATTGAAGCATATTTATGGAAAAATTACTAGAAGGGAAAAGTGTGGTAGGAAAAGGTGAGCAAGCATCAGAGGTGATCAGCTTTTTAAAAAGGTTGTCAGGCAAAACCGATTCAAGAACTTGGGAGAGCTTCACAAGGATTGGGGAGAGGCTCCAGTCAGTGCATCAAGAGCCACTAAAATACTACTTTTGACCTATGAAAGCCCCAAAGTTATGGAATTAATGTTCAGAACTCAGACACAGTCTCAGTGTTTTCACTGGTTGGAGATCTTGTCTCAGGGAGGCCGGTGTGGTCTGCTTGGGATGCCCTTGTTCACTGAAGACATGTGACTGCAGTCGCTCAATAGTTCCACCTGAGCATCCAATAATGTACTGGACTCCATATTAATTTAAGCACATCAAATGTTATATTGCACTTCCAGCTGCCTATCACACAGTATGACAACAATTCCTGCTATACCAAATAAGGATGGATTGCCTGTTAAGTCTAGTTCCTCTCAAGGTTTGATCATATTGCCATCTCAGGGAGTTTTTCCTTGCCACCGTCGCCCTCGGCTTGCTCATCAGGGACAACCTGATTATTTTGATTCATAGACTTTTTCTCACATTTCATACACATTTCCATTTTTTTTATTCTGTAAAGCTGCTTTGCAACAATGACCATTGTTAAAACACTATACAAATAAAATTTTATTAAAGTAAACAACTGTTGCATCTCCAGTATCAAGCCACTCTCGAACTAGAGACAATGTCAGAAGCATATTACAGTACCTGGGCTAAGTATAAAAAGAACTGGACCTTTGCTGAGTGGTTCATAGTGGTTTTCAGATGAAAGTTAATTGTCCATTTCATTTGGAAATCAAGGTCCCGTAGACTGGAAGAAGAGTAGAAAGAATTCAAGTTGCTTAAAGTCCGGTGCATTTCCACAGTTGGTAAAGACTTCCCGTGTCATCTGCTGGTGTTTGTTGACTGTGTTTCATCAAATCCAAAGTCAATGTAACATCTACCAGGAGATTTTGGAGCACTCCATGCTTCTGGTCTGCTGACAAGCTTTATGGATATACCAAATTTCCAAAGGAGACCGAAACAAGTGCTGAGTGCATAAATGAACAACATTTTCAACATTTCTGTCTCAAAAAATCCTTTTATAATTGATCTTTTTAAATAATATTTCAATATTTTGAGATACTGGGGTTTTATTCTCATGAGCTGTAAGCCTTACAACAAGGAGGGTTTTCCAAGGAAGACAATTATTACCTGCCAAGTGAATGTGCTCCTTCTAAATTCAAATACCCAGTGCACGTCTATACTTCCTAATAAAAGATCTGTGAAGGTTTGATTAAATTCTCACGAATGATTTAAGAGAAGGATCCCAGATTTGACTTCCCACTTCCCAGAGAGGTAACTCTGTTGCCAAAAAAATTGCCATTCTTTCAGAAAAAAAATTGGTGTAAAATTAAATCTCTTGAATGGTTTAGAAGAAGTTGAAGATGCCAACAAGAGGCAACACAAAAAGGCTTTATAAATTAACAAACATATTTACAGGGAGTTCTTAAATAGCTAAGAAATGAATACCTGCTAGTGCTATGGTTTATGGTCTCATGTTAAACTTTTAGTCTGTTTTTATTATTAGGATTCTTGATCAAGACATGCGTACTTGAGCATTTTGCATTTACTTGCCTTCATGCAAGAATGTGAGATCTTTCTTCACGACTGGAAAGAGAGGGATAATGGGCAACTTCGTACTTTGGCTGCTCAAGATGTTGCGGTATTTGGCCATGTTGCGTGAGGGATCAAAAATATCTTGCAGATCTCGAAAAAGCTTTTCATATTTGCTGGGAAGCTTCTCCCATGTCCCTCGTAGCCGTGCCACAGGGGCAAGGTTTAGCCCACTAAAGACAAATACAAAATCATACATCCACATACACACACACAGCCCTCTTTAAAATTTTAAAGGTGTACATTGTACAGGATCCAGTTACAATTAATACAACTAACCAATTCCCCCAAAGGTTTTATAATTTAAGTTTGTGTCACATTATAAACCTCTTATAAATGCATTATATATAACAAATCAGTAACACCAGTATTATGACTCGTGAATAACCCAAAGAAAGATTTTATATGAATTGAAAAGACATCCTTAAACAATTACAGGTTTAAACAACACGTGGAGTATATTGGAGTGTTTGTTAATATTGTTCTTAATCATTCTTTATTAAAAGACAAATTGGCACCCCAGATTACAAGTAATTCTAACAGTGCATCTAGTGATAAAAAGAAAAATCTGTAATATAACAAACACAAACATAAAATATTATTTGATGGCTTTTGATGTTAAGTGTATCCTAAATAATTTGGCCTAATGACTTTGAAACACACAGAGCTTGTTAAAAAATGCAGTTTTTAGTGTTTTACATGCGTTTCCAATTTATAATTATAAAGGCAACTAAAAATGGAAAAAAATATTTTATATATGCACGCGCACACACACACACACACACACACACACACACACACACACACAGACAAAATTGTTGGAACCCTTCGGTCAATGAAAGAAAAACTCAATGGTCATGACGGCCCAAGCACCCTGCGCCATCGCTACCCCGGGTGCACGGCACAACCTGTGTGTTATTTGGGTGTGTCAAGACTTCGAAAACACGTCACACACTATACAGGGCTGATGTCAGTTTGGGCCCTAAATGTTTGTTGTGAGTGTGTGTGTGTGTGTGTGTGTGTGTGTGTGTGTGTGTGTGTGTGTGTGTGTTTGTGTGTGGTGTGAGTCTGTGTGTTAACCTGTGATGTGCGTGATCACATCGGGCCTATTTGGTGGCGAGCATATAAATTACCTAGGTGGAGTATATCAAAATCCATGCGTTTTTGCGAACGACCCAAAATTACTGGCCTCCTGTTGAGTTGAGCCCAGGACATGCAGCGCGAAATTTGTTCGGCTCAGTGTTCGGCCGAGTTTCGTGTGCCTATGTGAAAGGTTCATGAGCTTTTGAGCATGTTACGACACACGAAAAGTCCAAAAGGGTGGAAATAATAAATAAATAAATAAATATTTATTGACGATGACGGGCCCAAGCCCGGGCGCCACGGCCACCCGGGAGCACCAGTGAGACTGTGGCCAAAGAACGCACGTGCACTTAAAGGGGAATGCCTAAAGGACAGACGTGACAGTTTGGGTCGAATGAAACAGATCATAAGAATGTCCACTGATCGCAAACAGGACTCAGCATCTAATCTCTAATGTCTATACTGTGTGTATATATAAATATGTACTTGTCCACCTGACTGAATGTTGCACAGTGGGCAATCTAAATGTTTGTATTGTTTATTTTTATTATTTCCATATGTTTAAGTTCTAAACATGAAGCCATATTAAAGGAGAAGGGGAAATACCTCCATCTATTGGACATATTTTATTACTGCAGGAGTCAGGGCAAAACGTTTAGGCAAAGGCTCATAAATACAAAATATTCTTGGGGGCTGTATTGTCGCTGAATTTGAAGCCAATTAGCTGTAAATTAGTCCCAAAATATTTTCATTTCTAAAAGTAGACACTTTCTGGGCGTGTAGTCTTTGTCTATGTGTGTGCTGGACGTTTGGTGTTTGTGTGTGTTTGCTTGTGTGTATACGATGTGTAGTCTGTGTAGGATGTGAGTGTGTGTTTTGTGTGACGTTATTAGCCACTTTTCAGCATGGACATGGCTAAACTGGCTGAGATATCAGAAATCCCATAGCAATTTTGGATCCTCAATGTTTTGAGATTATATGGGCCGGTTTGTTGAAGATGATAATGGTGCAGGTGCTTGGACCGGTCACTGTTTTTGCGGAATGTGTAGTGTGTGTAGGATGCGCAGTGTGTGTGTTTATAGGATGTGTAATGTGTGTAGGATGGTTAGTGTGTGCATATTGTGTATGTGTGTATGTTTGGGTATGTGTGTATGTGAGCCATGTGTAGTGTGTGTGTGTGTGTGTGTGATGAGTAGTCTGTGTGTGTAGGGCATGTAGTGTTTGTGTATGTGTGTGTTTGTGTGTTGGATGTGTACCAAGTGTGTGTAGGGTGTGTGTTTGTGTGTGTGGTGTGGTGTGTATATCGCGGCCCTTGTCCACCAGACAGAATGTTGCCCAGTGGGCAATTTAAAAGTATTGTTTATTTTTATTATTTCTGCATATATTTAAATTGTAAACATAAAGCCATAGTATAGGAAACCGAGAAATACCTCCATCTAGTGGACATAGTTTAGTACTGCAGGAGTGAGGCCTAAAACATCTTTATGTAATGAACTCATAAATATAAAGTATTGTTGGGAGCCGTATGAACATCACCAAATCATGAAACTCAACATATTTACTCACAACCAGTTTTTCTTTCTATGTAACTGACTATGTAAATATTTTATTATTATTATTATTTTTTTATTATTATTATTATTTTTAATTTCTTAACTTAGTTCCTTATTTTATTTTATTTTATAATATTACTATATTATTTTATTATTTATGTGAAGCACTTTGGGGCATTCTTATTTTTTAAAGTGCTATACAAATAAAGATGAGTTGAGTTGAGTTGAGTAAAAAGTTTTGAAACATTAGGACTTTCCAGTTGTTACATACAAGTACCTAATTATTCCTTAAATTAAAACCTTGCCACAGCAACACATTTCAGCGAAAAAAAAAGTTCTTTATACTTTCACATCAGCCATGTCATCAAATTATTGTGCCTGATTTTGAAGCCAATTAGCTGAAACTTAGTCACAAAATATTAAAATTTCTTAAAGTAGACACTTTCCGCTGAGAAAGTCTTGAGATTATATTAGACCCTGTTTGGTCAAAAAGATAAGAATCCTTTAAGAGTATGATATCACATTCCAATGGGTGCGTTTTTCAAACAACGCCAAATAACTGACTTCCTGTTCAGCGGATTCCATGACATGGGGTATGCACGTTGTTCACCTCAATGAGATCTAAATTTATCCTGGGTCTCATTTATATATGTGAAAGTGGATATGAGTTGCAGCTAAAATTTTACAAAGTTCCAGGGGCGCTGTACAGGCCTTGTGCCACGCCCGGGGTCCAGGCTCTCAGGGCTCCCTCAGTTTGAGTCTACACCCATGAAATTTTGGAACCGTAGGTCTTTCCACTCGTAAGATATGAGAAGAATAATTTTCTTTGATTTTTTTCTTTAGTTAAATCGTCACCATAGCAACACGGTTCAAATTAGAAAAAAAATTCTCCATGGTTTCAAATGACCCATGTCTTTTCATTATTCCAACTGATTTTGAACCAAATCAGGTGAAAGTAAAAGACAAAATATTAGTGATTTCCAAAAGTGACACACTTCCTGCTGCCAGTTGGTGGCAAATGTCAAATGATGCGATCAGTTTCCTACTCTTAACATATCTGTAAAGTTTCATGTACATAACTTAATGTACACAGAAATTATTAGCCACTTCCTGTTCATTTTTATTCACCACAATTTTATAGCATTGCTACAGGCGAACCATTTGAGATATCAAAAATCCCTCCACAATTTTTCATCGACAACTTGTTTAGATCATATTTGCCTGGTCTGGTGCCAATTATATTAATTCCCTAGGTGGAGTATTTCACATTCCATTGGGTGCAATTTGCAAACAACTCTGATCTGTGTGCAAATTTTGATGAGTTTTTGAGTATGTTAAGACCCCCGAAAGTGGCCGGATGATTGAAAGAAAAATAATTTTAAAAAATAATAATCCGTAGAAAAACAATAGGGCCCTGCGCACTACAGCGCTTGGGCCCTAATAAATATAGTTGCAAGCAGCGATGACGGGCCCAAGCACCCTGTGCCATCGCTACCCCGGGCGCACCGAACAACCTATACACATCACACACTATACAGGGTTAATGTCAGTTTGGTCCCTAAATATTTGTTGAGTGCATTAGTGTGTGTGCGTCGTGAGAAAGGTGTATGTGTGTGTGCGTGCATTGTGAGAGGTGTGTGGGTGTGTGCATCATGAGAGGTGTATGTGTGTGTGTGTGTGTGTGAGTGTAAACATTTGTAATATGGGTGTATGTATGTGTGAATGTGTGTGATGTGTTCGTGTGTGTGTGTGTGTGTGTGTGTGTGTGTGCGCGCGCATTAGTGTGTAAGGATTAGTGTGTGTGAGAGTGAGGGAGAGAGGTGTGTGACGTTTGGATGTATCAGTCTCTGTGTGACGAGTAAATGTGCTTGTGCTTGTTTGTGTGTATGGTGTGAGTCTGTGTGTATTAACATTAGTGATATGTGTGTGTGTGTGTGTGTGTGTGTGTGTGTGTGTGTGTGTGTGTGTGTGTGTGTGTGTGTGTGTGTGTGAGAGAGATGTGTTTGTGTGCGAGTGTTAACATTTGTGATGGGTATGTGTGTACAATAGGCCGCAGATGCTGGAAGAAAAGCATGACACTATGATGTTCCTCAATGTGATGTCACTGAACGTGATGTCACTGAAGGTGTCACTGAATATAATGTCACTCAATATAATGCCACACAGAAAGTTATCAATCATTCTTCAGCATGTTTAAGACATTTTAATTTGTATTAGTAGTGTTGGCCACTGTCTGTTGTTATTAAAGTCTGCATTAAATTAACCGGGTATCTACCCAATTCGGTTGTCAGACAACAAATAAGACAAATAAAATAAACAATACAACATTCACAAATGAGCATTAGAGGCCCTGACCCCAAACTAACACAGCTATTTTTTTTATATAACATAGCCCTTAAAGCTCAGCACATTTTAGGTATTTTGTGTTTTGTTGTTTTTTTTAATAAACATACATAAAGCTCAGGATTGCGCAGTATAACGGGACAAAATAAGCAATATAATGCTTATATATAATATAATATAATATAATATAATATAATATAATATAATATAATATAATATAATATAATAAAACAGAATTTTAGTTCATTTCAACCAACTTGCCCAAACACATCTGAGCAAAAAAATAGAAACTGGGTCACAAAGGCAAAGGAATTGACCATGATACGTGATTTCATCATCAGATATACTGGTAGGTATTCATGCAATCATCATGTAATATTTCTGTTATTTTTGGCTCTGAAAAACACCTCAGATGTAATTATTTATGATAATATATAATATAGCAGCCTAATGTCAGTTAATGATGCTTCTGCCATCCACTGTTGTGACTGAGGTCATGCCTAGATACTTAAAAGGACAAATTAAAGCTTTGATTTGCATAAACTTAAAAAAAAAAAAAAAAAAAAGAGCTTCAGTTAGATTTTAAAAATTATATCGGTTCAGATTGACAATATTTAGTGGGAATCATTACCTCAATTTATTTTAGATTGAAGGGATGTTATTTTTTCAGTGTGCTTCTAAATGTATACTATTAATAAGCAATACATAGGATAATGTTGTCATGCCAGTTTTATTGTACCTTGTATTACAACCTGGCAAACAGCAACAGGAAACCTAAAATGTTTTTTTGAACTTCAGATTCCAAATAGGGTAGGTCATATAATAGCTATTCCCAATAGCTCCTGACAAAAGCTCCGCCTGAAACTACAAAATTAATCTTTACTCACCTGATGATGGCAAACATGGAATTGAAGTTCTTGCACTCGCGGCACTGCAGGGCGATTTTTATGAAGTGTTTTATTTTTTTTACACGCTTTAGAGCACTGGCTTCATGCAAAATCTCAGCAGCCACCCAGAAGGTCTCCTGGTTGATAAGCTCCTCAAACTGTTTTAAATGGCCACTGTTGGAGTTCAGCTTAAAGAGACTGTCCACATACTCGGTAGACTCAATGTTACGGAAGATGTCGAAGTCACGCATGGACAGCTGGGCAGACACTTCCAGAGTGCTGAGCTGAAGAAGACTGATCTGACTCTCTTTCAGCAGCTCTTGAGCATCTTCATCTGAGCAGAGGGTCTCTGTTTCCATGTTGTTTTTCAGGTAATACCTGACCAGAGGAAGGACAATATAAACTGTAACATTTACAAAAAGTTACTGTCCCAAAGATAATGAATGAATGGCCATGTAGTATTGTTTTCATTTGAAAATTCTTACAGTGTCTGGCTTACATTTTTTTGGCAAAACACCCAAATGATTTGCGTAATGTTTTAATAAATGGCTAGTTCAGAAACAACTCTAATGCTAAGACCTTTAACAGGTCTAATGCTTCAATGTGACAAAGAAAATACAGAAAATGAGCCCTAAATTCCTACTTGGAAACTCATGATGATCACAACTCAACCAATACATCAAGTGACATCAAATCAGCATCAGCTGTAAACACAGTAGCATTTTGTCCCATTAAATTATAATAAATTATATAATAATAATAATAATAATAATAATAATAATAATAATAATAATAATAATAAACTGGGGAAGGCTGGCCTCCCTTGGTTATCAACCTTTCAGACTTGAACCTTTAGTGAGCTCTTGTCAAAGAAACACTGGTGATCATTCATAATGTCCATTTATGTGGTAACTTCTTTTTTTTTGTCCAGACAGTGTATATTTTTTTGCATGTGACTTAGAAGTAAATTTGCAAATTGATCATAAGTCCTTTAAATGCAGTAATGAACCATGCCTTTCAGACTTGAACCTTTAGTGAGCTCTTGTCAAAGAAAATAAAAACCATGCAAATAAACCTAGAAATGCAAAATACTGTATGTGTTACAGGTCTTTGTAGTGACTGATCACATGCAGTGCGGTAATTCATTACATAGATGTGCTCTCATACTATCATTATAGCAATACAACTGATAATAGTCCATAGATTAAATAAACAGAAAAGGAAGAAATATCATGACCTAACCTATTAAACTAACAAACAATTTAGAAATCACCTCACAGAACCCAATGACAAAACAGCAACATATTAGTTTTATCAAACAATTAACAACAATAAAAAGTTGTGCACAGTTGTAAACAATGATGCTGTTTACTTGAAAACAAAACCTATCCATCTTCCATTTCTAATGAAAAGGGTAATGATCTGATCATACAGCACAGGTAATCCTTGATGATAATGAATCCAACGGCATCAACTTTTATTTTAGATCTTCTCAGAATTTTACTTACAACTGTCCATAAAATGTATTTAATCAAAAAATGGTTCACAGACCCACTACTAGCAACAAGAACCTACACCTTAAAATTGTAATATTGTAATATTGCTGAGAAACTAAACTTATGCTAAGTAAACTGGGCATTTCTGAAGCAATCTTGGTTTTATGCTGATCCAGTGAAAGAATATTCCGTAATGAAACACTAATTTCAATTGGCTTTTTAATTAGTTAAACTTTTTGATTGAGAAACAAAAATCTAACTAATTTTTCATAATTTAGTTACTGTATATGGAAGCATGCAGCCTAATTTCAGATATTGTTTCAAAGAAAGACAGTGACCACATAGAGATTGGCTGGAATTTCACCTCACTTTCTAACGGCACAGGCTTCGCATGACAAGGTTTTTTTATTTATTTTTATTTTTTAAATACATTGCCTTCATTAAGGTGTCACCAGTTAAAATGCTTGTTAAAGTTGTTGCACTGTAAAAAATCTGTAATAGAAATGTGATGGGAATTTACAGGATTGAGACCAAACAGCTGCTTGGTCATAAGAAAACCACTTGGTAGTGAGAGTTATCAGAAACAAGGATTCAGTTTGCTAGGGAGAATAAAGATTGGACTTAAGAGAAATGGAAAAAGGTCATGTGATCTGATAAGTCCAGATTGACCCTATTCCAGAGCAATGCGCATGCAAGAATAAGAAGGGAAGTGCATGAAGCATATTGACCACTGTACAAGCCTCTAGAGGCAGTGTTATGATCTGGGGTTGCTTGAGTTGGTCAGGTCTAGGCTCAGCAATTTGGCAATAAAATTAAGTCAGTTGATGACCTTTATGTACTCAATGACCAGGTTATCACATCTATGAAATTTTTCTTCCCTGATAGCCCAGTCATATTCTAAGACTCAGATTATGAAAGAGTAGTTCTGTGAGGATGAGGAATCATTTTGTAATTATATATTTTTATTAATAATATTTTAATTTCTTATCAACAATATGAAACAATTATATTATGAAGAAAACAATTTTTCCTTAAAACCTAAACATGTGGGTTAAGTTCTAAGCATCTTTACTTTTCCCAAGCGTCCTTGATCATAAATAGGGTCAAAACCAAGTTTCATGTTTTTTTTTTCTTTTTTCTATTAGGTCACCTTAATAGAGAATGTAAAAAAATGCTCTTACACTAACCCAACTACACAAAATATCAAATAGAGAAAAAAAACAGGTAAATTCTGTCATCTTAAACAATAGATCTCACCTGCCATTGAGCTGGATGCGATCTGCCAATTTGGACAGTTGGTCTGGTAGACGACGCTGTTTAATGACACCTTCTGGACTGACAGACACCTCACACAAAGAATAGGTCTCAGGAGCAGCAATGAGGCCAAACTCCTTAACTACATGCAAAACCACATCCTTGGCCATTGTGTCTTTGCTGATGATGATGTAGCAGCTCTGTTGGTCTGCTCGGAAAACTCGTATCACTTGATCTGGAACATCTGCTCATGGAAAAAAAAAGAAGACCAGCACTTACACTGAAATTCTCATTATGCTCAGAATGGCTGATTAAAGTTAAATACTTATTCCGAGCTTTTTAATATAAACCCAGCTATGTATAACAGAGCTTAATATGACAGGTCAGCATAGCTGAAATAATAGACTGCTTTCTAATATCTCCATGAAGTAAGAAAGTATTATACAACATACAAATGGGAAACTGCCACTAAACATTGCAATAGTTATAACTTATTAAACTTATTGTTAACTGACCAACAGTCATACTCACAGTAAAACTCAATGAATAAAAAGGGGGAAATATACTAGAGATAAAACATCACTGAAGAGAACAATGATGAACAAAAAAATCTATTGAGCATGGCATCCTTCCCTTGATCTGGGAGATTCATCACAACTTATTTTGATATTTACTTAACTTGCTAAGTTTTGAAATGTAACAATGTTACAGGTAACACATATAACCACTTTAATCACACTTTTCACACTCTTGCATCTACAGTCGTGGCCAAAAGTTTTGAGAATTACATAAATATTGGAAATTGGAAGTTAAGTTTTTATAGTAGCAATTTGCATATACTCCAGAATGTTATGAAGAGTGATCAGATGAATTGCATAGACCTTCTTTGCCATGAAAATTAACTTAATCCCGAAAAAACTTTCCACTGCATTTCATTGCTGTCATTAAAGGACCTGCTGAGATCATTTCAGTAATCGTCTTGTTAACTCGGGTGAGAATCTTGATGAGCACAAGTCTGGAGATCATTATGTCAGGCTGATTGGGTTAGAATGGCAGACTTGACATGTTAAAAGGAGGGTGATTGTTAACCATGGTGACCTGCAAAGGAACGCGTGCAGCCATCATTGCGTTGCATAAAAATGGCTTCACAGGCAAGGATATTGTGGCTACTAAGATTGCACCTAAATCAACAATTTATAGGATCATCATGAACTTCAAGGAAAGAGGTTCAATTCTTGTTAAGAAGGCTTCAAGGCGTCCAAGAAAGTCCAGCAAGCGCCAGGATCGTCTCCTAAAGAGGATTCAGCTGCGGGATCGGAGTGCCAGTGCAGAGCTTGCTCAGGAATGGCAGCAGGCAGGTGTGAAGCGCATCTGCATGCACAGTGAGGCGAAGACTTTTGGAAGATGGCCTGGTGTCAAGAAGGGCAGCAAAGAAGCCACTTCTCTCCAAAAAAAACATCGGGGACAGATTGATCTTCTGCAAAAAGTATGGCGAATGCACTGCTGAGGACTGGGGCAAAGTCATATTCTTGGATGAAGCCTCTTTCCGATTGTTTGGGGCATCTGGAAAAAGGCTTCTCCGGAGAAGAAAAGGTGAGCGCTACCATCAGTCCTGTGTCATGCCAACAGTAAAGCATCCTGAGACCATTCATGTGTGGGGTTGCTTCTCATCCAAGAGAGTGGGCTCACTCACAATTTTGCCCAAAAAAACACAGCCATGAATAAAGAATGGTACCAAAACACCCTCCAACAGCAACTTCTTCCAACAATCCAACAACAGTTTGGTGAAGAACAATGCGATTTCCAGCACGATGGAGCCATAAGGCAAAAGTGATAACTAAGTGGCTCGAGGACCAAAACGTTGAAATTTTGGGTCCATGACCTGGAAACACCTCAGATCTTAATCCCATTCAGAACTTGTGGTCAATCCTCAAGAGGCGGGTGGACAAACAAAAACCCTCTAATTCTGACAAACTCCAAGAAGTGATTATGAAAGAATGGGTTGCTATCAGTCAGGATTTGGCCCAGAAGTTGATTGAGAGCAGCCCAGTCAAATTGCAGAGGTCCTGAAAAAGAAGGGCCACCACTGCAAATACTGACTCTTTGCATAAATTTCATGTAATTGTCGATAAAAACCTTTGAAACGTATGAAGTGCTCGTAATTATATTTCAGTACATCACAGAAGCAACTGAAAAAAAGATCTAAAAGCAGTTTAGCAGCAAACTTTGTGAAAACTAATATTTGTGTCATTCTCAAAACGTTTGGCCACGACTGTACTCTTGAGTCACTGCTTATTTTTTCAGTATAATAAATCCATAGTTATGGCTCATTATCGACAGTTTTTTAAAACAGAAATCATGCTAAAGGTCCAGTGGTAGCCTCAGTTAAATTTAGCTTGTCTAGGGATCTAGAAGATCTTAACCAGTCATGTTTAAAAGTTAATAATCAAATAATAAAATAAAATATAATAATATAGTTGCAAGCAACGATGACGGGCCAAAGCATGGGCGGGATCCCCACCCCGGGCGCACCGCACAACCTGTGTGTTATTCGAGTGTGTCAAAACCTCGAAAAAGTCATCGGCACCCGGTTGCACCGCAGAACTTGCACACAGAACGTCACACATCATACTGGGCTAATATCAGTTTGGGCCCTAAATATTTGAGTGTGTGTGTGTGTGTGTGTGTGACAAGTGAATGTGTCAGTCTGTGTCTGATGAGTAAATGTGTTTGTGCGTGTTTGTGTGTGTGTGGTGTGTGAGTCTGTGTGTTAACATTAGTGATGTGTGTGTTAGTATGTCTAAGACATGTGACTTGTTAGTGGATGTGTGTGTTTCTGCGTGAGGGTGTGTGAGACAGAGATGCGAGTGTGTGAGTGTTATAATTTGTGATGTTATAATGTGTGTGTATGTAGGTGTGCATGTGTGTGATGTATGAGTGTATTTGTTTGTGTGTGTGCATGCATGTGTGTGAGATATGTTTGTGTTTGTGTGTGTGTGTTTGTGTGTGTGTGTGTTTATTTAGTGTGTTAACATTAGTGATGTGTGCTTGTGTTTGTGCATGTTTGTGTTTGTGGTGTGTGCATCTGTGTGTTAATATTAGTGATGTGTGTGTTATTAATAATTGTTGGGTGTAAGTTCAAGACATTATCACGGGTGACCCGTTTAAGATATCAAAATGTGTGATGTGATGTGATGTGTGTGTGAGAGTGAGGGAGAGAGGTGTGTGACAGTGATGTGATGTGATGTGATGTGGTGTGTGTGTGTGTGTGTGTGTGTGTGTGTGTGTGTGTGTGTGTGTGTGTGTGTGAGAGAGAGGTTTAGTGTGTGTGAGAGTGAGGGAGAGAGGTGTGTGACATAAAAACATGAAACTCAAGAAATCTACTCAGAACCAGTTCTTTCTAACTTTCCACTTGGTGGATATAAGTATCTTATATTTGCTCAAAATTATATGTTGCCATAGCAACACTATTCAACGTATCAAAACGTCCTTTACAGTGTGACATCAGCCGTGTCTTCCAATTATTGTTCCTGATTTTGAAGCCAATTAACTGAAAATTAGTCACAAAAGAATTTAATTTCTAAAATTAGACACTTTCTGCTGCCAGTTGGTGGCGCTATGACTGAGACTCACGGGACCCATGTCACTGTGAGCAGGCTTCTTCTCTTAACCTACCGCTGAGGTTTGATGAACGTCACACAATTTATACAGAAGTTATTAGCCACGTCCTGTTTCCTGTTATTCGCCGTATTTTTAAGGGCTCGCCACAGGCCGACCCGTTTAAGATATCAACCAGCCCTTCGCAATATTAGATCCTCAATATCTTGAGATTATATTAGACCCTGTTTGGTCAAAAACATATGAATCCTGTAAGAGTAGTATATCACATTCCAATGGGTGCATTTTTCAAACATCGCAAAATAATAAAATAAAAGACTTCCTGTTCAGCGGTTTCCATGACATGGGGTATGCAAGTTGTTCACCTCAATGAGATCTAAATTTATACTGGGTCTCATTCATATAAAGTGAAAGTGGATATGAGTTATGCAGCTTAAACTTTACAAAGTTCCAGGGGGCGCTGTACAGGCCCTGTGCCACGCCCGGGCTCCAGGCTCTCAGGGCTTCCTCATAATCAGTTTATGTCTACAGTCATCAAATTTTGGAACCATAGGTCTTTCCACTCGTAAGATATGTGAAGAATAATTTTATTTGAGATTTTCTTGAGTTAAATCGTCACCATAGCAACACGATTCAAATTAGAAAAAAAATCCTTCATGATTTCAAATGACCCATGTCTTTTCATTATTCTGACTGATTTTGAACCAAATCAGGTGAAAGTAAAGGACAAAATATTACTGATTTCCAAAAGTGACACACTTCCTGCTGCCAGTAGGTGGCGCTATGACATAGACTCATGATTGTCATATGTTGTGATCATCTTCCTACTCTTAACATACCTGTAAAGTTTCATGTGCATAACTTAATGTATACAGAAGTTATTAGCCACTTCCTGTTCATTTTTATTCGCCATAATTTTAAAGCTGTCGCCACGGCCGAACCGTACGAGATACCAAAAAGATCTCCACAATTTTGCATCGGCAACTTATTTAGATCATATTTCGCTGGTTTGGTGCAAATTGTAATAATTCCCTAGGAGGAGTATTTCACATTCCATTGGGTGCGTTTTGCAAACAACTCAAAATAATTCACTTCCTGTTGATTAGACCTGATGACATGCAGCGCGAAACTTGTTCAGTTTGATGAGATCACCGAGTTTTATAAGTATATGTGCAAGCGTGTCTGAGCTATGATGCAAGACTCTCTAGGGGGCGCTGTGCGGGTCGTGTGCGACTCCCCGGGCCGAGCCCCACTGAGGACCTGTTGGCCGCAGATTCCAATCTGTGTGCTAATTTTGGTGAGTTTTTGAGTATGTTAAGACCCCTGAAAGTGCACGATGATTGAAAGAAAAATATATATATTTTTTTAAATAAATAAATAAATAAATAATCCGTAGAAAAACAATAGGGCCCTGCGCACTCAGTGCTTGGGCCCTAAAAATAATTTTAAAAAAGCTAATCATCAGCCCTTGACTAATTGATCATGAGCAGTTGTGCAGACTTCTTTAAAAGCAGCCGTTTAGGCAGTTTTCTGGTCTGGAGCATTAAGGTGTTTGGGACCACAATACATGAAGGAAATACATTAGCAGTGGTCTCAGAGAAGCAATTGTTGCTGCACATCAACCTTGAAAGAGTTACAAAATAATTTGAATACAATTTGGAGTTCATCATTGAAAGAGATTATTCACAAGTGGAAAGCATTCAAGACAGTGGACATCCCAGCACCGTTTCCCTTAAAAAAAAATCAGACCTTGAAGGCACATTGCATTTCAATTGTTAAAGTCCATGACAGCAAATTATTTTTTTTGGAACTGTTGCAAAAAGAAAGGCTCTTCTGATGTTATCTGATAACATTAAAACCATCTATTAAATATTGCATAGCCCCAATCATGCTGCCAAAACAACTCTTTGAGGCATGAACCTCTGCTATGGTAGCTGGCACCAAGATGTTAGCATCAGATCCTTAACATACTGTAAAATACGAGGTTTGGCCTCCAGGGACTGGACTATAACTTTGTCCATGCCACAGATGTTTGATCAGATTTATGAAATTTGGAGGGCAAGAGAACTTTTTTTTTTTTTTTAAAGAAGAACTTTTTTTTAAACCATTCCTGAACATTTTTTTTTGTGTCAGGGTGGCAGAAAAATACCATTGCCATTAGAGAATACAGTTCACATGAAGGGGCATCCTTTATCTGCAACAGATAAAACATATTTAGGTAAGTGGTATATAAGGGTAACATTCACATGTACTGTATGCTTGGATCCAAGGTGCCCCAGCAGAACATTTCCCAGACCATCATACTGCAACTGCTGGCTGGCCTTGTTGGGTCCAAGTTGGCGGCACGGCAGTAACTGGTGTTCATATATACCACTGCCAAACAACTGCAACTCAAACTTCAGGATAAGCTATGGACGTCGGCTTCCTGCATGTACTAGACCTCCAGCTCTCAGCGTTACCTGATGCTGGTGGTCTGAGCAGGGAACATCGAAAGTGCTACGCAAGAAAGCAGAGGCGCAGCAAGTGAGCGGGAATCTGTACTAGGCTAAAAACAAACCCTAGCCAGCCCGCTCTCCCATCCATCATGCTATCCAAAGTCTGCTCCCTACTGGACTACATCTGGCTCCAGCACACTGCACGGCAAGAGCTTAAATACTGCTCCATCTTTGTTTTTACTGAGACATTCAAAACCTGTGAAAACCTGGCCAGCAGGAGTCATCTCTGCTCTTTAGGACTGTTTTGAGAACACTGACTGGAACATGTTCAGGGAGGCTGCAACGTACAGTGACGTTACCAATTTGGAGGAGTCATCAGTGCCCGGCTACATCAACAAGTGCACTGATGAAGTCACTTTCTTTACATCATCATTGCACGCATGCCCCAACCAGAAACTGTGGATTACTGCGGAGGTGCGTGCACTTCGCGAGATACCACCTTCAGAGAAGGGGACAGGGTGGCCCTAAAAGCAGCAATCAAGGTGGACCTAAAAGCAGCCAAATTTTCCTAGGCCATCAGAGTGGGCCAGCAGTGACACACGGCGCATGTGGTTGGGCATACAAGCAATTACCAACTACAGGACATCATCTGCCTGTACGCACAGCTCCAACCATATCGTCAAGTCTGCTAATGATTTGACCGTGATGGATGTCATCAGCAAGAATGTCGAGTCAGCATACAGAGAGGAAGTGCAAAGACTAACACACTGGTGTAAAGACAACAACCTGTCTCTGAAAGTTGATAAAACGATAGAGATGGTTGTTCGCTTGAGTAGAATACGGAACAACCACTCTCTGTTAAACATCAACAGCTCCTCTGTGGTGATATCAAGAGCACTAAATTCTACCTGGAGGAGAATCTTGAATGGTCCCCCAACACCAGCTCCTTACACAAGACAAACCAGTAGCATCTTTTCTTCCTGAGAGGGCTGAGGAAGGCCCAGCTTTCACCACCAATTCTAATCATCGTCTATAGAGGAACTATCAAAAGTATCCAGAGCAGCTGCATCACTGTCTAGTTTGAGAATTGTGCCATCTCGGACCATAAGACCCTACAGCAGATAGGTAAAACAGCCAAGGGACTATCAGGACTGATAAACACACATGATTACCGGACTAGCAATTTCACACACCAACCTGAAATTGCTTCGTTTGCACAATATTTATCAAATGTCACTTGCACACAGACTCTTTCCTGTCTTTGCTGCTACTTTTACAAGTAAGGTTTACTGCTTTTTATCTAGCATGTCACGTACTTGCACTACCTCAACTCACTTTTAAGAAATATTGCATTTTGTTATGTTGTCGTGTTGCTGCTTATTTGCACATCCACTTTACATTGTCTTTTGTTGCCTTTTGTTTAGTACTTAGATTGTTCTGTTAATTTATGGTGTCAATTTTGTTTGTCATAGCTAGTCCGCTAATTATGTGTCTTAGTTAGCTAATTAGTTCTGTTAAATTATGTTGCATGCATGTATCCTGGTCCTGGAGGAACACTGCTTCGTTTCACTGTGTACTGAACTGTATATGAATGAAACGACAATAAAAGCCTACTTGACTTGACCATAGCACATTCTTCCTCCATTGCTCTATGGTTCAGTTCCAATGCTCACATGCCCATTGTATGCATGTTTGGCCTTAGATAAGCATCTGCATGGGCACGCTGACCAGTCTGCAACTACACTGTAAGCTGCAATACAATTTGTATTCTTACACATTTCTATCGTATCCAGCATTAACTTTTTAAGCAGTTGGTGATACAGTAGCTCTCGGATCAGCCTTCACATACATCAGGGGTGCCCATGACACTGATGCTGGTTCACCACTTGTTCTTCCATGGGCCAGTGAAACTGCTCAGCTCAAACAGAACTGTGAGCAGTAAAGGTACAAGTAAACAATCAGGTTAATCAGTTCGCCAAAAATAGACAAGCAAAATTACCCTCCGTTCACTTGTGTCTCATTGGAGCTCAAAATAACAGAGCTTGCACAAGACCTGGAATTCATTTTCATGCACTATTTATTGTTATCTAGAACAACATAATATTAACTTTACCTAATATAACATGTATTGTAATGAATAATTCATTAATATTGCACAGGCTATCAATTTGCATAATAACCTTTTTAGTAAGGACAGGATCCTTCTTGTAAATGAATCAAATCACATTTAATCACCAGCTGCACACATTTCAATAGTATAATGTTTTGTAATGTATTGATTGTTAATTCAATATATAATAAACATTTAGATTTTGAAGTGTAAAAGTTTCACTGTAGCAGCAGGAGGTTACCCTGGTAACATATGCACGTCAGTTACCTGTTTCTGTGGAAATTTCAATATTATTAATATAAATTAATTAATTATTATTATTATTATTATTATTAAGTAATATTAATATTATTTTGCTCTTAATAGTAATGCACGGAAGGAGTGTTAGCTAAGCTACAGCACTGGGCGAGTTTCAAAGGCTGTCAAGATTTAAAAAATGAATACTTAACATCATTATTAAATTCAACACTGATCAAAAAATAGTTCATCTATTCTGTCATTCTGTAATTCACATCACTAGCTGCATCCAAGGACACATTCACTGAGAACATGTGAGTACAGGGGTATATACTGTATGTGACAGTCCACTTCAGGGCTGCATTCAATACAAAAGCACATGTTAAAACATTTACAAATGTACAACAGTTGAACAGTCTGATGAACTCTCTTATGCTTACGAGTACTTTTGGTACTGAACAAACCTTGCTGTACTCTCATCAACAAGGCATTTACACTCTGTTGTGGGTGGAAATACCTTGTTAAAAGAAAGAGGTCACCAGGTCAGAGAAGTCTGGTCAGACAACTTTGGAGTGGCAGAAAGGCTAGAGTAACTCAAGTAACCATTCTTTCCAAATCTGGTTTAAATACATTGAAAAGGACTGGGGTACAAACCAACTAAGTTTCCACTACTAACAGGAACAAGAGAATACATGGGACAAAGCCTCACAAAAACTAACTGCTTAGGCTTGTTTCTTACTTTCTTTTTTTAATAACAAGAAATGATTTTTGTCCTAATTGTTATACTGTTAAACCTGGTCACTATTTCATCTTGTGTTTAAACAAGTTTAAACACAGTCCTTTAAGCAATGCTTTTACAATGTCCTTGTCATATTAAGCAGCAATTTAATTTCACGTTGAACTGAAAATAGTTTTAAGGTGAACAGGAAATAGGCTTCACCTGTCATGTTTGAAAAGCTGAGCGTGCTGGTTGTCGGCTGCAGTAAATCAGGGCTGCTGGAGGACAGAGTGCCCATAATGGGCATGATGGCTACACTGTGTCTGCATTGTTTTGTGCCAACAATGCTGTCATCCTGAGACTGGCCTATGCTTCCATCACTAGGAGAGAGGAGGAGAGAACGAATATGTGTGTGATTTATGTTATACAGTAACATTTGCATAGTTTCGGTTATAACCCTAGTAAATTATCATAAGATTGCTGCTTGCTAAATGCACATGAAACATGGGTCTGATGGCCAATTATAAAATCGTGCATCATAAAAAAGCACAAAGACAAATAATATTTTACCACAAATAAAAACAGATGCAAACAGCACATTACTTCCATAACACAGACTGAGAGAAAGACAAGAGTATGCAACGTTCATAAGTGGATCTGAACACTGACACTCTAGTCTCTGACTCATGGACCAGTTTAGTCTCTGATATATAGGGATGCTTTTTCTTTTTAATAATACAGATTTTTTAAGCATTATAGTCCACAGTAACAGCGTACATAGGAAAAGCCCTGAGTAAGAGAGGGTCTCTTACCTAAATAGGCCCCTGAGCAGGTGAAGCCAGTCATAGAAAGAGGAACAAGTGAACGCAAGCACGGAGCAACTTAAACAGTGTTGACAATAGCAACACACAAAACATGCAATAGATGCTATGCTGTGAACAATGTTTTCATACAGTAGTATTAATAGAATAAATTTATACATATATACTTTTATTCTATTATATATATATATATATATATATATATATATGGAAAATATATACTAGAATAGATATATAGAAATTATATAATGAAAACTATATTTCTATTGCTCTTTTTTGAACAATGGAAATATAAATTGTATATACATATATATACACACACAGTCATGGCCAAAAGATTTGAGAATTACATAATTATTGGAAATTGGAAAAGTTGCTGCTTAAATTTTTATAATAGCAATTTGCATATACTCCAGAATGTTATGAAGAGTGATCAGATGAATTGCATAGACCTTCTTTGCCATGAAAATTAACTTAATCACGAAAAAAACTTTCCACTGCACTTCATTGCTGTCATTAAAGGACCCGCTGAGATCATTTCAGTAATCGTCTTGTTAACTCAGGTGAGAATGTTGACGAGCACAAGGCTGGAGATCATTATGTCAGGCTGATTGGGTTTGAATGGCAGACTTGACATGTTAAAAGGAGGGTGATGCTTGAAATCATTGTTCTTTCATTATTAACCAGGGTGACCTGCAAAGAAACGCATGCAGCCATCATTGCGTTGCATAAAAATGGCTTCACAGGCAAGGATATTGTGGCTACTAAGATCTTAATCCTAAATCAACAATTTATAGGATCATCAAGAACTTCAAGGAAAGAGGTTCAATTCTTGTTAAGAAGGCTTCAGGGCGTCCAAGAAAGTCCAGCAAGCACCAGGATCGTCTCCTAAAGAGGATTCAGCTACGGGATCGGAGTGCCACCAGTGCAGAGCTGCTCAGGAATGGCAGCAGGCAGGTGTGAGCGCATCTGCACGCACAGTGAGGCGAAGAATTTTGGAAGATGACCTGGTGTCAAGAAGGGCAGCAAAGAAGCCACTTCTCTCCAAAAAAAAAACATCAGGGACAGATTGATCTTCTGCAAAAAGTATGGCGAATGGACTGCTGAGGACTGGGGCAAAGTCATATTCTCGGATGAAGCCTCTTTCCGATTTTTTGGAGCATCTGGAAAAAGGCTTGCCCGGAGAAGAAAAGGTGAGCGCTACCATCAGTCCTGTGTCATGCCAACAGTAAAGCATCCTGAGACCATTCATGTGTGGGGTTGCTTCTCATCCAAGGGAGTGGGCTCACTCACAATTTTGCCCAAAAACACAGCCATGAATAAAGAATGATACCAAAACACCATCCAACAGCAACTTCTTCCAACAATCCAAGAACAGTTTGGTGAAGAACAATGCATTTTCCAGCACGATGGAGCACCGTGCCATAAGGCAAAAGTGATAACAAGCTTAAGTGGCTTGGGACCATAACGTTGACGTTTTGGGTTCATGGCCTGGAAACTCCCCAGATCTTAATCCCATTGAGAACTTGTGGTCAATCCTCAAGAGGCGGGTGGACAAACAAAAACCCACTAATTCTGACAAACTCCAAGAAGTGATTATGAAAGAATGGGTTGCTATCAGTCAGGATTTGGCCCAGAAGTTGATTGAGAGCAGCCCAGTCGAATTGCAGAGGTCCTGAAAAAGAAGAGCCAACACTGCAAATACTGACTCTTTGCATAAATGTCATGTAATTGTCGATAAAAGCCTTTGAAACATATGAAGTGCTTGTAATTATATTTCAGTACATCACAGAAACAACTGAAACAAAGATCTAAAAGTAGTTTAGCAGCAAACGTTGTGAAATCTAATATTTGTGTCATTCTCAACACTTTTGGCCACGACTGTAGTATAATAATAATTAAAATAGATTGAAAAAAATATAACAAATTAATATCAGAAGCGTCTTTGTTTTTTTTGTTTTTTTTAAGAGTGCTAAAGGTCTTTTAATACTTTTTCCCCACTAAAATTTTAAAAAGTAAATTGATTTTTTACCAACTTAAGCCATACCTGAAGGGCTTAGTAGGCAGAATGCTAAACCTGGTCTTCTCCAGCATCTTGCGGATCTTGTTGCATCCAGCTGACACTGTGTGGGCCTTTATTTTCTTGTGACTCTTGCTGTCCGTAGGAAGTTCCATATCACCTGGCAACTCAGCAATGGAGAAGCGGTTGCCCTTCTTCTCATGAAATTTGGGAAAGTGGGAGACTCCGCTCTTCTTATCATGCCTCAGGCAGTTTTGAAGCCCTTTAAAGACTGGAGCAAGAATAAACCCACACATAAAAAATACTAAAAGAACTATTTTTTTTGTAATGTGATTGGAGGTTCTTGTTTTAAACATACCAAATATATTTGTCTTTATAGTGAGAGAAAGGTGAGTATTGTTCCTTAGAATGTCCATAGCTTTGGAGTAAGATATATTTTCAAAATTTTGGCCATTAATCTCTATTATCTGAAAAAGATGGTGGGAGAGAGAGCAAGACAAATTTGTTGCATTCTTCATACAAATACTGAATAAATCCTCTTCACATAATTACATTGTTTTGCATACTGTATGTGCAGATTTGTTCACACACCAACATCATTATAACAAAAAAAGAATAACAAATTCATACCGTAAAATTAGCATACAATAAACATACAAAACAAATGTATAAAAAAGATCACTGCTCTGTCTGCAAAGTTTTTTTTAACAAGGAACCTCTCTAATGATACTAGCTTTTGCCTCACGGGATTGTGACATTGAATTTGTCATTTCAGATTCATCTCACATGCTGCTACAACCTTTTTAACCTTTTTCTTTACGACAACTGCTGCATGTGCAAGGCTCTTTTCTTTAACTACAAAACAATAGGAGCAGGATGAACAATACAGTGTTTTGAAACTTTCTTTTAAATCAGTTCTTTTTTGAACAATGGAAATAAAAGAACATAATAAAACTGAAGATACTATATACACCAACTTGAAAGTACTTGTTTTAACTTTAATACTGATGTTAATACTTATGAGACTATGGGATTCTAAACTTTGATTATTTATTTTTAGTCATCTAACAATTCAAATGAAACATTAAAAGAAAAAAGAAATGTATATGAATTTACACACTTGGATGCTTGTAAGGATATCAATGGGTCACAATCATTTGTTAGCCTATTAGCTTAATGGGTTTGGCAATGGTTTATAGCTATAAAATAAAATACAGATTATACTCATGCCATAATGAATGAACACTGTATTACAGCGGATTGTGACAAAAACTAAATGTTGACAAAAACAAAGACTAAGTTTTATTAGTTTTTATTTTTTCAAACCACATTTTAGTCTTGTGTTTTTTCCGTCAACAATATTGCATGCTGATTTCGTTACTGTTCATTGATACCTGTGACGTCTCGTTATCGTCTTGTCTCAGTCATAGGAAAAGGATCGTCATCTAATTTTTTCCGTCATTATTTGTGCAGACAAAGTGAATGAGTACTACTCATATGTCAAGACCTCGTCTTGCAAAATACTCGCCGACCAAGTTACTGACAATCCACTGTATTTGGTTTCTCAACAATACCCTTTTGTGAAAGCCATTTTACCTGATCTCCTCTTTTGAGTCCAGCCTCAGCAGCCTTGCTGTCCTCCGTCACATTGTCTATGAATATGCCAAAGCCCCTCTCTCTGCCGCCTAGCAGGCTAAAGGGCAGTGGTGAGTCTCTGTTTCCTTTCTGCAGCACCACCTGACGCAACTTGGCTTTAGCTACTGAGGCCATGTTCAGTAAGCGCAAATGACCATTCATTTTCTGTGGGTAAGTAAGGAAGAAAAATGTTATATGTTTGGTCAGTACTGTGACAGTTTACCGTGGTCCAACATTTTTGTTTGATTTTTTTGTTTGCTAGCTCTTCTTCATTAAGTTATCATTAAAGACTGCACCAATTATATTAGTAACAGTAAGTCTCACCTCTTCATCCAGCAACTTTGCAAAGTCTTCCAGAAATTGTGTCATTGAGGGGTTTCCTTCAAAATCATTAAAGTGATTGTTCACCCATAACAACACTATACGTGTAACCTGCATAAAGCAGAAGACATATCAAGACATAAATTCGATTTTGAAAACCGTCAAAATTTCTATACTGTAGAAATTTTATTATAAACATGTTATGTAAAAAAGTACACAGTCTGCAATGCCAAAAGGAACATAGAAACATGCAGACACACATACACACCGTGTCTCTCAGATTGTCCACGTTGAACCATTCTAGTAGCTTACTGCTCACTTCCATGGGGCTAGAAAGGAACGTGCGGTAAGTGAGGAGGAAATCTTCAATGTAGGTCGGATCCACAACTGAAGGCTCTTCCACCAAGTGCATAATCAACCTTTCTGGAGTGCCCTGAATCATACAATATAATACAGTAATACCATACATACATTCCATAAAGTTATCATCAACGTTTCGGTAAAGAGCTATGAAGTGACCCTTTATATTTTTCAGTCTTACACTTTGCATGCATCAAGTTCATCAGACCAGTCAGACTCATCATTGTCAACTGCTATCATTTTAGCATCAGCCAATATTTTTCTCTGTAGTCTGCTCGGTAACAGGTAAAATAAATAGCAAGTTACTATGGCAGAGGCTAACTATCTTATTATAAATAAATCAAGTAAATTACTAATATTCAGTAAAATTCAGTGTGATAAGGAATGGTTGAAGAACTGCATGTAAACAAACCATAGAAAGTCTTCATCAATGTCCTTTGGAGTGATTAGACCAAAGCTGGAGATTTTTTGTTATCATGCTCAGTACCATGTTTTGTGAAAACATAAAACTCCACATACCAAGGGTCAAGCATGCGGTGGAGGAGTTTTGTAATCTCATTCAAGAATATTTTATATGAAAAAGGCCATCTGTCCAATAGCGTAAGCTGGATCAGGGTTGGGCCATGCAACTGGACAATGATCCAAAGCACAAGCAAATATATATATATGGATGGCTAAAGAAGAAAAAAATGAAGGTGTTTGACCAGGCATATCAAAGTCTTATGCAAGATCTTATGACAGAGATATTTCGAATTTCTTTCACCATAGGCCATTACAAGAACATCGCTTTGTTTTAGTTTGTGTTTGGGAATTTTCTAGTGTTTTTTTCCTATTCAATTACATGGACCTAATAGAGCAGGTTTGACGGTTTTATCCCCTTTTGTGTAAGCATATAAAAAAGGGTGCCTGGCCAGGTTCAAGTCATATTAAAAAGGGCAGGACCCATGAGCTACGGCCAGTCCATTTTCTGTAGGTGTGCACAGAAAAAAACATGGAAAGAATTAAATGTGACCCCAGAGCTCTGCTTCCTCCATATCCTACAGACTGGAATCTACAAGGTGAATCTACATATTCCTGAATTTTAGTATGTGCTTATATTTTCCTGCCTGGTATTATGAATGTTGGTTTAATCTAACTTCTGATGTTTGTTGTCAGGTTTTTTGTTTGTTAATAGAAGAAAACACAATGATCTTAATTAAAAAAAAAGGAAAAGAATGAAGGAGCCATTTCTTTGTCCTATGAGTATAATTACACATATTACCAAAATAAATATTCAAAAGCTCATAAAATTGATTGTTGAAAATTATATTGGTCAATATTATAGTCAGTAATTTTGTTCCACCTGTGATTAGAGCAGGAACAGGGACTAATGCAGTTAGCTCAGACATTATCACATACATGAAGATAGACATCTACAAAAGAAAAAAACTAAAAAAAAAATTTTTTTTTAAAAGGTAATAAAGTGTTAATGTGCTACATTGCATAAAACTTTTAGAAAATGTGTCCAGAAGTTTACACAGCAACTAAGAACAACTGACCAATAATTGTATCATAAATAAAGGTAAAGTCTTAAAAGTCTTATTTCTGCTTAAAATCAAGGCCTTTTGAGTAGTAATATTTAAATAAATAAATAAATAAGTCTCACCTTGATGACAATGTGGCCCTTGCAAGTGCCACTGCGATCTAGCTCACGATGCTCTTTAACCATGACAATCTCACCTTCTTCCTCTACTTTGTGCATGTTTTTCTCGACATGGTTGAGGATGCGCCAGTAGTCTTCCTGGGTGATGCACACCAGCTAAGTCAAAACAACACAAGATAGCCTTGTGAATTTGTAAAGAAGCATGTCACAGGAACAGGTTTTCCACAGCTTAAAGAAAAAAATGTAGGACCACAATTGATTCTCTCATCATGAATAAACTGAAATCTGATTTGTCATAATATAATCCTAAAATGCTTGCATGATTCAGGGCAGGGTTATTTGTTTTATTTTTTTGTGGCCTCCTGCACTCTAATGCACAAAAGTTGGTAATTAAACAAAAAATTGTCTTTGAAATTGTGATCACATTATACAATTTTCCAAAACTCCAGATCTGACTGTGAGGACATTAATAGAGGAATGTGCGTCTAGACATTGGGCAATGGAAGTCCCGTAAATAGTTTTATCTGAATGAACTATGCTATAATTTACCAATGTAAATTCCTAGTTCACTACATGTTTGCCTTGTTTTGCATTCACTCCATGTGTTTTTAATGACATTGCTTTATGACTGCTTGCAGTGGCTCATTTTGATTTTGGTGGGGCATTAACAATGACATACTGTAGCCTCAATCAAAACATAACAGAGGTGCCATCATACTCGACTTATGCTAAAAGCTGCTAACATAGTGATTTTGTTTATGCTACTAACGTAGTCAGTAGCAAATGTTTTAGATGTACCATTGTTCAACTGTGAAGATAAAATCATTAATTGATGTTAAGAAAAAATTCCAGCTCAACTACTCAACTCATCTAGATTTCCACTGTAGTTTCTAGTCTTAGATTTCCACATTGTCAGTCCTTTGTTTTCCAATTTATCATGTACATGCCTGTGTTAATATACAATAATGTCTGCAGTGCGCAATGACCATCAAATTCCCATCAATGCACCAATGTACTGTATAAGAAAAAAATAGTTATAAATAGTTGTAAATGTGGGAAAACATTTGTCTTAGTTTATGAATGAAATGCTGAATTTTCCATAATGTATGAGACATAAGGAACATATATTCAGTTAAACCTCGGAATTCAAGTAGAATTTGTTCTGGAAGCATGCTCGTATATCAAAGCACTTGTATATCAAAAGCGAATTTCCCATAAGAAATAATGTAAAACTCAGATGATTCACCTCACAACCCAAAAGATTCATATTAAAATTAATTAATACAAAATATAAAGTAAAAATTAAACAAATGAATCTGCACTTTACCTTTGAAAAGAATCCTGACATAGCCATGTGTGTGCGTGTGTGTATGAAGCTGAACTAAGACGCGAAAGGAGAGCAGGAGGAACACATACACACGTGTTTCTTCAAGTAATGGAAGAGGAAGAATTCACTGGGTGCGAGGTCGGAGGTGTAGAGGAGATGAGGCAGAATTTCATACCCTAATTTGGCATTTTGGTTTTGACCCTCTAGTGGAATCATGCGGAACTATACCGCTGTTTTTTTTTTTTTTGAACAAGAAGAAATGTTCATGAACATACATATGATAATATACATTTTATGACTGCCCATTGTATGTAAACAAGATACATAAGCTTCATTTATTTTAAGAAATTCAATAACTGGCACCACAATGAATAGAGTTGACTGAGGTAGTACTGAGGCAGTTTTCTCAAGTGAAATAACCACTACCACTAAGTGAATGAGTACTGATCCATGAATAAGATACCTGGCAGTCGTCCCCTTTTGTGCGCACCTCTCCATTCATACATTGCTTCACCATTGAGGCAGAGATTCCAAAGCTGTTCCCCATGCAAAGGAGTTCGGTTCGGCCGTCTCCATAACTTATCTCTACGGTGCCATTCAGGATAACATACCATAGGTCCAACTAGAAGCACAACAAAACCCCATTTACCAATAAATAACAAAAACATCATATGTAACTAGCAAGTGAGCCACATAAAAGAAACCTGAATTTTTTTTGTTGCCAAGTCAGAATATTCTACCATCAAAAGACAGTACATAACCATACAAAACCTACTTTTATTACAATTATTTTATTAAATAATAAACAGAGTAATGTAATATTTGAGTCTGGTTTAAGCAATAAACATCTGTCCATTTATGCTAGGTTACATTGTTTGTCATATATATTTTTAAACACTGGAAAAAAAGAAAAAGAATGCAGAGACAGAGAGACATTCTTACACTAAACTGCTTACACTAAACATAATTTATCTGAGGTAAAAGTGAAACAGGCTAAAAGAAACATAATAGGCACTTTTCTTTAATAACACCCTATTGAGAGGTCATTCTCCAGTCAAAGGTTACAAAGACATATTTTTTGTGTATTTCCTTTGATCAATATGCAGTATTAGTGTGAAAACAGAACAAGTGTTATACTGCAACATGAAAATATTCAGGAACAAATAAAATACTCACAAAGTTATGTTGCCAAATGATAAATATCTTAATTATATTATATGAATAAATTAAAATAGAAACCTATTGTAATTAGAGGGAAAGTATCCCAATTGGTTTCATATGATATATTTTTTTGCAGTTGAATATCATAGAATTAGTGAGCTGTTTGGACCTTTAATGTTTTCTTTATGTTGCATTATAATGAAGAAAAGTAAATAAAACAAATCTGCCTCCTGTCTCCTAATTATACTTTTCAACACAACAAACAATAGTTGATACAAAATATAGTGCTTCAAGTCCCTCAAAAACACCACCAGAAACATTAAGCCCTCCTTTACCTGCACAAACTATCATGGACAAAATGTTCTGCCCATGTTCTGAGAGAGTGTCGCTCAAAATAAGAGTCGCATGTGTGCAGCATGATACTCGACGCTCGTAATCTAATACTTGCTCGGTTTCCGAATAAAAAATAATAAAAAATCTTTGCTCGGTTTGCAGAACACTCGTAAACCACGTTATTCGCAATCCGAGGTTCCACTGTACTCTAACTTTGGTCATAGGCAGGTGGGTCTTCAAGGACAAAGACAGCAACAAATGTGGCCCAAGATCCCTGTTGAGGCTGGCTATTATCATAGGCTTGGTCTTAATTAATTGGCGATAAGAGGCCATTTTATTCCTGATAATAGAGGGTCTTTGTGTGTATGTATGAGTAGAGTGTGATTTCCTTTAAACAAGTACAGTCGTGGCCAAAAGTTTTGAGAATGACACAAATATTAGATTTCACAAAGTTTGCTGCTAAACGGTTTTTAGATCTTTGTTTCAGTTGTTTCTGTGATGTAATGAAATATAATTACAAGCACTTCATACGTTTCAAAGGCTTTTATCGACAATTACATGACATTTATGCAGAGAGTCAGTATTTGCAGTGTTGGCCCTTCTTTTTCAGGACCTCTGCAATTCGACTGGGCTGCTCTCAATCAACTTCTGGGCCAAATCCTGACTGATAGCAACCCATTCTTTCATAATCACTTCTTGGAGTTTGTCAGAATTAGTGGGTTTTTGTTTGTCCACCCGCCTCTTGAGGATTGACCACAAGTTCTCAGTGGGATTAAGATCTGGGGAGTTTCCAGGCCATGGACCCAAAATTTCAACGTTTTGGTCCCCAAGCCACTTAGTTATCACTTTTGCCTTATGGCACGGTGCTCCATCATGCTGGAAAATGAATTGTTCTTCACCAAACTGTTGTTGGATTGTTGGAAGAAGTTGCTGTTGGAGGGTGTTTTGGTACCATTCTTTATTCATGGCTGTGTTTTTGGGCAAAATTGCGAGTGAGCCCACTCCCTTGAATGAGAAGCAACCCCACACATGAATGGTCTCAGGATGCTTTACTGTTGGCATGACACAGGACTGATGGTAGCGCTCACCATTTCACCTTTTCCAGATGCCCCAAACAATCGGAAAGAGGCTTCATCCGAGAATATGAATTTGCCCCAGTCCTCAGCAGTGCATTCGCCATACTTTTTGCAAAAGATCAATCTGTCCCTGATGTTTTTTTTGGAGAGAAGTGGCTTCTTTGCTGCCCTTCTTGACACCAGGCCATCTTCCAAAAGTCTTCGCCTCACTGTGCATACAGATGCGCTCCCACCTGCCTGCTGCCATTTCTGAGCAAGCTCTGCACTGGTGGCACTCCGATCCCGCAGCTGAATCCTCTTTAGGAGACGATCCTGGTGCTTGCTGGACTTTCTTGGAATCCCTGAAGCCTTCTTAACAAGAACTGAACCTCTTTCCTTGAAGTTCTTGATGATCCTATAAAATGTTGATTTAGGTGCAATCTTAGTAGCCACAATATCCTTGCCTGTGGAGCCATTTTTATGCAACACAATGATGGCTGCACGCGTTCCTTTGCAGGTCACCATGGTTAACAATGAAAGAACAATGATTTCAAGCATCACCCTCCATTTAACATGTCAAGTCTGCCATTCAGCCTGACATAATGATCTCCAGCCTTGTGCTCGTCAACATTCTCAGTTAACATTCCGAGTTAACAAGACGATTACTGAAATGATCTCAGCAGGTCCTTTAATGACAGCAATGAAATGCAATGGGAATTTTTTTTCGGGATTAAGTTAATTTTCATGGCAAAGAAGGACTATGCAATTCATCTGATCACTCTTCATAACATTCTGGAGTATATGCAAATTGCTATTATAAAAACTTAAGCAGCAATTTCCAATATTTATGTAATTCTCAAAACCTTTGGCCACGACAGTACATTATGGTCGAGAGGGCATTCTCAGACATTAAATTGGTGCTTACCCTGTGATACTTCCTATTAGTGTACCCTTTACCCTCAAAGGCACCACCTTCTCTGGCACTTCAGACATTAAAAGTCATGGGAAAATTTTTCTATAATATGCAGTCATTTTTCCTCTAAATTAGACTAACATTCATAAACAATAGTTAAAATAAATATCTATATAAATAAATGTTACATTTCCACAATTATTAACAGGATAAAAATAACACAAGTCAGCAGAAATGCACAATTCTACAGTGAGAACGATTATCTACAAATAGAGTGTGTTCAAGATAGTAACCAATTTACCCAGGACTGGGTGTCCCAGAAAATTCAGACCACTGAAGGCATAGAGATATAAAACGAAAAAAAAACATCAAGTGATCTACAGGCATCTGTCAGCAAAACAAATGCTGATGCCTATGACAGCACATTCGTATGTGCTGCATGAATGCCATACCTGTTGTGTCTTTTCTGAAAGTGTATTATGGAAAAAGCCCCTTCTCTTCAAAAAGAATGTGTTCTATTTAACTTATTAGTCTATTGTTTAATGGAAACATCAGAGGGCAGAGCTTTTTCTTTAAAAAAAAGTAAAGCCCAAAGGTTATGGAATAGCCATCCAATTAATGTTTGGGACTCAGACAGTGTCTATAGTTTAGAAGATTGCCACAAACAGTTTTGTACTTGAGCCCCAGTTAGTGAAAGTGGACTTTACTGTATATTAACTAAAACATCTTTTCTGTTATACTGTATAATTGAACATTCAGCTTTATAGCTTTCTGATCATGGAAAAACTGATATATATACTGTTACTGTTAACCTGCCTTGCAATAATTTCACTGTTATAAAGTTATACAATTAAAATGTATTGTTAAATAAAAATACATTTTAATTGAACTTGAGTTTGCAAAATTGCATCTGAATACCAAGTGTTGTGTTGGTGGATAGGATGATAATTTAGGCATATTTTACAGCACATAGCCTGATAAATTCAATAAACCCTACAATCGTGACAATATGTGAAAGCATCTGTCCAGCAGTTTAAATTTGGCAGATGCAATGGGCCAAAGGACAACAGCTCAAAGTACACAAGCAAATCTTTAGCAAAACAGAGTAATAAGAAAAAAAGATGCTGGAAGGACTAAGTCAAAGATTATCTAGGAGCTATGAATAAAGAAATTATCTCAAACATTAATGAACTGAATTACTTTTCATAGAAGTTTGAAATTCAGAGACTGTCCAAACTTTTGCCTGGTAGTGTGTCTACATAAATAAAAGAAAGGTTTTGTCTATACATTGGTCAGATGTATTTCAATTATATCTTACGTTCATACATTTGAAGACCATAAACCAGTCTCAAAAAAGTTCCTGTCTGTATTTCCATCTATCCAGCCAGGTTTCCCTCAAGGTGAAACTGGAATGTCAAGGGGTAATGATAAATGTCATCAGTACATGCTCTATACAGACAGGATGTTATGTGAAGAAGAAATAAGATTTATGGAGTGAGTTAGACAAAGTGGTAGTGAGTGTCCCACAGAAGAAAGATTGTTGATTGTAGCTGACCTTAATGGGTATGTTGGAGAAGGAAACAAAGGTGATAGGTAGATGATGGATAGTTATGAGGCCCAGAAGAGAAATGTGAAAGGACAGATTATTGTAGATTTTGCAAAAGGATGGAAATGGCACTGATGAATACACATTTTAATAAGAAAGAGGAATACAGGGTGATGCATAAGAATGGTGGAACTATGTTCTCAGGTGGGCTATCTGCTTGAAAGGAGGTATAATATGGGGGAGATCAGAAACTGTAAGGTGGTTGTAGGGGATAGTGTAACTAGCCAGTATCAAATGGTGATAGGAATGACTTAGGATGACTTTGGAATTACAGAGGGAGAAAAAAAGTGTGAGGACTGAACACAGGATTAGACGGAAGACGCAGCATGGCTTACACCAAAAAATTGGATTGGAAAACTTGCACCATAGATTAAATCCAAATAGAAAGTAGTAGAAAGGAAGTTATGAGCAGTTATGTGTTGCTGATAATCTTATTCTTAACCTTTTAACTATTTCTACAAACTTTACAAACCCATGGTAAAGACAGGTATTAACACTAGATTTTTTTAAAAATGTACAAACACAAACATTGCCTGGCCAAAAAGACGTCACACACTCTACAGACAGTCACACAATTATGTTCTTTAACTATTCTGTTAGACTGGCTTTAGCTCTAATATTATTTTGTGCATTTGCAAGTGGCATAGTTTCGATGCCCCATATGCATCATCACAACATTTACTTTCATTCAGAGACACATGATTTTGGCCGAGATCTTATACTGATGATGGGAGAGTCGAAATTCTCCATAAAGTCTTCCCCAACACACAAAGGACCATGGCCAATTAATGTGTGAAAATTATTACTTATGCTCACTCAACACAAGTTGAGGCCAATGAATATTTTCATTGTTGCCCTGGATAATGCCCATGCCATCAGGGAATAAATCTATCACATATCATACAAACTTATATAATTATTTTGATTGTGCAAAGCTGCTTTGTGACAATGTCAACTGTTAAAAGCGCTATACAAATAAAACTGAATTGAATCGAATTGAACAAGGTGATTAGTCCATCTCTAAATGCAATTTCCCATGCCGATTCCATTGCTCTGGAAAAGGATCTATCTGGACTCATTAGAGCACATGACCTTTTTCCCATTGCTCCAAAGTCCAATTATTTTGCTTCCTAGCAAACAGAAGCCTTTTTTATGATGAGTCTCAAAAATAAGTGGTTTTCGTATTGCCACATAGCTGCTCTTACTTATTAAACATAGTGGTGATTCCCAATTTTTTGTGGTAAAGTTGACAATTGACAGCAGTATCCTTTCAGGTTATAATTCACAGTTCATCTCAATTCAAGTAATTTATGGAATCTCCTTGGTTGTTTTCTTTGTTTCAGGTGGTATCTTTAAAAGTAGCATTTAAGACAGAACAAAAATGTTCGGTTAAATGACAAGAAACAAACAAATTACGGTTAGTTACATTTTCCTGAGTTTTTTGTTTGTTTCACACATGCCAATGTGAGCTCATTTTTATATCATGGGTTATCTGGTGTTAATAGAAACACAATTACAAATGGATCTAAGCAGTATGTGTGTTTACCTCCTGTTTGTCATGCAGGATGATGGTGCCAGCCTGTTCTACAACTTCAAAGACCATGACTGTACACAGCTCTCTCCTCACTGACATGGTCATGTTGGCAAATGCAGGCAGCTGATGCATGAACTCTAACAGCAGCTCTGGGAGGACAAATGAGGACAGTTACCAAAGTGTGTGTGTGTGTGTGTGTGTGTGTGTGTGTGTGTGTGTGTGTGTGTGTGTGTGTGTGTGTGTACACCCGCCCAACTTAACTCTAAAAAAATTAAATCCAGGGTAAAAATCTTAATTTTTTCAATGGCTTTAAAAATAGAATCACAATCAATGACATTTAATGGACAAATTATTACCAGACAACACTGAGTTTTAAACCTGACAAGAAACCTTCACTGATCTACTTAATACTAGGAAAAATGCTTCGCTAAATCATGCAACTTAAAATGTTCAGAGAGCAAATCTTAACAAGCAAATGCAGGTACAGGGAACATCGGATTACAAGTAACACAGTTTGCGAGTATTCCACAAGACAAGCAAAGATTTTTAATCAATTTTACCTTAAAAAACAAACAAGTCTTGGTTTACGAGTACACAGTATCAAATTAAATTTTATTTGTCACATACACAGTCATACACAGTACGATATGCAGTGAAATGCTTAGATGACCCCCTGTGACCTTAAAATAAAAGACTATTAATAGGAAATAAATATGAATAAAATAAATAAAATAGAAAGTAAATTTAGCTAAGAAAGAATAGTATATGTGGAATACAAAATATGCAATAAAAGAAAAATATAAGAAAATATACCTGTACAAATACAAATAGAAATATTATCATGTAGTAGGCATTGCGCTTCATGTTTTGTTGTGATCACAACTGAGCCAATGGTTTTCCTCTCTCTTGCATTGCAGAATTGTCGGTTATCGTCTCCCCTGCTGGGTCTTAGTGCACATGTGTACTGACCACAAACATCATCACAAGGGGGCTCATTCCTATCATGGCCACCTTTGGTTGAGGCAGATATATTCTGAGAGAATATTCATTTTGAGAATCCAAAAGACCCCCAGAGAACAGCATTTATGTCCATACTGGACTCGGTAGGAGCAAATCAATGTGTAGTAGGACCCACTCATAAAGTAGGTCACAAATTAGATTTAATATTAACCTTCGGATTAAGTATAAGAAATATAACCACAATTCCACAGTCTGAAGCTATCTCAGACCACTGTCTTGTCTCAATTAAAGTGTGTTATAATAACAATGTCCGCACAGCGCTGCGCTACCACATTAAACGTACATTTACATCAACTGCCACACAGAGCTCACAATAATCTCCCAGAGTTATCAACTTGGATTAGATCGCCATCTGACTCCACAGAACTTGATCAGGCGATTGAACATTTAGAGTCAACATTTAGTTATACAGTAGATAATGTAGCTCCAGCTAAAAGGAAATTGATTAGAGATAAGAAACTCGCTCCTTGGTATAATGACCACACACGCACTTAAAACAGACCGCTCAAAAATTAGAACGTAAATGGCGTCAAACTAAATTGTTAGTATTCCAAATAGCACGGAAGGAGAGCTATAAAAAACTATTTAAAAAAAAAGCTCTCAGTGATGCTAGATCGTTGCATCTCTCCATTCTTATTGAAAATAACAAAATAATCCTAGATTTTTATTGAACACTGTAGCTAAATTAACTAGAAACAAGACAACTGCAGAAATCTCCACAACAACATACAGTAGTGAGGACTTCATGAAATTTTTTTACAACAAAATCATAAATATTAGGCAACAAAATTCAGGCTTTAAAACCAGACAATTTAAGTTATTCTAATGATAAACTAACCACACCACATCAGAACCTAGAATACTTTACTCCCCTTGAATAGAGTGAACTAATTTCACTCATCTCTTCTTCAAGATCATCAACCTGTGTATTAGATCCTATACCGACACATTTTCTCAAGCAGATAGTACCAACAATAACAGAACCCCTGTTGAAAATAAATAACTTTTCACTCAGCAGTGTCACCAATTCATTTAAATAAGCAGTTATTAAGAAACCTTACCTCGACTCTTGTCGATATCAAACCAGGGCAGTGGTGGCTCAGTGGGCTAAGGCACTGAGTTACTGATCGGAAGATCGGCGGTTCGATTCCCAGCTCAGCCAGGTTGCCATTGTTGGGCCCTTGAGCAAGGCCCTTAACCCTAACTGCTCCAGGGGCGCTGTACCACGGCTGACCCTGCGCTCTGACCCCACTTACGCTGGGATATGCGAAGAAGGAATTTCACTGTGCTGTAATGTATATGTGACAAAATAAAGGCTTTACTTTACCTCCCCTTTATCTCTAAGATTCTGGAAATATAGTAGCACAGCAACTATGTTCATATCTACATAGGAATGGCATAAACAAATTGTATCAGTCAGGATTTGGCCTCATCACTGAACAGAGACAGCACTTGTTAAAGTAGTAAATGACCTCCTATTGGCCTCTGATCAGGGTTGCGTCACTATACTTGTGTTACTCAACCTCAGTGCTGTCACGGGAGGTCCGTGTTGGGCAGGCATGGAGGACCCAAAAGCAGACAACAACCGAACTTAAAGTCTTTATTAGTTAAAACGTATGTTTAAGTATACATAAAGAACTGGTTAGAGATAAAGAGAAGCTTGAGTATTCAATGAAGGTGGTGGCGAGCGAGAGGCAGTGGAGATCTGTGTGACAAGATGACTGCGGCATCCAACGTGCAGCGTGAAGGCAGGTACGGACAGAAGCGCCGAAGAGAAGCGCTCTAATTCCCGAAGCGCATACCTGAAGTCCGTGTTGTAAATCCAGCGGGCTAGACAAAGTCGTGGTCGTGAAGCGGAAGCAGGAGATCAAAGCCGGGAGTTCGGTCAGCGTAGTGAACAGGTTTAATCCGCGAGGCGAGAAGCGTGAAAAAAGGGGAAGAAGTCCGTAATGCGAGGGCGAGAATATAACTTGACGTGAGGCACGAGAAAACTGGGCTATGAGCACGCAATAATTCGGCAGCTAATGGTTGCTTGATGAAGAGTTTAAATAGGCAGAGGTGATAAACTGAGATAAAGAACAGGTGTGCAGAAAGCAGAGATTGAGGCGGCAAAATGGAAAGCGTGGAGTGGAGTGTGGATTGGACGAGCAGGTGAGCATGGCCTGTCTGGAGACATGGGGCATGACCTGGCGTGGCGTGACAGTACCTCCCCCCCCACGGACGCCACCTGGCGTTCTAGAGTATGCCTCCGAGTGGTGTTGGGAAAAATGTCATCCCCATCAGTGACCCAGGGAGGATGCTGAGAGAGTCCCCCTTTAGGCTCTGTTCCTGATGTGTCTAACAGGAGGTCCGGGGCAGCCGCTCCACCCTGCTGTGTCGATGTCACCAGAAGTAAGCCTGTGGACAGATGGAGTGGAGCACTCGCTCTTAAGCTGAACATGAAAGTTGAGAGGGTCGGCATAGGTCTTAAGCTTGACATGGGACCAGAGCTTAGCATAGTGTTGGATCATGGCATGGGCACTGGGTCCGGACAGGAACTTGGCACAGGCACTAAGTTGGAGTTGATTCTTGGTATGGGCACTGGGTCCGGGCAGGAGCTTGGCATGGGCACTGGGTCCATCTGGGTGGTACATGACATTTCCCTCCCTCCTACAAGCGCCACGTGGCGTTCTGGTCGATTTCTCTGAATGTCGTCGGGCCTTCCAAAGCCGGCGCATGATGAAAGCTTTGCTGCCATTAAAAACCTGGGGAGGAGGAGTTGGGTGGGTGGGTGGCTTAGGTAGCTGTGAGAACAGTGGCTTGGTCTGGGACACCTGGAAGGGGGGCTTTATCGGGGACATGGTAACGGATAGAGAAAGTCTAACTGAAGAGAGGTCCACTGAGCAAGTTGGGACCTCAGCGAGGCTCTCAGAGCGGACTAGGCCCTGGTCGCGGTCATTGGAGATAACAAGGCATGGTTCAGGTGATCCACAGTATGGAGCAGAGCAGGACTCCAACTTCTCAAAGCTTGGAACAGGACATGATTTGGCTGTCTCACAGCACAGAGCAGAGCATAACCCCGGGCATGATTCCGGTATCACATTGTTTAGGACAGGACATGATTTTGGGATCTCAGGGCTTGGAGCAGGAGATGATTGAGCTGTCTCACAGTACAGAGCAGAGCATGGCCTAGAGCATGGTTCTGGTGTCACATACTTCAGAACAGGACATGACAGGTCTTGGGTTGGCAGCTTCGTCTGGAGGAGGTCGGCTTTCTCAAGTTCAACGGAGGAGCTAGAATGTGTCGGAAAGGTTTGTGTTCCAGGCAGTAACTGATCATGGGATTCAGGGTCGGAGGCACAAGGCTTACTTCGAACCGAGGGCGTCGTGGCTAAAGGTAGGGTCGTAAGCAGCTGCTGCAACTGAGCAGAAATAGCAGAGAGTGTTAAGTTCACTTGGTGCAGACTTTGCTGATTAGCTTCCAGCTGCACTCCCCGCTGGGCGATAGCCTGACACAAGTCTGCCTCGGCATGGGTATAAGATGAGGGCTTTGTGTGGATACCTGACAGGAAACGCAGTTTGTCCGCTGGGGCCGTCATTGCCGAATTATTCTGTCACGGGAGGTCCGTGTTGGGCAGGCATGGAGGACCCAAAAGCAGACAACAACCGAACTTAAAGTCTTTATTAGTTAAAACGTATGTTTAAGTATACATAAAGAACTGGTTAGAGATAAAGAGAAGCTTGAGTATTCAATGAAGGTGGTGGCGAGCGAGAGGCAGTGGAGATCTGTGTGACATGATGACTGCGGCATCCAACGTGCAGCGTGAAGGCAGGTACGGACAGAAGCGCCGAAGATAAGCGCTCTAATTCCTGAAGCGCATACCTGAAGTCCGTGTTGTAAATCCAGCGGGCTAGACATAGTCGTGGTCGTGAAGCGGAAGCAGGAGATCAAAGCCGGGAGTTCGGTCAGCGTAGTGAACAGGTTTAATCCGCGAGGCGAGAAGCGTGAAAAAAGGGGAAGAAGTCCGTAATGCGAGGGCGAGAATATAACTTGACGTGAGGCTCAAGAAAACTGGGCTATGAGCACGCAATAATTCGGCAGCTAATGGTTGCTTGATGAAGAGTTTAAATAGGCAGAGGTGATAAACTGAGATAAAGAACAGGTGTGCAGAAAGCAGAGATTGAGGCGGCAAAATGGAAAGAGTGGAGTGGAGTGTGGATTGGACGAGCAGGTGAGCATGGCCTGTCTGGAGACATGGGGCATGACCTGGCGTGGCGTGACAAGTGCAGCTTTTGACACTATTGATCATAGTATTCTCCTTCACAGATTAGAAAATGTAGTAGGAATTAAGGGAACAGCCCTCTTGTGGCTCAGATCCTATTTGACTGATCGTGATCAGTTTGTAGATTTAAATGGTGACCACTCAGGCATATTCACTAGTGGGGTGTGGTGTTCCACAGGGTTCAGTTTTAGGCCCACTGCTTTTTTCTCTTTACATGCTTCTGGGCAACATAATTCGTAAGCATGGTATTAGTTTTCATTGTTATGCTGATGACACACAGTTACACGTCTCAGCAAAACCAGATGAGAAAAACCAGCTTACTAAAGTTGAGCAATGTGTGAAGGACATAAAAGACTGTAGTAGACTGTAAGAGAAGTGCAACAGTGAAAGTCCTCGGTGTGATTATAGATCCCAGCCTTTCATTTGAAGCACATGTAGATAATATTACCAGGATAGCATTCTTTCACCTCAGGAATATTGCCAAGATAAGAAATATACTGGCACTAAACGATGCAGAAAAACTAGTTCATGCTTTTATGAAACTAACTAACTATTGTAATGCCTTACTGTCTAGTTGTTCGACTAGGTGCATAAACAAGCTACAGTTAGTCCAGAATGCAGCAGCAAGAGTCCTCCCTAGAACCAGAAGATACGAGCACATCACCCCCATCACCCTGTGAAATTTCGTATCGATTTTAAAATACTACTATCGACGTAAGAAGCATTAAATGGTCTCGTGCCGCAGTATCTGAACTGCTAGTGTCTTATGATCCGCCGCGCCTACTTCGATCGAAGGATGCAGGCTGCTTGTCAGCACCACGTATTATAAAAACTACAGCGGAGCTTTTTTTTTTTTCTTTTTTTTTAACAAAGCCCCAAAGTTATGGAATAGTCTTCCAATTAATGTTCGCGACTCAGACACAGTCTCAGTGTTTAAGTCTAGGCTAAAAACCTATTTATTTAGACAAGCATTTTTGTAAATGAATTTTCCTTAGATAAAGGAGCAGATCTGGGGGACTCATGGACATATACTATTATGGTGAATTGGTATGTTTAGATGCTGTATTCCCCACTCTTATTGATCACTCAATGGTTTGTTGACGGTGAGGTGATTGGTTGCTTTACGTCTCAGGAAGACCTCATGTCTCTTTCCTTCTGGCTCTCCCTTTTAGTTATGTTCTCATAGTTAGTCCTGCCGGAGTCCCTGTTTGCACTCTGCACTAAAGATACATTCGCATTATACACTGTGACCATACCTAACTACCATCAATCCTTCTCTTTTGCATGCTCCTCTTCTCCTCTCTCTCTTTCCTTCTACCTGTCTCTCTGTCAAGCTATACACGTCGCTCCTGAGCTGCCAGTGATCCAGACCCCTCTGCCCCCTGGTCTGACTCGTCCTGGTGTCCTGCTTCTGGTCGGAGATCTCATCGCATGGATGCCCCTTGTGGTCTGCCTGGGATGTGTGTGGTGACTTGAGACGGTTCCACTTTTCACGAAGACGGTCCTGACCTCGACTGATGCTGTTCTCTAAGGACTTGTCACTGCAGTCATTTGATAGTTTAAGTGGAGTATCCTACAGCCTACCTGAGCCTCCAATAACAAGCTGGACTCAATTTTAACTTAAGCACTTCTCCTGTTATACTGAACTTTCAATTTCACACAGTATGATGCAGACCAATCCATTTTACCCAAATGAGGATGGGTTCCCTGCTGAGTCTGGTTCCTTTCAAGGTTTCTTCTTATTACCATCTCAGGGAGTTTTCCTTGCCACTGTCGCCATCGTCCTCGGCTTGCTCATCAGGGACAGTCTTATCATTTTGATTCATACACGTTCACATCTCATATATCACCACGACACATTTAGACATATAGACATGTTCAAGATGATCTGCTGTTCAAAGTTCACCATTCTGAAGTGAGCATCAGAATGGTGACGAAAAGTTATTTGAAAAAGTGACTTTGGACATGAACATGGCATGGTTGTTGGTTCCAGATGGTTTGAATATTTCCAGAACTGCTGATCTACTGGGATTTTCGTGAACAACCATCCCACATCTGTACAACAACCATTTACAGAACAATCTGAAAAAGAGAAAATATCCAGTGAGCATCAGTTCTCTGGGCAAAAATGCTTAGTTGATGCTTAAGGTCAGGGGAGAATAACCAGACTGCTTTGAGCTGACAGAAAGGCAACAGTAATTCAAGTGACATCTCTACAACAAGGTATGCTGAAGAGCATCTGTACAAAACACGTATAGACAATTTGATTGGTCTGATGAGTCCTGACTTCTGCCATGACATTCCGAAGGTAAGCTCAGAATTTGGCGTGAACATGAAAGCATGAACATGAAACCTTACATCCACGGTTCAGGCTGGTGGTGTAATGGTGTGTGAGATATTTTCTTCGCTCACTTTGGGTTCCTTAATACCAATTGAGCATCATTATATGCCCAATTCTACCTGAGCGTTGTTGCTGACCATGTCCATCCTTGTATGACCAAAGGATAATTTGTCATGTCACAAAGCTAAAATCATATCAAACTGGTTTCTTGAACATGACAATGACAAATGGCCTTCGCAGTTATCATATCTCAATCAATTAAAGCATCTGTGGTACGTATTGAAACTGGAGACTTACATTATGGACGTGCAGCCAACAAGTCTGCAGCAAATACGTGATGCTATTAGGGCTACACGGTTTGTGCTAAAATGTGAATCATGATTTATCTCTGGAAATTGAGACCAAGATTCACTCACATGATTTTCATTTTTTAAAACCAAAACATGTCTTGTAAAAAAAATAAAAAAATAAATGAATAATATTCCCTTATTTCAGAAACATTAAATAGAAAAATAGGAAAACAGTTTTTAAGTTTACTTTAAAGTGAAAGCTTTTAAAGTAAACTTTAAAAACTATTGAACATAAATAGAATGTTGACAATAATAAATAAAAATAACCAAAAAGCAAAGTTGTTGTATATTAAGACACTTTGCTACTGAAACTACAGTACTTCATCACAAAAGTGAGTTTATATTATTATTTTTTATCAGTTAAATCTTTGTTGGGTAGTTTGAAATGAACTATCCCCCCACCCCAATCATCTGACTTGCTTTGTATTGTCCTGCAATTGAGCGTGTGCTGAAGAAAAAGTAGAGATATAATTTGAGCGTGTGAGTAGAAGCTTGAGCAAGCGAACATAAAACCTGTACACAAAACACAGTTTTATGTGCACATGTTACTTGCCAATAAATACAGTTGTCAATTCATGATATTCCTCTTCTTGTAATGTCAATACTTGATTTACATTGTTGTTAGATATAGTTTAATAAATAATGCTACATGATAAGGCTTCGAGTAGACCCTGTAATCGGTGATCGGTATCAGCCGATACAGCTTCTAGTGATCGGAGATCGGCCTCAAAAATCCTGATCGGAGCACCCCAAGGTGCACATATAACAGATGCTCAATATCCATATAACTGCAGCCACTTTTTGAAACCCTTACAAGTTTGAGATGCCTCTAAAGCACTTCTAAATATTTGTCCATTCAAGAGTCCTTTTACTACTAAGGTTCTCTGTACATTTCTCTGATTCTAAAGCCTGAGGATAGAAGTACATCTCTTAATTCCTTTTAGCACATAATTGTTCCAAGCCAAAAACTTGTTTCTCTCCATCTTTAAAGATTATTTATACAAGAGAAAGACTAACCGATGTCATTATCGCTGCGCTTGGCTGGCTCCTTCTCCAGACACTCTCTCACCACATCTCTTCCAAGCAGTGTGTCTGAGGCATGCTCAATGTCTTCATCTTCCTCATACTCATCATCTGTATCCACCGGTGCCTCTGGGAGCCCAGACAGATCCATATCACCAACTTCACTCTCTGTGGCCTAAAAGAGTTTAAAAATGCACTTATAATTTTTGTCATTATTCTGTTTTGGTTGGGTAAAATTACAGCCCCTGTTAAATTTAAGTTGAAGATGATGTAATGTTCTTTTGTCCATGTTGCTTTCATATCTCCCTTTAATTTTAGTAACTAAAACGTTAGGTTAGTTTTGGTTAACTTCATCCACAAAAGATATAAACTGCAGGAAGTAAGCAATGTCAAGTACAATAGATTAACATTCTGATAATGTAAAAGTATATTAATAAAGCATTTAATTACATGGTAGATATCTGATAAGCTACTGCTTGCTGAGTCACTACCGATGCTGCATCCTGATTGGCTGGGTGGTACTGGCATCACTGGTGGATGTGGGTGGTCCATCACGTGCATCTTGCCCAAATCTCCAGGAAGCTGCCGACACAGGACAAGAAATAATAAAGACTGATCTCAGAAAGATTTAATTTTGATGAAATTACCCAAACTGACATTATGTACTACTATAGTCATGTTTGAAAGTGTCCCTCCACCTTTTAAGTTGTTAATGTTTTTTTTGTGTAAAAGCATAATAAAAATAATTTCATCATAGTCTCAGTATTAACCAAATACAACTTCAGACAACATAAAACCTATTTCATTGTACAATTATTTATTTAACAAAAATGAGGCCAAAAACAAACAAAAAAACATGTGGGCAATGCTAAATACCCCGTTACTGCTTCCACAGAATTTAAGGGGGAAGCCAGCTGCCACTAATCATCAGCCCTGAGAGTTTGCTGGTCTGGAGCATTCAGATGCGTGTTAACACAATTCCAAGAGGTAAAGACATAAGCAATGGTCTTACAGAATCAATTATTGCTGCACAACAGAAAAAAGTTACGAGTTTTGGCCCCAATTACAAACCTTGCAGTTGGTGTGTAGGAAATGAAATCTTATGATGACTGAGACCTATGGTAATGTACTTGTATGCACTTAGATTTTGATTTGGACAGATTTGAGATAGACAGAAAAAAACTGAACTATCCTTGCAAAAAACATGCCAGCATTTACTGAAAAACGCTTTGACTTGGCCTATAAATTCCCCAGATCTTAATCCAACTGAACATCTGTGAGATGTACTAAACAAACTAATCTGATCCATGGAGTCTTTGTGCTATATATTGTTGAAATCCTGCTATTCTTGCTCCATCCAAATATGACAGCCAAACTCATGCCAGACATTTAAAAATATATATTGCTATCATTTTATAATTTAGTGGGAACTGTGAAAGCTTGCCAGTGAAGTGCATTCTGGAGCTTCTACATCTCTGAAAGGAAGTGAGCAGAATGGAGGGATGATCAGATTTTCCAAATGTGGAGCATATAAAGGCATCTCAAATGGAGATTAACAATGGTCAACTGATAACTCTGTACAGATGTACACTCTGTACCTAAGTGTCTCCATAGTGCTGGCTCTTGGTAGCTATAAATTTTGTATATTAACTGACAAACTCCCTGAGTACAAAGTAAGCAATAGCAATTCCAGAAGAGCAGAAAACCTTTGTTGAACATAATTCAAATTTATCTAATCTAATTCACAATTTTTTTTTTAATGGTTTGGCATTTAAACACAAATTTACAAAAAGTTTGATGAACAATGTCCCACTGAGTACCACTCTTAATTAATAATACTGCCCATAAATAGTTGAGTGCACAATGGAAAGCACATCTGACAGTTTTATGTGACTAGATATATGAAATTTAGGAGCCCCACATTCCAGAATTGCCTTTTGTTTCTAAACTTAAATTCAAAAATACATTTTAATACAAAAAAAGGTTAAGGATAAGTAAGATTAAGAGTGCTATTTTGCTGGTGATTATTTCTTTTAACTATACTGTGGTATATTATATTTATCTCCAATTACTGAGTTTATAATTATGTTGTGTTGTTATATGTGTGACAACACATGTAACAACAGGAAAAGCATACATGTCATTCACAGATATAGTAGATATACAGTGGAACCTCGGATTGCGAGTAACACGGTTTGCGAGTGTTCCGCAAGACAAGCAAAGATTTTTAATAAATTTGACTTGAAAAACGAGCAAGTCGAATACCAAGTATCATGTATCACGCATGCGCTTCTTGTTTTGCTGTCACATGATCACAACTGAGCCAATGGTTTTTCTCTCTCTTGCACTGTGAAATTATGGGTAATCGTCTCCCCTGCTGGGTCTGTGCGAGTCTCTCACTGGTATATCTCACGTGTGTGCGCATAAAACATCTTTAATTTTGTGTTTGTATGCATGTGTACAGCGCACGTGTACTGTTTATTATAACACACGTGTGCGCTTGTGTAAAGCAAAAGCAAGTCTCATTAGAGAGGTTAAAGATCCAGTTTTTCTCCCTCTCTGTCGGCACTGCACTTTGTGTTACATCACTAATATGTCAAATAAGATTTCAAATCAAACACTTTATCAAGCAACCTAAGCTTATAAACAACAACATAACAGACATATTTTCACTATCACAGGCATATCCATATATTTTCTCACTATGATTTAATAACATTTTATTTGTGTAGAACCTAAAAATGTTTATGAGGAATGAATGTCAGGAAATGTGAAAAACAGAGCTAAGGTGTGTGTAAACGGCCATCAAGTACTTTACAACAGGTCTTGGTAAGTATACGTTCTCTTGCTCTGTACCCAACTGTAAGGTTTGTCACCCGGAACACGGGTACAGCGTAATTGGAGCCAGATTCCACAATCCATGTTCTGTGCAAGAAATGCATTCCAAAACTTAGCTGAGACTCATATGTAACTTCTGCAGTCCCACTGAGCTAAATCGAGTGGGTATCTATCAGAGTTACTGTGTACAGTATTTAGTAGGAATTTAACTTTTTTCTTACTTTCAAAAGCAGCCTCTAAGACATTGAAAATATAGTGTAGAGACCTACATCAGCATAAACAATACATACATACATAAATACATACATACATACAGTGGCGGCCGGTCAATGCGGGGCGCAGAGGCACCGCCCCCCCTTAAAGTTAGACAGAGAAAAATGCTCCATTAACATGTAATTATTTAACATAATAATTATTTATTTTAATAATGAAATAAAGTCATTTAGTCACAATATTCCGCTGTATTTCTTAATATAATTTATTTGCAATTAAAAAAAATCTAAACTGTATTACGTTCATTTGTGTTCGTGTATGCGGGGTGCCGGACAAACGAGTGTCTATGTAGGCACGTACGTTTTTGAAAAGCATGTGACCTGAGGCTGAGCTCTAATTGGATTTTGTCAAATCATCCTTCAGGCGCAGCTCTGTGCGCCCTGAACCCTCCCACTTTTATTCTTAGCGAATCAATATTGTTTTTAAATATTTGGGCTCATGTGATTGGACCATTTTCAACGAGTCTTTTCCAGCACTTTTTATGGCAAGCGGAGCTGGCTGACGTGAGTCATGTAAGTAATGCCTTTATTTTATGCTAGTACAGTTGTAGTGATGCTTAATCACCTGATAAATGGCTATTTACAGGCGAGCATTAAAAGTTTAATTTAAATTTTGTTTGCGCCCCCCCAAAATTTTTTGCACCAGCCGCCACTGCATACATATATACATACATACAGTATACATTTCCATTACCACTACACATTTCGTACATTACATTTTGTACAAACACCCATAAAACTGATAGCCATGGCTCTTGGCTGCTCCAAAGAACAAATGGACAATAGCCGGGTGTCTCAGCTAACTGCACTAGCAACTTCAATTCAATTCAATTGTATTTTATTTGTTTAGTGCTTTTAACAATTGTCATTGTCGCAAAGCAGCTTTACACAATAAAAAAATTTGTAATTTGTATGAAATGTAAAAAATGTTTATGAATCAAAAGGATCAGATTGCCACTTCAACCATGTGTTACTCCAAAAATTGTCATTTCCAAAAATGCCATGTTAGATTAATTTGTGTAGATCACTTTATGTTGCATTCTTCTACTCCATTACCAGTGTCCGGTAATACGTTTAATAAGAAGTGAAAAATCAATTATTTGTCCTTTTCTAAAAAAATTATAATTCAATTCAATTATATTTGTATAGCGCTTTTAAAAGTTTTCATCGTCGCAAAGCAGCTTTACACAATCAAAGGAATTATAATCCTTTCTATTTTTCAGCTTTTTCTATAGAGATGGGAAAATAAATAAATAAATCGATACAGTTAGCAATCGCAATTATTTTTTGTGGCAATTTATAAATCGTAATTACATTAGTTAATGCTAAGTTGTATTTCTTTTGTCGTCAGCCAAATACATTCACTGTTTTTGTACCGTTGCCACAAAATTTTCGCGTTTGTATTAGCGTTTAAATTATACAGCTTTTTGTTCTTACAAAAATAATGTTAATAGCAACTCATTTTTACATTTTCATATTACTGGGCTTCGCCTTTTTTTCCGTTTTTTGGAGAACCCGTGAGTTTCTTCGTCTAAACGGAATCCAGCTCCAAACGACTAAACTCCGACTCAGGTACGTTATAATGGATACTATTCAGCTTTTGCAGTGTGTGGAGTGCAGGATGTTTAGACATTCTTCCTCCGTCGTTAGCGGTAACTTTACTTGTGATAGGTGTGTGTTAGTTAGCACCCTGACGGAGAAGATATTAGCATTAGAGGAGCGCATCCAGACTTTAGAGAGGGTTAGAGACCGCAAGAGCAGTGTTATTCCTGTAGCAGAAAGTCTGGGTGCCGCAGGTGGAGATAATCAGCCCCTGACTCTGGCAGTAGAGCCCTCACAGCGAGGCGAGTGGGTGACGACTTGGCAGCATACTTGTTCAGCCAAAGCTAACGCTAAGGCTAGCCCACCGGAGCACACCTCTTTCACATGCCCAACAGGTTTGCTCTCCTCAGTGATGCACCCACTGAGAAACCTGAAAGAGCTCTGGTTATAGGAGACTTTATACTGAGGCACGTGAAATTAGCTAGGCCTTTAGGGGCACAAGCGGCAGTGGTCAGGTGTATCTCGGGAGCCAGAGCACCGGACAGAGAAGGTAATCTAGGACAGCATAGGTTCTCTAAGATAGTGGTACACGCTGGAGCTAACAATATATGCCTTCGTCAGTCAGACCTTAGCAAGCATAACTTTACAGAGGTGTTTAAACTAGCAAAGGCGATGTCAGAAGAAGTAGTTTGCTCTGGTCCCATTCCAATGAGACGTGGTGACATAGCTTACAGCAGGTTATGGTCGCTGAACCGCTGGATGTCCAAGTGGTGCTTGGAAAATAATGTGGGCTTTATAGACAACTGGAAGACCTTTGAGGACAAAGCTGGCCTGTTAGGGTGGGACGGTGTCCATCCCACTCGGGAAGGTGCTGCTCTCATTTCTTGCTAGTTAATCGGTGACAATCCAGAGCACAGGCGAGGGAGCAGACAGACAGGCTAAACCAACCGTCTGCTAGCTGCATGAGTCGCCACTCAGGGTTCATCATATTGAGACTGTGTCTGTAACTTAATTAACATAGATACCACAAACTCGGAACACACTGAATGTGCAGCCGGCACCTCTGATCTGAAGCTAGGACTGTTAAATATAAGATATCTCGCATCTAAAGCAGTTATTGTTAATGAAATTATCACAGATCAGGAATTTGATGTACTCTGTTTAACAGAAACCTGGATTAATCACGAAGAGTATGTAGCTTTAAATGAAGCTTGTCCTCCTGGATACAGCTACATACACCAGCCTCGGCTAACTGGTAGAGGAGGAGGTGTCGCAGTTATTTATAATGATAATCTGTCTATCGTACAAAAACACGGACACAAATTTAATGCATTTAAAGTTCTCTATAGTAACATAAAAAGTATAGCTACAAATATTAAGTCTGCTCAGTCGATCCCGCTAATTATCATTTACAGACCCCTCCCAGGGCCGTACTCGGAATTTCTCTGTGAATTTGCAGATTTCCTTGCAAACCTAGTCATTTCTGTAGAGAAAGCATTAATTGCTGGATATTTTAATATTCATTTTGATAATCCAGAAGACTCTCTGAGAACAGCATTTATGTCTATACTAGACTCAGTAGGAGTAAATCAATGTGTAGTACGACCCACTCATAAAGCAGGTCATACTTTAGATTTAATATTATTCTTCGGATTAAGTATAAGAAATTTATTCACAATTACACTGTCTGAAGTTATCTCAGAGCACCATCTTGTCTCAATTAATGTTTGTCATAGTAATAATGTACGCAAAGCGCCGCGCTACCGTATTAAACGTACATTCACATCAAATACCACACAGAGATTTATCAGTAATCTCCCAGAGTTACCAACTTTGATTGGATCGCTATCTGACTCCACAGAACTGGATCAGACGACTGAACTTGTAGCGTCAACATTTCGTTATAGATAATGATAATTATCTAGATAATGTAGCTCCAGTTAAAAGGAAATTGATTAGAGAAAGGAAACTCACTCCCTGGTATAATGATCACACGCGCAGTTTAAAACAGACCGCTCGGAAATTGGAACGTAAATGGCGTCAAACCAAATTGTTAGTATTTCAAATAGCATGTCATATGGTTAGGAACCTAGAATACTTTACTCCCCTTGAAGAGAATTAATTAATTTCACTCATCTCTTCTGCAAATTCATCAACCTGTATATTAGATCCCATACCGACACATTTTCTCAAACAGATATATGCCAGAAATAACAGAACCCCTGTTGAAAATAATTAATTCTTCAATAAGCATTGGATATGTTCCAAAATCTTTTAAATTAGCAGTTATTAAACGGATAATTAAGAAGTCTGACCTCGAACCCGGTCAGCTGTCCAATTACAGGCCGATATCAAACCTCCCCTTTATCTCTAAGATTATGGAAAAGATAGTTGCGGAGCAGCTATGCTCATATCTACATAGAAATAACATACATGAACTGTATCAGTCAGGATTTAGGCCTCATCACACCACAGAGACAGAACTCGTTAAAGTCGTAAATGACCTCCTATTGGCCTCTCATCAGGGTAGCAGCTCAGTGCAGCTTTTGACACAATTGATCATAGCATTCCCCTTCACAGATTAGAAAATGTAGTAGGAATTAAGGGAACAGCCCTCTCCTGGCTCAGATCCTATTTGACTGATCGTTATCAGTATGTAGATTTAAATGGTGATTATTCTGCAAGTTCCCTAGTGGAGTTTGGTGTCCCACAGGGTTCGGTTTTAGGCCCACTGCTTTTTTCCCTTTACATGCTTGCTTTGGGCAACATAATCCGTAAGCATGATATTGATTTTCACTGTTATGCTGACGACACACAGTTATACGTCTCAGCAAAACCAGATGAGAGAAACCAGCTTGCTAACGTTGAGCAATGTGTTAAGGATTTAAGAGACTGGATGCTAACTAACTTCCTTCTGCTTAATCCTGATAAGACAGAAGTTCTAGTCATAGGACCGCATGCAGCTGGAAGCAAGATTTTAGATCACACTGTAATTTTAGATGGCCTTTTTGTTCTATCTAGTGCAACAGTAAAAGACCTTGGTGTGATTATAGATTCTAGTCTTTCATTTGAGGCTCATGTAGACAATATCACCAAGATAGCATTCTTTCACCTCAGAAATATTGCCAAGATAAGGAATATATTGTCACTAAACGATGCAGAAAAACTAGTTCATGCTTTTATCACATCAAGGTTGGACTATTGCAACGCTTTACTGTCTGGTTGTTCAACTAGGTGCATAAACAAGCTTCAATTAGTGCAAAATGCAGCAGCCATTCTAGTCCTCACTAGAACCAGAACATATAAGCACATCACCCCTATCTTATCTTCACTTCATTGGCTCCCTGTGAAATTTCGCATTGATTTCAAAATACTACTTTTGACATATAAAGCATTAAATGGTCTCGTGCCACAGTATCTGAGTGAACTGTTAGTGTCTTACGATCCGCCATGCCTACTTCAATCAAAGGATGCAGGCTGCCTGTCAGTACCGCATATTATAAAAACTACCGCAGGGGGCAGAGCTTTTTCTTACAAAGCCCCAAAGTTATGGAATAGCCTTCCAAATAGTGTTCGGGACTCAGACACAGTCTCAGTGTTTAAGTCTAGGCTAAAAACCTATTTATTTAACCAAGCATTTTGTAAGTAGATTTGCCTTTGGTAAAGGAGCAGATCTGGGGGACTCATGGACGTAGAGTATTATGATGAACTGGTATGTTTAGATGCTGTCTTCCCTACTCTCATTGATCACTCAGGTTTGTCAACGGTGAGGTGATTGGTTGCTTTACATCTCAGGGAGCCCTCATGTTTGTGTTTCCTTCTGGCTCTCCCTTTTAGTTATGCTGTTATAGTTAGTCCTACCGGAGTCCCTGTTTGCACTCTACACTGAATATTCATTCACCTTATACGGTACATTATGTGACTGTGACCATATCTAACTGTTATCTCTCCTCTTTTGTTCTCCCTTCTCCTGTTCTCTCTCTCCCTCTCTCTCTTCACTCTCTACCCCTCTCTCTCTCTTTCCCTCTCTCTGTCGAGCTACACATGTCGTTCCTAAGCTGCCATTGATCCAGACTCCCTCTGCCCTCTGGACCTGCCTGACTCATCCTGGTGCCCCGCTTCTGGTTGGAGATCTCGTCACATGGATGTCCCGTGTATCTCTTTGGAATGCATCCGATGCCTAGGAACGGTTTCACTCTACTAGGAAGACGGTCCTGGCCTCGCATGATGTTGACGGCCGTTTCTCTGCGGACTTGGCTACAGTCGCTCGATAGTTCAGGACTGGAATTTCCTACAAGTCTACCCGAGCCTCCAATAACTACCTGGACTCCATATTAACAACAATTAACATCTATTAACAACTATTATACTGAACTGCCTGCCACCCAACACACAGTATGAATTTTAGCACATAGCACTGGGCTCTAAGTTCAGTTAGTTTACATGCCCTCAGGTTGGACTGCTGTCGATAAGTTTGCTCTAATGACCCGCATTTTATCATGGTGATGCTTCACATTACTGGTTTTTATCAGTGCCATGTTTCGGAACATATGAGACAAACATTCCCACAGAAAGAATAAACATACCTTGCTCTGTCCACACATTTTTGAAGATTTAGTTTTTATAGTCTACTTTGCATTTTTTGGAGTAAGCCATACTGTGTTGCACTTTTGTTTCTGTTTCTTGAGGATTTTGTCATTTCTGTGTCCTCCGCATTTTCTGTCTATACACGGTAAACTTTTGCGTTGATTGTACTTGTACCTCGAGGGAAAAAGCAATAAAGTTTGGGGAAAATGCTAGATGCTGTGACATAACTTGCCACATCACTGCTAACTACCTCACTTCTACTCAACATTTTGATTTCATTTATAGTGCAGGGTTACCTTCAGGCTAATTCTTAGGTACTGCCAAAATTTTATTAAATTCGAGTTCTAAGCAATGTACAGACAAAACCTTTCTATGTATTAAACCTTTTTATGTAGAGAGTCTCTAGAGTTTACAGTAAAGGTGTAATAAACATAAATCATTGAGTGATGGTTCTGTCTGTGACAATGACATGTTGTTCAGAGAAAAATGGCCAGATTGGTTTGAGCTGCCAGGGAGGATACAGCTCTACATATAATCACATAACAACCTTGGTGAGCAGAAAAGCATATCAGCTGCACAAACCATTCAACTTTGATGGGCCACATTATCAAGTGACAACATTGGGTCCTTCTCCTGTCAGCCAAGAACATACATGCATGTACAGTTGAAGTTTAAAGAAAACTTTTTCTGATATCCAACTTTTGAGTTTTGATGCACCTATGCCCATGATAGCTATGGATAGTTGTTCTTGCCTGACAGGAGCTGAACCTAATGTGGACATCTGCTGTTGTAGAACATCCACCTCAAGGTGTTTTCTGAGGTGCTTTTCTGCTTATCACGATTGTAAACAGTGCTTACTATAGACTTCCTGTCAGACCAGTCATGTCATTCTTCTTTGATCTGCCTTTTTCTTCACCCTACGGGCCCATTGTATGTGCTCATGTTCATTTTTGTACACAGTTCAAATGAATGGAAGCCACTGAACACAAATACACATGCACGCACAATTTAATTCAACATGACATGGCTGGCTACTGAAGGATTACATCACTTACTTTGGAGGACCATGGTTGCAAGCAGTTGGCATAGCAACGGACAAGGAAAGCCATTTCCCAAGCTGCAAGAAAAACTTTCCACTTTCATCCCAGAGAAATAAGCAACAACGATTAACTGCCTTTCCCTCACCATTTGCAATAAGCTAGAGCATAAAGAGGAAGCCAGCACCCTTAAATAAAACACTCGTGAAAATATAAAAAAAAATCAGATGGTTAAAAATTTTTCATTGCCTCCTTAGGAGCAGAGTAAAATCCAAAGAATTTCTAAAGCATTGCAGCACTTGTGCTTCAATTGTATCAGTGAAGATCAGCTGTGCATCTGCACACTGCAGTGGGGAAAAGCAAAGAATCCAAAAATATGGTAACCCTGAATAAAGAAAAGCACAGAAAAATTTTTTTCTTCCAACTCCACTGCAGCAAATGTTACACAGCACTAGAAACACTGCAATCCAGCCTTAGTTTTTTTTGTCTTCTTTGCCATAAAACAGACAGCACACACCATATTTCCTACTCCCCTCTTTGTAAATGGAGCAAATGTGGTGTGTGCATCCACCTCCAAAGCTGCTGTACCCAGTCTTTGAGAGTGCATCCCTGGCTGCAACGCCCCAGTAGCTCCCTCAGGAAACACTCCTATCGATTGTATCCACCAGCAATAACACATGTCTTACCAGGAGAGTGAGAGAGAGGGAGGGGAGCCTGGCAGAAAAGCAATGACATCATCTGAGTAGGGTTCACAGTGTAAGGAACACCAGGGTGGGGGTTTATATCATTAGAGCTATTGCCTGTCTGCTTCAAACCTAGAAGGGAGAGCATATTTATTGATCAGAGGGAATTAATACCAGTGATCATAGCCATAGAAAAGCCTTAGGCATAAATAGCACTAAAAAAGCATAAATTGCTGGTGAACAAACAGACAGGAAAAAGACAACAAAAACATCTTTCTAGGAGACATTGCACACTTTTTGTGCCATGACAGAAGGTATCCTGCAGTATGAAAAAAAATCTATTTAATTTAAAAGCAATTACTCTGGCCCTAGTGAGCATAAACTCTTATATCAGAAGAACAGTGTCTATTTTCTCTATAAGCAAGGTGTGCATCCTTCAGAGCTTTTAAATGTGAAGTCACTACTATTTCTATGATTAGTTGCTTTACCTCTACTGCAAAAATAAATAAATAAAAATGACATCACCCTTTCTCATGCCAACCAATAGCAACTCAGCACATGGAGCATTCTGAGGATGAGAATCACAGACAGTATGTGCATCAGTCCATTTGGGGGAGTTGGTGAGCACAGGCTGCTAGAAAATCTCTGTTTTCCACACAAATAAAAGATGGCTTTTACTGTTTTAATTAATACTATAATTGAAAATAAGCCGGTTTTATCTTTTATTTAGCATGATGTGTGAGACTGTAAAAGTATAATGCACAGCAAAAATGCACATGCACATTCCAGTTAGCTTTATAATCACAGGAAGTTGAATTTCAAATTAGTTGTGTCTTCAGAATAAGGGTAAAGGTTCAGTGAATTGGTCTGAATGCTGATGACATGGCTGCACTGATTTGAAACAGAGTTGTGCAAACATTATAGCACTATTCCCTAAAACATGCATTTGTTTCAATGTAGCCTTTTAATTAATTGTAAGAAAGATCATGGTTTTAGATCACTTCTTACAATACCACTATGCCTGCTTGAGATGTTCAGTAACTGTCCTGATATTAATAATAAAACGCTTAAATTCACTTGAGGTTATCTCCAAGACAACCAGGACTCCACCTCATTCCTACTGATAAGCTGACTGTCAGGAAATGTAGACCACAGTTCAGAAAGGTTCACCAAGTTCACTAAATATTGTGCTGTTGCACAAATAACCATAATTGTATATACTTGAGCATCATAATGAAATGCAACGTGAATCAATTTCTGAGGCCTGACTGCTTTGCTGATTTACAGTCATACTCAGGTTACACTGCTTAAAATAGCAGTTTGTGACTTTAAACAACTGGTGAGAGGCTGACAGGATGTGCATCCTGTCTAGGCAGAGGATGTGTGTTGTGTCTTTAGAGCGTCATGCTCAGGCTTCTCCTAATTTGTCAATAGTACAAATGACCTGTAAGTATACATTTCTGTTTGATTGTTTGTTGTCTATAAAGTCTATAAATGTCCTTCTTGAGCTACAAGCTTAGGTGCTTTTAAAACAAAATTGCACAAACTCTTTTGATGCTCATACTATTAAAGAAAAAGTTTAATTAAACAAAAAGGCCCTGATCAGTAAGGGAGATAAAAAGGAATAAAAAATAACCTACAAATAAATGAAAATTAAATTGATTAAAATATTTCCAGCAAGTGTACTTTTACCTTCATAATAGTTGATAGTGTTCAAACACATATGTGATGAAAATGATTGGGACCCTTGAAGAATTTTTGGGGGAAAAAATCTTGATACTGCTTTTATGCCTAAGAACCTTTAGGCCTTTATGACCATTTTCTGTTCCACTGGGGTATATAAAAAAAAAGAACACACAGAGAAAAAAAACTTCCCATCACCTCGGGTAAAACCAAAACACTCTTACATGAAAAAAAAAAAAAAAACTTCCAAATCATTGTGAATCATTATCAGGGCCATACTAAATACATTTTTAAAACATGGAACTTCTCACCATCTCCATGTACAGGACAATTACTGTAAAAGAAGCCCATGCTGAGACCAAGACCCAATTCATAGCATCTTACATTTGGCCAAGTACCATTGTTACAACTGAAATTGTATGTTGTAGTCAGACGAAAACCGGGCATTTTGGCCATGCATGCTATCGACAGATTTGCACCTCATACCCTCGGTAAAATATGGTCATGTCTGTGGCATGATGAATTTCATTCAGTATCAGAATATTTTAGTCAAAGTCTGAGTCAGGGTTGGGTCTTTCGACAAGACAGGAACCCAAAAAGTACATCAGTATCAACAATGAAGTGTTTACAACGACACAAAATCATGAATTACAGTGAAATTTTCAGTCTCCGGACCTGAACTCAAATCAATGTTCCCAACTGAAGAGGGCTGGTAACAATAAAAACCTGAAGAATGGTGTACATGAAAGAACAGTCCAAGATCCCTCTTCAAGTGTTCTCCAAATTTGTTAAACACTACAGGCAGAGCGTACTGTCACTGTCACTGTCGCCAGGGGAGGCTCTGACAAATACAGAAATTTGAAGTGCCCATATTTCTTAAATTATTTATTACAAAAGAATTGTGCTACTGAAAAAAAATATATTGTGTCAAAACTCAGTTTGATAATAAAAGCATGACACTTGCCCAATTGTTAAAGTCCAAAATACCACTCATTGCAGGTCTGGTCCTTTTAATACAGAATTATAGAATTCCAGCTTATTTTTAGCATATTTCAGAAAGGGTGTCAATAATGAGGTGTCAACAGCTATTTTGTTTGCAGCTACACAAGACACACGAGTTTGAAAGAAACCAATTTTACTGAAAAATGCATACAATTTAATTAAGAACTGAAACCAACTATACCAACCAAACATATGTGTGGAATGTTTTGTTTCCAAGTTTGTGGAAATAATTTAGCGAAGGCCCAAACACGAGTGTAGTGGTCAAGGTTCTAGATTTTGCATTATATACAAATAGATTTATATTAGTGCCCTGTAACAACTATGCTGTTTGCTCCATAGCTGGTCATTTACCTTGCCACAGAGGTAAAAAAAAAAAGAAGAAGAAGAAAAAAGAAAGAAAGAAAGAAAGAAAAGAAAAAAGAAAAGCATCTACATGAAACCACGAAAGCATGCTGTCAAAGCCAAACTAGCGGGTGGCAAAATTACACTAACTGTTAAACCATACTGGCCAATTAGAAGCCTGAAAAAATTTCTTGCAGACTATGTCACACTCTGATGTGGCCTATACTGCCCTGTCTACATGTCAACACTGAAAATTGAGTTTCTAAATATCTTCATGCTAAAAGGAGTTTTACAAAAAGTCTGTTCGGTGAACTAAAAGTTTGCATGATGACAAAAGGCTAAAACACACAGAAAATGCCCTATTTTTTTAAAAACATGTGTAACTGTGGACATGACGTAAGTGTGATAACGGACAGATTCTAACTGATTGTTTGCACTTTTATTCAACCAATAAAGACCCGAACATGCTAGCAGTTAATGTACACAAGCAAGCAGTTTGAATACCTTCATGCTCATTCACACACACACCGCACACGTATAAGAACAGCATGATTTCAAACATGTGCCATGCAGTTTTGTGGTGAGGCAAAGTAAAATTGCAAGTCAGCAGGATTAATTTTTACACATATTTTATTACGTTTTATATGAGAACACAGGAAAAGTGTAATGAGTCTGACTGACAGATAAAATGTTCTCCTTATTTGACTTGGCATTAGAGTGAACAAGACTTTTTGGATTCTTACCATGGATGAGCTAGCTGGCTCCAGAGTGTGTGAGATTTGATCTTGCACCGCTTGAAGGTTTTGATAGTGCTGCTGTGAGTGCTGCTGCAAATCGCTGTTCTCACCATTGCTCACGTTCTTCACCTGCAAGGCAGCAGAGTCAGAAAGCATCTCTGATTCCTGGCCAAACAGCCAACTCTTCCATGTTGCTGCAAGCCTCTGCAAGCGCAGAAGACTCATGGCAGATACATTCACAGAAATGTTAAACTGAGAAAAAAAAGTGTTCAATAAAGAACGAAGGTGGCTCTAATATGTAAGAGCATCACTAGCACATCTGCTACCAGAAGTCGTCAGTCTCTTTTTGAAAGTCATAAACAGACTTTGCACTAAAGCCACAGCTTCCTGTAGGAAACCATAAATACACAAACCATCTGTCAAATAAGCTTTTAACCTTACTCCTGTTAGGTTCTGTTATATTACACATTTAACATAATACCCTAACACACTAAATAATGACAGGGTGACTAGAGCTGATTACCAATATCACTAATGTGTCAAATCACCAGTGTGTGATCTCTGTAGTCCTTTAAATCTATAAACAACAAGCACTATTAAAACCTAATTTTACGATTCCAACAAAGCTCATAGTTTAGCATAGTGAAGTGCAAACATGGCTTGCTTTCAGATGCTGCCCTACACAAACACAGAGATTGCTAAGCCTTTAAATCACTGCCTAAAGAGCAACATTTTCACCAATTTAATATGATTTAAAAAACGTATACTTCTTCCATATTGCTGGACTTATATGCTGCTAAAGTAACAAGTCTCCTACATCATTGTTTGTACATTATATTTGTATGGAGCCTTCCCAGAGCTATGTGCACTGACTTGGGTTAAACTAACTTTGAGTATGTTTTACTTTTTAAAGAGCCCAATGATCCAATGTTCCCAAAATTTACACTATGGACAGAGCACAGGATCCGGTATGGCATAAAAAAAATCTGTCCAATCAAAGCACTAAAGCATCCATTAGATCAGGAGAGAAAATAAATGGCAGGGAGGGAAAGAGTGAAATGTACATGAGTCAGCTTATTATTACTTATCCCACAATCAATCAGTATCTCTGCTGAAAATACTTGTGGGGAAAGAGAAGCACACACACACACACACACACACACACACACACACACACACACACTGCAAGATTCTTTGTAAAAATCAAAATTTTTCTCCATGGGAATTAAGATCATGATTCTGTCACACAATTCTCCTTTTTCAACCAAAACATTTATTGTACTCAAGGTAAAAAAGCAATCTTAAAGTGAATAACGTACAAGCTCTTAAACATAAATATAATGCTAATTAAAGTTGCAAGCAACGATGACGGGCCCAAGCAAGGGGCGCGGTCCCCACCCCGGGCGCACCGCACAACCTGCGTGTTATTCGAGTGTGTCAAAACCTCGAAAAAGTCATTGGCACCCGGTTGCACCGCGGAACTTGCACACCGAACGTCACACATCATACTGGGCTAATATCAGTTTGGGCCCTAAATATGTGTGTGTGTGTGTGTGTGTGTGTGTGTGTGTGTGTGTGTGTGTGTGTGTGTGTGACTAGTTAATGTGTCAGTCTGTCTCTGATGAGTAAATGTGTTTTTGCGTGTTTGTGTGTGTGTGGTGTGTGAGTCTGTGTGTTAACATTAGTGATGTGTGTGTTAGTATGTCTAAGACATGTGACTTGTTAGTGGATGTGTGTGTTTCTGCGTGAGGGTGTGTGAGACAGAGATGTGAGTGTGTGAGTGTTATAATTTGTGATGTTATAATGTGTGTTTATGTAGGTGCTCATTTGTGTATTGTACGAGTGTATTTGTTTGTGTGTGCATGCATGTGTGTGCGTGTGTGTGAGAGGTGTTTTTTTGTGTGTGTGTGTTTCTGTGTGTGTGTTTATTTAGTGTGTTAACATTAGTGATGTGTGCTTGTGTTTGTGCATGTTTGTGAGTATGGTGTCTGCATCTGTGTGTTAATATTAGTGATGTGTGTGTTATTAATAATTGTTGGGTGTAAGTTTAAGACATTATCACGGCTGACCCGTTTGAGATATCAAAATGTGTGATGTGTGTGTGAGAGTGAGGGAGAGAGGTGTGTGACAGTGATGTGATGTGAGGTCAAGTTTGAGTATGACACACAATGGGTTTTATTTGATGCTGATGCTGGATCAGTCTTTGGCTTGTCCTGTGTGTGTGTGTGTGTGTGTGTGTGTGTGTGTGTGTGAGAGAGAGAGAGAGAGTGAGGGAGAGAGGTGTGTGACATGTAGATGTGTCAGTCTGTGTGTGACGAGTAAATGTGCTTGTGTTTGTGTGAGTTTGTGTATATGGTGTGTGTGTGTGTGTGTGTGTGTGTGTGTGTGTATGGTGTGTGAGTCTGTGTGTGAACATTAATGATGTGTGTGATAAATAATTTATCGGTGTAAGTTTAAGGATGTTCCTGAATGTGATGTCACTGTCTGTGTCACTGAATACTGAATATAAATGAGTGTGTGTGTGTGTGTGTGTGTGTGTGTGTGTGTGTGTGTGTGTGTGAGAGTGAGGGAGAGAGGTGTGTGACATGTAGATGTGTCAGTCTGTGTGTGACGAGTAAATGTGCTTGTGTGAGTTTGTGTATATGGTGTGTGTGTGTGTGTTTGTTTGTAGATGTTTGTGTGTATGGTGTGTGAGTCTGTGTGTGAACATTAGTGATGTGTGTGATAAATAATTTATCGGTGTAAGTTTAAGGATGTTCCTGAATGTGATGTCACATATAATGTGTGTGTGTATGTTGTACGGTGGGCAATTTAAATGTTTGTATTGTTTATTTTTTATAATTTCTGCATATGTTTAAATAGTAAACATGAAGGCATAGTAAAGGAAAAGGGGAAAGACCTGACTGCAGAATAACTGCCTACTACTGCCATCTACTGGACATATTTTATTACTGCAGGAGTCAGTGGACACAGTTCAGACCAAGGCTGATAAATATACTGTAAAAAATGTTGGGAGCTGTATGAGCATCACAAAAACATGAAACTCAAGAAATCTACTCAGAAGCAGTTGTTCCTTCTACCTAAAATGTTTGGGCACATTAGGACTTTCCACTTGGTGGATATAAGTATCTTATATTTGCTCAAAATTATATGTTGCCATAGCAACACTATTCAACGTATCAAAAAGTCCTTTACAGTGTGACATCAGCCGTGTCTTCCAATTATTGTGCCTGATTTTGAAGCCAATTTGCTGAAAATTAGCCACAAAAGAATTTAATTTCTAAAAGTAGACACTTTCTGCTGCCAGTTGGTGGCGCTATGACTGAGACTCACGGGACCCATGTCACTGTGAGCAGGACTCTTCTCTTAACCTACTGCTGAGGTTTGATGAACGTCACTCAATTTATACAGAAGTTATTAGCCACTTCCTGTTTCCTGTTATTCGCCGTAGGTTTAAGGGCTCGCCACGGCCGACCCGTTTAAGATATCAACCAGCCCTTCACAATATTAGATCCTCAATGTCTTGAGATTATATTAGACCCTGTTTGGTCAAAAACCTATTAATCCTGTAAGAGTAGTAGATCACATTCCAATGGGTGCGTTTTTCAAACAACGCCAAATAACTGACTTCCTGTTCAGCGGATTCCATGACATGGGGTATGCAAGTTGTTCATCTCAATGAGATCTAAATTTATACTGGGTCTCATTCATATATGTGAAAGTGGATATGAGTTATGCAGCTGAAACTTTACAAAGTTCCAGGGGGCGCTGTACAGGCCCTGTGCCACGCCCGGGCTCCAGGCTCTCAGGGCTTCCTCACAATCAGTGAGAGTCTACACCCATACAATTTGGGACCCGTAGGTCTTTCCACTCGTAAGATATGAGAAGAATAGTTGTCTTCGATTTTTTCTTGAGTTAAATCGTCACCGTAGCAACACGATTCAAATTAGAAAAAAATCCTTCATGATTTCAAATGACCCATGTCTTTTCATTATTCTGACTGATTTTGAACCAAATCAGGTGAAAGTAAAGGACAAAATATTACTGATTTCCAAAAGTGACACACTTCCTGCTGCCACTTGGTGGCGCTATGACATAGACTCATGGTTGTCATATGATGTGATCAGCTTCCTACTCTTAACATACCTGTAAAGTTTCATGTGCATAACTTAATGTACACAGAAGTTATTAGCCACTTCCTGTTTCATTTTATTCGCCATAATTTTAAAGCGTCGCCACGGCCGAACCGTTCGAGGTATCAAAAAGATCTCTGCAATTTTGCATCGGCAAATTATTTAGATCATATTTAGCAGGTTTGGTGCGAATTGGAAAAATTTCCTAGGAGGAGTTTATCACATTCCATTGGGTGCGTTTTGCAAACAACTCAAAATAACTCACTTCCTGTTGATTAGACCTGATGACATGCAGCGCGAAACTTGTTCAGTTTGATGAGATCTAAATGTTCACCGAGTTTTATAAGTATACGTGCAAGTGTGTCTGAGCTATAAGGCAAGACTCTGTAGGGGGCGCTGTGCGGGGCGTGTGCGACGCCCCGGGCCGAGCCCCACTGAGGACCTGTTGGCCGCAGATTCCAATCTGTGTGCAAATTTTGGTGAGTTTTTGAGTATGTTAAGAGGCCCGAAAGTGCCCGGATGATTGAAAGAAAAATAATAAAAAAAAAAAAATAAATAAATAATCCGTAGAAAAACAAGAGGGCCCTGCGCACTCAGTGCTTGGGCCCTAATAAAAAAAAAAATAATAATCCTTACGAAAACAAGAGGGCCCTGCGCACTCAGTGCTTGGGCCCTAATTAAAGTTGCAAGCAACGATGACGGGCCCAAGCAACGGGCGCGGTCCCCACCCCGGGCGCACCGCACAACCTGCGTGTTATTCGAGTGTGTCAAAACCTCGAAAAAGTCATTGGCACCCGGTTGCACCGCGGAACTTGCACACCGAACGTCACACATCATACTGGGCTAATATCAGTTTGGGCCCTAAATATGTGTGTGTGTGTGTGTGTGTGTGTGTGTGTGTGTGTGTGTGTGTGTGTGACTAGTTAATGTGTCAGTCTGTCTCTGATGAGTAAATGTGTTTTTGCGTGTTTGTGTGTGTGTGGTGTGTGAGTCTGTGTGTTAACATTAGTGATGTGTGTGTTAGTATGTCTAAGACATGTGACTTGTTAGTGGATGTGTGTGTTTCTGCGTGAGGGTGTGTGAGACAGAGATGTGAGTGTGTGAGTGTTATAATTTGTGATGTTATAATGTGTGTTTATGTAGGTGCTCATTTGTGTATTGTACGAGTGTATTTGTTTGTGTGTGCATGCATGTGTGTGCGTGTGTGTGAGAGGTGTTTTTTTGTGTGTGTGTGTGTGTGTGTGTGTGTGTGTTTCTGTGTGTGTGTTTATTTAGTGTGTTAACATTAGTGATGTGTGCTTGTGTTTGTGCATGTTTGTGTGTATGGTGTCTGCATCTGTGTGTTAATATTAGTGATTTGTGTGTTATTAATAATTGTTGGGTGTAAGTTTAAGACATTATCACGGCTGACCCGTTTGAGATATCAAAATGTGTGATGTGTGTGTGAGAGTGAGGGAGAGAGGTGTGTGACAGTGATGTGATGTGATGTGTGTGTGTGTGTGTGTGTGTGTGTGTGTGTGAGAGAGAGTCAGGGAGAGAGGTGTGTGACATGTAGATGTGTCAGTCTGTGTGTGACGAGTAAATGTGCTTGTGTGAGTTTGTGTATATGGTGTGTGTGTGTGTGTGTGTGTGTATGGTGTGTGAGTCTGTGTGTTAATATTGGTGATGTGTGTTATGAATAATTTATCGGTGTAAGTTTAAGGATGTTCCTGAATGTGATGTCACTGTCTGTGTCACTGAATATAATGAGTGTGTGTGTGTGGTGTGTAAGTCTGTGTTAACAGTAGTGTGTGTTAGTATGTTTAAGATATGTGACTTGTTAATGGGTGTGTGTGTTTCTGCGTGAGGGTGTGTGAGACAGAGATGTGAGTGTGTGAGTGTTACAATTTGTGATGTTATAATGTGTGTGTATGTAGGTGTGCATGTGTGTGATATATGAGTGTACTTGTTTGTGTGTGTGCATGCATGTGTGTGAGATATCTTTGTGTTTGTGTGTGTGTTTATTTAGTGTGTTAACATTAGAGATGTGTGCTTGTGTTTGTGCATGTTTGTGTGTATGGTGTCTGCATCTGTGTGTTAATATTAGTGATGTGTGTGTTATTAATAATTGTTGGGTGTAAGTTTAAGACATTATCACGGCTGATACGTTTGAGATATCAAAATGTGTGATGTGTGTGTGAGAGTGAGGGAGAGAGGTGTGTGACAGTGATGTAATGTGAGGTCAAGTTTGAGTATGACACGCAATGGGATTTATTTGATGCTGATGCTGGATCAGTCTTTGGCTTGTCCTGTGTGTGTGTGTGTGTGTGTGTGTGTGTGTGTGTGTGTGTGTGTGTGTGTGTGTGTGTGTGTGTGTGAGAGAGAGAGAGAGTGAGGGAGAGAGGTGTGTGACATGTAGATGTGTCAGTCTGTGTGTGACGAGTAAATGTGCTTGTGTGAGTTTGTGTATATGGTGTGTGTGTGTGTGTTTGTTTGTAGATGTTTTTGTGTATGGTGTGTGAGTCTGTGTGTGAACATTAGTGATGTGTGTGATAAATAATTTATCGGTGTAAGTTTAAGGATGTTCCTGAATGTGATGTCACTGTCTGTGTCACTGAATATAATGAGTGTGTGTGTGTGTGTGTGTGTGTGTGTGTGTGTGTGTGTGTGTGTGTGTGTGTGTGTGTGTGTGAGAGTGAGTGAGAGAGGTGTGTGACATGTAGATGTGTCAGTATGTGTGTGACGAGTAAATGTGCTTGTGTTTGTGCGAGTTTGTGTATATGGTGTGTGTGTGTGTGTGTGTGTGTGTGTGTGTGTGTGTGTGTGTGTGTGTGTATGGTGTGTGAGTCTGTGTGTTAATATTGGTGATGTGTGTTATAAATAAATTATCGGTGTAAGGTTAAGGATGTTCCTGAATGTGATGTCACATATAATGTGTGTGTGTGTGTGTGTGTGTGTGTGTGTGTGTGTGTGTGTGTGTGTGTGTGTATGTTGTACAGTGGGCAATTTAAATGTTTCTATTGTATATTTTTGATCATTTCTGCATATGTTTAAATTGTAAACATGAAGCCATAGTAAAGGAGAAGGGGAAAGACCTGACTGCAGAATACCTGCCTATTACTGCCATCTACTGGACATATTTTATTACTGCAGGACTGAGTGGAGACAGTTCAGGCCAAAGCTGATAAATATACTGTAAAAATTGTTGGGAGCTGTGTGAGCATCACAAAAACATGAAACTCAAGAAATCTACTCAGAAGCAGTTGTTCTTTCTACCTAAAATGTTTGGGCACATTATGATTTTCCACTTGGTGGATATAAGTATCTTATATTTGCTCCAAATGATATGTTGCCATAGCAATACTATTCAACGTATCAAAAAGTCCTTTACAGTGTCACATCAGCCGTGTCTTCCAATTATTGTGCCTGATTTTGAAGCCAATTTGCTGAAAATTAGCCACAAAAGAATTTAATTTCTGAAAGTAGACACTTTCTGCTGCCAGTTGGTGGCGCTATGACTGAGACTCACGGGACCCATGTCACTGTGAGCAGGACTCTTCTCTTAACCTACTGCTGAGGTTTGATGAATGTCACTCAATTTATACAGAAGTTATTAGCCACTTCCTGTTTCCTGTTATTCGCCGTAGGTTTAAGGGCTCGCCACGGCCGACCCGTTTGAGATATCAACCAGCCCTTCACAATATTAGATCCTCAATGTCTTGAGATTATATTAGACCCTGTTTGGTCAAAAACCTATGAATCCTGTAAGAGTAGTATATCACATTCCAATGGGTGCGTTTTTCAATCAACGCCAAATAACTGACTTCCTGTTCAGCGGATTCCAGTATGGGATATGCAAGTTGTTCATCTCAATGAGATCTAAATTTCTACTGGGTCTCATGCATATATGTGAAAGTGGATATGAATTATGCAGCTAAATTTTTTACAAAGTTCCAGGGGGCGCTGTCCAGGCCCTGAGCCACGCCCGGTCTCCAGTCTCTCAGGCCTTACTCATAATCAGTTTCAGTGTATAGCCGTAAAAGTTTGGAACCGTAGGTCTTTCCACTCGTACGATATGAAAAGATTTATTTTTTTGCACTTCATTTTAGGTTTTTTCTCTAGATAAATCGTCGCCATAACAAGACGATTCAAATTATAAAAAAATCCTTCATGGTCTCAAATCATCCATGTCTTTTCATTATTCTGACTGATTTTGAACCAAATCAGGTGAAAGTAAAGGCCAAAATATTAGTGATTTCCAAAAGTGACACACTTCCTGCTGCCAGTTGGTGGCGCTATGACATAGACTCATGATTGTCATTTGATGTGATCATCTTCCTACTCTTAACACACCTGTAAAGTTTCATATGCATAACGTAATGTACACAGAAGTTATTAGCCACTTCCTGTTTCATTTTATTCGCCATAATTTTAAAGCGTCGCCACGGCCGAACCGTTCGAGGTATCAAAAAGATCTCTGCAATTTTGCATCGGCAACTTGTTTAGATCATATTTGCCTGGTTTGGTGGAAATTCTGTAAATTTCCTAGGAGGAGTATTTCAAATTCCATTGGGTGCGTTTTGCAAAGACCTCAAAATAACTCACTTCCTGTTGATTAGCCCTGATGACATGCATTGCAAAACTTGTTCAGCTTGATGAGATCTAAATGTCCACGGAGTTTTCTGAGTGTGCGTGCAAGTGTCTCTGAGCTATGAGGCACGATTTTCTAGGGGGCGCTGTGACGGGCGTGTGCGACTCCCCGGGCCGAGCCCCACTGAGGACCTGATGGCCGCGGATTCCAATCTGGATGCAAATTTTGATGAGTTTTTGAGTATGTTAAGGACCCCAAAAGTACCAAAAGTGTGGAAAAAAAATAATAAAAAAAAAAAAATAATAATAATTAAAGTTGCAAGCAACGATGACGGGCCCAAGCAACGGGCGCGGTCCCCACCCCGGGCGCACCGCACAACCTGCGTGTTATTCGAGTGTGTCAAAACCTCAAAAAAGTCATTGGCACCCGGTTGCACCGCAGAACTTGCACACAGAACGTCACACATCATACTGGGCTAATATCAGTTTGGGCCCTAAATCTTTGTGTGTGTGTGTGTGTGTGACTAGTTAATGTGTCAGTCTGTCTCTGATGAGTAAATCTGTTTTTGTGTGTTTGTGTGTGTGTGGTGTGTGAATCTGTGTGTTAACATTAGTGATGTGTGTGTTAGTATGTCCAAGACATGTGACTTGTTAGTGGATGTGTGTGTTTCTGCGTGAGACAGAGATGTGAGTGTGTGAGTGTTATAATTTGTGATGTTATAATGTGTGTGTGTATGTAGGTGCTCATTTGTGTGATGTATGAGTGTATTTGTTTGTGTTTGTGCATGCATGTGTGTGCGTGTGTGTGAGATGTGTTTGTGTCTTTGTGTGTGTTTATTTAGTGTGTTAACATTAGTGATGTGTGCTTGTGTTTGTGCATGTTTGTGTGTATGGTGTGTTCAAATATTAGTGATTTGTGTGTGATTAATAATTGTTCGGTGTAAGTTTAAGACATTATCACTGCTGACCCGTTTGAGAGATCAAAATGTGTGATGTGATGTGATGTGTGTGTGAGAGTGAGGGAGAGATGTGTGTGACAGTGATGTGATGTGATGTGATGTGATTTGTGTGTGTGTGTGTGTGTGTGTGTGTGTGTGTGTGTGTGGGAGGTTTAGTGTGTGTGAGAGTGAGGGACAGAGGTGTGTGAGATGTAGATGTGTCAGTCTGTGTGTGACGAGTAAATGTGCTTGTGTTTGTGCGTGTTTGTGTATATTAGATTAGATTCAACTTTATTGTCATTGCACGCAGTCACAAGGCAACGAAATGCAGTTAGCATCTAACCAGAAGTGCAAGTTAGCAGTGCAATATAAACATATATACAGATCTATAGAAACTTGTATGATAGAATTAAGGTCTATGTATAAATTGTATTACAGAAAAAAAAAAATATATATATATATATATATATATATATATATATATATATATATATATATATATATATGGAGTGTGTGTGTGTGTTTGTGTGTATGGTGTGTGAGTCTGTGTGTGAACATTAGTGATGTGTGTTATTAATAATTTTTCAGTGTAAGTTTAAGGATGTTCCTGAATGTGATGTCACTGTCCGTGTCACTGAATATAATGAGTGAGTGTGTGTGTGTGTGAGTGTGTGTGTGTCGTGAGAGATGTGTGCTATAGATGTGCAGGACCCTCTTGTTTTCCTAAGGATCATTCTTTTCTTTTCTTTTTTAATGTAGTGTGTTGACATTAGTGATGTGTGTGTTATTAATCATTTTTCGTTGTGTAAGTTTAAGACATTAGTACGGCTGAGACATTTGAGATATCAAAACTGATTTGCAATTAAAAACTCACCCACACACTATAGGTGCGCAGGAGCCTCTTGTTTAAGGATCTTTTTCCTTTTTCATGATATATTGATTTTTATTTAGTCAGGTACCATTAGTGACGTGTGCTTGTGATGTGTGTGTGTGCATGTAGGATAGTTAGTGTGTTCATATTGTGTATTTGTCGGGATGTGTACATGACCGATGTGTAGAATGTGTGGTCTGGTGTGTATATCGCCGCGCTTGTCCACCAGACTGAATGTTGCACAGTGGGCAATTTAAATGTTTGTATTGTTTATTTTTTATGATTTCTGCATATGTTTAAATAATAAACATGAAGCCATAGTAAATGAGAAGGGGAAAGACCTGACTGCAGAATACCTGCCTACTACTGCCATCTACTGGACATATTTTATTACTGCAGGAGTCAGTACAGAAAATTCAGACCAAGGCTGATAAATATACTGTAAAAATTGTTGGGAGCTGTGTGAGCATCACAAAAACATGAAACTCAAGAAATCTACTCAGAAGCAGTTGTTCTTTCTACATAAAATGTTTGGGCACATTAGGACTTTCCACTTGGTGGATATAAGTATCTTATGTTTGCTCCAAATGATATGTTGCCATATCAACACTATTCAACGTATCAAAAAATCCTTTACAGTGTGACATCAGCCGTGTCTTCCAATTATTGTGCCTGATGTTGAAGCCAATTTGCTGAAAATTAGTCACAAAAGAATTTAATTTCTGAAAGTAGACACTTTCTGCTGCCAGTTGGTGGCGCTATGACTGAGACTCACGGGACCCATGTCACTGTGAGCAGGACTCTTCTCTTAACCTACTGCTGAGGTTTGATGAACGTCACTCAATTTATACAGAAGTTATTAGCCACTTCCTGTTTCCTGTTATTCGCCATAGGTTTAAGGGCTCGCCACGGCCGACCCGTTTAAGATATCAACCAGCCCTTCACAATATTAGATCCTCAATCTCTTGAGATTATATTAGACCCTGTTTGGTCAAAAACCTATTAATCCTGTAAGAGTAGTAGATCACATTCCAATGGGTGCGTTTTTCAAACAACGCCAAATAACTGACTTCCTGTTCAGCGGATTCCATGACATGGGGTATGCAAGTTGTTCATCTCAATGAGATCTAAATTTATACTGGGTCTCATTCATATATGTGAAAGTGGATATGAGTTATGCAGCTGAAACTTTACAAAGTTCCAGGGGGCGCTGTACAGGCCCTGTGCCACGCCCGGGCTCCAGGCTCTCAGGGATTCCTCACAATCAGTTAGAGTCTACACCCATACAATTTGGGACCCGTAGGTCTTTCCACTCGTAAGATATGAGAAGAATAGTTGTCTTCGATTTTTTCTTGAGTTAAATCGTCACCATAGCAACACGATTCAAATTAGAAAAAAAATCCTCCATGTTTTCAAATGACCCATGTCTTTTCATTATTCTGACTGATTTTGAACCAAATCAGGTGAAAGTAAAGGACAAAATATTACTGATTTCCAAAAGTGACACACTTCCTGCTGCCACTTGGTGGCGCTATGACATAGACTCATGATTGTCATAAGATGTGATCAGCTTCCTACTCTTAACATACCTGTAAAGTTTCATGTGCCTAACTTAATGTACACAGAAGTTATTAGCCACTTCCTGTTTCATTTTATTCGCCATAATTTTAAAGCGTCGCCACGGCCGAACCGTTCGAGGTATCAAAAAGATCTCTGCAATTGTGCATCGGCAACTTGTTTAGATCATATTTAGCTGGTTTGGTGCGAATTGTAAAAAGTTCCTAGGAGGAGTATTTCAAATTCCATTGGGTGCGTTTTGCAAACAACTAAAAATAACTCACTTCCTGTTGATTAGTCCTGATGACATGCAGCGCGAAACTTGTTCAGTTTGATGAGATCTAAATGTTCACCGAGTTTTATAAGTATATGTGCAAGTGTGTCTGAGCTATAAGGCAAGACTCTGTAGGGGGCGCTGTGTGGGGCGTGTGCGACGCCCCGGGCCGAGCCCCACTGAGGACCTGTTGGCCGCAGATTCCAATCTGTGTGCAAATTTTGGTGAGTTTTTGAGTATGTTAAGAGGCCCGAAAGTGCCCGGATGATTGAAAGAAAAATAATAAAAAGAAAAAAAAAAAAAAAAAAAATAATAATCCTAACGAAAACAATAGGGCCCTGCGCACTCAGTGCTTGGGCCCTAATAATCCTAACGAAAACAATAGGGCCCTGCGCACTCAGTGCTTGGGCCCTAATTAAAGTTGCAAGCAACGATGACGGGCCCAAGCAACGGGCGCGGTCCCCACCCCGGGCGCACCGCACAACCTGCGTGTTATTTGAGTGTGTCAAAACCTCAAAAAAGTCATTGGCACCCGGTTGCACCGCAGAACTTGCACACAGAACGTCACACATCATACTGGGCTAATATCAGTTTGGGCCCTAAATATTTGTGTGTGTGTGTGTGTGTGTGTGTGTGTGTGTGTGTGTGTGACTAGTTAATGTGTCAGTCTGTCTCTGATGAGTAAATGTGTTTTTGCGTGTTTGTGTGTGTGTGGTGTGTGAGTCTGTGTGTTAACATTAGTGAGGTGTGTGTTAGTATGTCTAAGACATGTGACTTGTTAGTGGATGTGTGTGTTTCTGCGTGAGGGTGTGTGAGACAGAGATGTGAGTGTATGAGTGTTATAATTTGTGATGTTATAATGTGTGTTTATGTAGGTGCTCATTTGTGTATTGTACGAGTGTATTTGTTTGTGTGTGCATGCATGTGTGTGCGTGTGTGTGAGGTGTTTTTTTGTGTGTGTGTGTTTCTGTGTGTGTGTTTATTTAGTGTGTTAACATTAGTGATGTGTGCTTGTGTTTGTGCATGTTTGTGTGTATGGTGTGTTCAAATATTAGTGATTTGTGTGTGATTAATAATTGTTCGGTGTAAGTTTAAGACATTATCACTGCTGACCCGTTTGAGATATCAAAATGTGTGATGTGTGTGTGTGTGAGAGTGAGGGAGAGAGGTGTGTGACAGTGATGTGATGTGATGTGTGTGTGTGTGTGTGTGAGAGAGAGTCAGGGAGAGAGGTGTGTGACATGTAGATGTGTCAGTCTGTGTGTGACGAGTAAATGTGCTTGTGTGAGTTTGTGTATATGGTGTGTGTGTGTGTGTATGGTGTGTGAGTCTGTGTGTTAATATTGGTGATGTGTGTTATGAATAATTTATCGGTGTAAGTTTAAGGATGTTCCTGAATGTGATGTCACTGTCTGTGTCACTGAATATAATGAGTGTGTGTGTGTGTGTGTGGTGTGTAAGTCTGTGTTAACAGTAGTGTGTGTTAGTATGTTTAAGATATGTGACTTGTTAATGGGTGTGTGTGTTTCTGCGTGAGGGTGTGTGAGACAGAGATGTGAGTGTGTGAGTGTTACAATTTGTGATGTTATAATGTGTGTGCATGTGTGTGATGTATGAGTGTACTTGTTTGTGTGTGTGCATGCATGTGTGTGAGATATCTTTGTGTTTGTGTGTGTGTTTATTTAGTGTGTTAACATTAGTGATGTGTGCTTGTGTTTGTGCATGTTTGTGTGTATGGTGTCTGCATCTGTGTGTTAATATTAGTGATGTGTGTGTTATTAATAATTGTTGGGTGTAAGTTTAAGACATTATCACGGCTGACCCGTTTGAGATATCAAAATGTGTGATGTGTGTGTGAGAGTGAGGGAGAGAGGTGTGTGACAGTGATGTGATGTGAGGTCAAGTTTGAGTATGACACGCAATGGGTTTTATTTGATGCTGATGCTGGATCAGTCTTTGGCTTGTCCTGTGTGTGTGTGTGTGTGTGTGTGTGTGTGTGTGTGTGTGTGTGTGTGTGTGTGTGTGTGTGTGTGTGTGTGAGAGAGAGAGAGAGAGTGAGGGAGAGAGGTGTGTGACATGTAGATGTGTCAGTCTGTGTGTGACGAGTAAATGTGCTTGTGTTTGTGTGAGTTTGTGTATATGGTGTGTGTGTGTGTGTGTTTGTTTGTAGATGTTTGTGTGTATGGTGTGTGAGTCTGTGTGTGAACATTAATGATGTGTGTGATAAATAATTTATCGGTGTAAGTTTAAGGATGTTCCTGAATGTGATGTCACTGTCTGTGTCACTGAATACTGAATATAAATGAGTGTGTGTGTGTGTGTGTGTGTGTGTGTGTGTGTGTGTGTGTGTGTGTGTGTGAGAGTGAGGGAGAGAGGTGTGTGACATGTAGATGGGCCAGTCTGTGTGTGACGAGTAAATGTGCTTGTGTTTGTGCGTGTTCATGTATATGGAGTGTGTGTGTGTGTGTGTGTGTGTGTGTGTGTGTGTGTGTGTATGGTGTGTGAGTCTGGTGTTAATATTGGTGATGTGTCTTATGAATAATTTATCGGTGTAAGTTTAAGGATGTTCCTGAATGTGATGTCACATATAATGTGTGTGTGTATGTTGTACGGTGGGCAATTTAAATGTTTGTATTGTTTATTTTTTATAATTTCTGCATATGTTTAAATAGTAAACATGAAGGCATAGTAAAGGAAAAGGGGAAAGACCTGACTGCAGAATAACTGCCTACTACTGCCATCTACTGGACATATTTTATTACTGCAGGAGTCAGTGGACACAGTTCAGACCAAGGCTGATAAATATACTGTAAAAATTGTTGGGAGCTGTATGAGCATCACAAAAACATGAAACTCAAGAAATCTACTCAGAAGCAGTTGTTCCTTCTACCTAAAATGTTTGGGCACATTAGGACTTTCCACTTGGTGGATATAAGTATCTTATATTTGCTCAAAATTATATGTTGCCATAGCAACACTATTCAACGTATCAAAAAGTCCTTTACAGTGTGACATCAGCCGTGTCTTCCAATTATTGTGCCTGATTTTGAAGCCAATTTGCTGAAAATTAGTCACAAAAGAATTTAATTTCTAAAAGTAGACACTTTCTGCTGCCAGTTGGTGGCGCTATGACTGAGACTCACGGGACCCATGTCACTGTGAGCAGGTTTCTTCTCTTAACCTACTGCTGAGGTTTGATGAATGTCACTCAATTTATACAGAAGTTATTAGCCACTTCCTGTTTCCTGTTATTCGCCGTAGGTTTAAGGGCTCGCCACGGCCGACCCGTTTAAGATATCAACCAGCCCTTCACAATATTAGATCCTCAATGTCTTGAGATTATATTAGACCCTGTTTGGTCAAAAACCTATTAATCCTGTAAGAGTAGTAGATCACATTCCAATGGGTGCGTTTTTCAAACAACGCCAAATAACTGACTTCCTGTTCAGCGGATTCCATGACATGGGGTATGCAAGTTGTTCATCTCAATGAGATCTAAATTTATACTGGGTCTCATTCATATATGTGAAAGTGGATATGAGTTATGCAGCTGAAACTTTACAAAGTTCCAGGGGGCGCTGTACAGGCCCTGTGCCACGCCCGGGCTCCAGGCTCTCAGGGCTTCCTCACAATCAGTGAGAGTCTACACCCATAAAATTTGGGACCCGTAGGTCTTTCCACTCGTAAGATATGAGAAGAATAGTTGTCTTCGATTTTTTCTTGAGTTAAATCGTCACCATAGCAACACGATTCAAATTAGAAAAAAAATCCTTCATGATTTCAAATGACCCATGTCTTTTCATTATTCTGACTGATTTTGAACCAAATCAGGTGAAAGTAAAGGACAAAATATTACTGATTTCCAAAAGTGACACACTTCCTGCTGCCACTTGGTGGCGCTATGACATAGACTCATGGTTGTCATATGATGTGATCAGCTTCCTGCTCTTAACATACCTGTAAAGTTTCATGTGCCTAACTTAATGTACACAGAAGTCATTAGCCACTTCCTGTTTCATTTTATTCGCCTTAATTTTAAAGCTTCACCACGGCCGAACCGTTCGAGGTATCAAAAAGATCTCTGCAATTTTGCATCGGCAACTTGTTTAGATCATATTTAGCTGGTTTGGTGCGAATTGTAAAAAGTTCCTAGGAGGAGTATTTCAAATTCCATTGCGTGCGTTTTGCAAACAACTCAAAATAACTCACTTCCTGTTGATTAGTCCTGATGACATGCAGCGCGAAACTTGTTCAGTTTGATGAGATCTAAATGTTCACCGAGTTTTATAAGTATACGTGCAAGTGTGTCTGAGCTATAAGGCAAGACTCTGTAGGGGGCGCTGTGCGGGGCGTGTGCGACGCCCCGGGCCGAGCCCCACTGAGGACCTGTTGGCCGCAGATTCCAATCTGTCTGCAAATTTTGGTGAGTTTTTGAGTATGTTAAGAGGCCCGAAAGTGCCCGGATGATTGAAAGAAAAAAAAAAAAATAATAATAATAATTAAAGTTGCAAGCAACGATGACGGGCCCAAGCAAGGGGCGCGGTCCCCACCCCGGGCGCACCGCACAACCTGCGTGTTATTCGAGTGTGTCAAAAGCTCAAAAAAGTCATTGGCACCCGGTTGCACCGCAGAACTTGCACACAGAACGTCACACATCATACTGGGCTAATATCAGTTTGGGCCCTAAATATGTGTGTGTGTGTGTGTGTGTGTGTGTGTGTGTGTGTGTGTGTGTGTGTGTGTGTGACTAGTTAATGTGTCAGTCTGTCTCTGATGAGTAAATGTGTTTTTGCGTGTTTGTGTGTGTGTGGTGTGTGAGTCTGTGTGTTAACATTAGTGATGTGTGTGTTAGTATGTCTAAGACATGTGACTTGTTAGTGGATGTGTGTGTTTCTGCGTGAGGGTGTGTGAGACAGAGATGTGAGTGTGTGAGTGTTATAATTTGTGATGTTATAATGTGTGTTTATGTAGGTGCTCATTTGTGTATTGTACGAGTGTATTTGTTTGTGTGTGCATGCATGTGTGTGCGTGTGTGTGAGAGGTGTTTTTTTTTGTGTGTGTGTGTGTGTGTGTGTGTGTGTGTGTGTGTGTGTGTGTGTTTCTGTGTGTGTGTTTATTTAGTGTGTTAACATTAGTGATGTGTGCTTGTGTATGTTTGTGTGTATGGTGTGTTCAAATATTAGTGATTTGTGTGTGATTAATAATTGTTGGGTGTAAGTTTAAGACATTATCACGGCTGACCCGTTTGAGATATCAACATGTGTGATGTGTGTGTGAGAGTGAGGGAGAGAGGTGTGTGACAGTGATGTGATGTGATGTGATTTGTGTGTGTGTGTGTGTGTGTGTGTGTGTGTGTGTGTGTGTGTGTGTGTGTGTGTGTGCGTGTGTGTGTGTGCATGTGTGTGTGGGAGGTTTAGTGTGTGGGAGGTTTAGTGTGTGTGAGAGTGAGGGACAGAGGTGTGTGAGATGTAGATGTGTCAGTCTGTGTGTGACGAGTAAATGTGCTTGTGTTTGTGTATATGGAGTGTGTGTGTGTGTGTGTGTGTGTGTGGTTGTTTGTGTGTATGGTGTGTGAGTCTGTGTTAACATTAGTGATGTGTGTTATTAATAATGTTTCGGTGTAAGTTTAAGGATGTTCCTGAATGTGATGTCACTGTCCGTGTCACTGAATATGATGAGTGTGAGTGTGTGTCTGTCGTGAGAGATGTGTGCTATAGATGCGCAGGAGCCTCTTGTTTTCCTAACTTGTTTTCATGATATATTGATTTTTATTTAGTCAGGTCACATTAGTGACGTGTGCTTGTGATGTGTGTGTGTGTGTGTGTGTGTGTGTGTGCATGTAGGATAGTTAGTGTGTTCATATTGTGTATTTGTCGGGATGTGTACATGACCGACGTGTAGAGTGTGTGTGTGTGTTTAGAATGTGTGGTCTGGTGTGTATATCGCCGCGCTTGTCCACCAGACTCAATGTTGTACAGTTGGCAATTTAAATGTTTGTATTGTTTATTTTTTATGATTTCTGCATATATTTAAATTGTAAACATGAAGCCATAGTAAAGGAGAAGGGGAAAGACCTGACTGCAGAATACCTGCCTACTACTGCCATCTACTGGACATATTTTATTACTGCAGGAGTCAGTACAGAAAGTTCAGGACAAAGCTGATAAATATACTGTAAAAAAAAATGTTGGGAGCTGTATGAGCATCACAAAAACATGAAACTCAAGAAATCTACTCAGAAGCAGTTGTTCTTTCTACATAAAATGTTTGGGCACATTAGGACTTTCCACTTGGTGGATATAAGTATCTTATGTTTGCTCCAAATGATATGTTGCCATAGCAACACTATTCAACGTATCAAAAAGTCCTTTACAGTGTGACATCAGCCGTGTCTTCCAATTATTGTGCCTGATTTTGAAGCCAATTTGCTGAAAATTAGCCACAAAAGAATTTAATTTCTGAAAGTAGACACTTTCTGCTGCCAGTTGGTGGCGCTATGACTGAGACTCACGGGACCCATGTCACTGTGAGCAGGACTCTTCTCTTAACCTACTGCTGAGGTTTGATGAACGTCACTCAATTAAGACAGAAGTTATTAGCCACTTCCTGTTTCCTGTTATTCGCCGTGGCCCTTAAAGCTACGGGCCGTGTTTCAAATGTGTGTGTGTTTATAACACGAAATAACAACAGCAAAAGATAATAGTGACAGTCACAATAACATATTGATTCTAGGGATACTTACTAAGAATACACACACACACACACACACACACATGTAAATATATATATATATATCGTGACCTCGCGGGCATAATAACTTGTTACCGGAACAGATAAAATGTCCATTGTTAATATAGTTAAAGACTTCACACTTACTGTTGAATTCACGCACAAAACTTGATCCAAAGGGCGATTTGTAAACAATTAAACAGTCCATAAACAACTATTCAGCGGCAGCGTTTGTGTCAGTCCGCTTCACCAAAACTCAAATCTGTGAGGGAGGGGGAGGTCACGTGTGTCTGTGTCTCTTCGTGAGTGTGGGATGTGTGGTGTGATACCTCCATCTAGTGGCCATAGTTTAGTACTGCAGGAGTTAGTTTATGCAATTTAAAGCAATTAGTTAATAAACAAAATATTGTTGGGAGGCGTATGAGCATAACAAAATCGTGAAACTCAAGAAATTTACTCAGAACCAGTTGTACCTTCTATGTAAAATGTTTGGAGACATTAGGACTTTCCACTTGTTGGATATGAGTATCCTAGTTTTCCTTAAAATTTTACCTTGCCATAGCAACACTATTCAACGTATCAAAAAGTCCTTTACAGTGTGACATCAGTCGTGTCTTCCAATTATTGTGCCTGATTTTGAAGCCAATTTGCTGAAAATTAACCACAAAAGAATTTAATTTCTGAAAGTAGACACTTTCTGCTGCCAGTTGGTGGCGCTATGACTGAGACTCACGGGACCCATGTCACTGTGAGCAGGACTCTTCTCTTAACCTACTGCTGAGGTTTGATGAATGTCACTCAATTTATACAGAAGTTATTAGCCACTTCCTGTTTCCTGTTATTCGCCGTATTTTTAAGGGCTCGCCACGGCCGACCCGTTTAAGATATCAACCAGCCGTTCACAATATTAGATCCTCAATGTCTTGAGATTATATTAGACCCTGTTTGGTCAAAAACATATGAATCCTGTAAGAGTAGTATATCACATTCCAATGGGTGCGTTTTTCAAACAACGCAAAATAACCGACTTCCTGTTCAGCGGATTCCATGACATGGGTTATGCAAGTTGTTCACCTCAATGAGATCTAAATTTATACTGGGTCTCATTCATATATGTGAAAGTGGATATGAGTTATGCAGCTTAAACTTTACAAAGTTCCAGGGGGCGCTGTACAGGCCCTGTGGCACGCCCGGGCTCCAGGCTCTCAGGGCTTCCTCACAATCAGTGAGAGTCTACACCCATACAATTTTGGAACCGTAGGTCTTTCCACTTGTAAGATATGAGAAGAATAATTTTCTTCGATTTTTTCTTGAGTTAAATCGTCACCATAGCAACACGATTCAAATTAGAAAAAAATCCTTCAGGATTTCAAATGACCCATGTCTTTTCATTATTCTGACTGATTTTGAACCAAATCAGGTGAAAGTAAAGGCCAAAATATTACTGATTTCCAAAAGTGACACACTTCCTGCTGCCACTTGGTGGCGCTATGACATAGACTCATGATTGTCATATGATGTGATCAGCTTCCTACTCTTAACATACCTGTAAAGTTTCATGTGCCTAACTTAATGTACACAGACGTTATTAACCACTTCCTGTTTCATTTTATTCGCCATAATTTTAAAGCGTCGCCACGGCCGAACCGTTCGAGGTATCAAAAGGATCTCTGCAATTTTGCATCAGCAACTTGTTTAGATCATATTTAGCTGGTTTGGGGCGAATTGTAAAAATTTCCTAGGAGGAGTTTATCACATTCCATTGGGTGCGTTTTGCAAACAACTCAAAATAACTCACTTCCTGTTGATAATATCTGATGACATGCAGCGCGAAACTTGTTCAGTTTGATGAGATCTAAATGTTCACCGAGTTTTATAAGTATACGTGCAAGTGTGTCTGAGCTATAAGGCAAGACTCTCTAGGGGGCGCTGTGCGGGGCGTGTGCGACGCCCCGGGCCGAGCCCCACTGAGGACCTGTTGGCCGCAGATTCCAATCTGTGTGCAAATTTTGGTGAGTTTTTGAGTATGTTAAGAGGCCCGAAAGTGCCCGGATGATTGAAAGAAAAATAATAAAAATAAAAATAAATATAGTTGCAAGCAACGATGACGGGCCCAAGCAATGGGCGCGGTCCCCACCCCGGGCGCACCGCACAACCTGCGTGTTATTCGAGTGTGTCAAAACCTCAAAAAAGTCATTGGCACCCGGTTGCACCGCAGAACCTGCAGACAGAACGTCACACATCATACTGGGCTAATATCAGTTTGGGCCCTAAATACTTGTGTGTGTGTGTGTGTGTGTGTCTGTGTGTGTGTGACTAGTTAATGTGTCAGTCTGTCTCTGATGAGTAAATGTGTTTTTGCGTGTTTGTGTGTGTGTGGTGTGTGAGTCTGTGTGTTAACATTAGTGATGTGTGTTATAAATAATTTATCGGTGTAAGTTTAAGGATGTTCCTGAATGTGATGTCACATATAATGTGTGTGTGTATGTTGTACGGTGGGCAATTTAAATGTTTGTATTGTTTATTTTTTTATAATTTCTGCATATGTTTAAATAGTAAACATGAAGCCATAGTAAAGGAGAAGGGGAAAGACCTGACTGCAGAATACCTGCCTACTACTGCCATCTACTGGACATATTTTATTACTGCAGGAGTCAGTGGAGACAGTTCAGGCCAAGGCTGATAAATATACTGTAAAAAATTGTTGGGAGCTGTATGAGCATCACAAAAACATGAAAGTGAAGAAATCTACTCAGAACCAGTTGTTCTTTGTACATAAAATGTTTGGGAACATTAGGACTTTCCACTTGGTGGATATAAGTATCTTATATTTGCTCAAAATTATATGTTGCCATAGCAATACTATTCAACGTATCAAAAAGTCCTTTACAGTGTCACATCAGCCGTGTCTTCCAATTATTGTGCCTGATTTTGAAGCCAATTAGCTGAAAATTAGCCACAAAAGAATTTAATTTCTAAAAGTAGACACTTTCTGCTGCCAGTTGGTGGCGCTATGACTGAGACTCACGGGACCCATGTCACTGTGAGCAGGACTCTTCTCTTAACCTACTGCTGAGGTTTGATGAACGTCACACAATTTATACAGAAGTTATTAGCCACTTCCTGTTTCCTGTTATTCGCCGTGGCCCTTAAAGCTACGGGCCGTGTTTCAAATGTGTGTGTGTTTATAACACGAAATAACAACAGCAAAAGATAATAGTGACAGTCACAATAACATATTGATTCTAGGCATACTTACTAAGAATACACACACACACACACACACACATGTAAATATATATATATATATATATATCGCGACCTCACGGGCATAATAACTTGTTACCGGAACAGATAAAATGTCCATTGTTAATATAGTTAAAGACTTCACACTTACTGTTGCATTGATGCACAAAACTTGATCCACGGGGCGATTTGTAAACAATTAAACAGTCCATAAACAACTATTCAGCGGCAGCGTTTGTGTCAGTCCGCTTCACCAAAACTCAAATCTGTGAGGGAGGGGGAGGTCACGTGTGTCTGTGTGCGTCTCCGTGTGTGTGGGATGTGTGGTGTGATACCTCCATCTAGTGGCCATAGTTTAGTACTGCAGGAGTTAGTTTATACAATTTAAAGCAATGAGTTATTAAACAAAATATTGTTGGGAGGCGTATGAGCATAACAAAATCGAGAAACTCAAGAAATTTACTCAGAACCAGTAGTTCCTTCTATGTAAAATGTTTGGAGACATTAGGACTTTCCACTTGTTGGATATGAGTATCATAGTTTTCCTTAATTTTTTACCTTGCCATAGCAACAGTATTCAGCGCAGCAAAAAGTCCTTTACAGTTTAACATCAGCCATGTCTTCCAATTATTGTGCCTGATTTTGAAGGCAACTTATAGGGGAATGGCAAAAGGACAGACGTGACAGTATGGTTCTCATGAAAGAGATTATAAGAATGTCCATTGATGGCAAATGGGACTCAGCATCTAATCTGTAATGTCTATACTGTGCATGTATATGAATATTTATGTGTGTGTGTGTGTGTGTGTGTGTGTGTGTGTGTGTGTGTGTGTGTGTGTGTGTGTGTGAGACATTATTAGCCCCTATTTGGCATGAGACATCTACATGGCAAAACTGTTTGAGATATCAGAAATCCCATTGCAGTATTCCATCCTCAATGGTTTGAGATTACATGGGTTGGTTTGGTGAAGATGATAATGGTGCAGTTTGTGTGTAGCGGATGTGTAATGTGTGTAGAGTGTTTGTGTGTGTGTGTGTGTGTAAATAAACGCCCTTGTCCATCTGACTGAATGTTGCACAGTGGGCAATTTAAATGTTTGTATTGTTTATTTGTATTATTTCTGCATATGTTTAAATTGTAAACATGAAGCCATAGTAAAGGAAACAGGGAAATACCTCCATCTAGTGGACATACTTTAGTACTGCAGGAGTCAGGTCAAAACCATGTGAAATGAGCTCATAAATATAAAATATTGTCAGGAGCCGTATGAGCATCTTAAAATCATGAAACGCAACATATGTTCTCTCAACAAGTTGTTCTTTCTACATAAAAATGTTTGAAACATTAGGACATTCCAGTTGTTCGATATAAGTACCTAATTTCTCCTTAAATTAATACCTTGCCATAGCAATACAATTCAGCGCATAAAAAAAGTCCTTTACTCTTTCATATCAGTTTGGGCCCTAAATATTTGTTTGTGTGTGTGTGTGTGTGTGTGTGTGTGTGTGTGTGTGTGTGTGTGATAAGTGAATGTGTCAGTCTGTGTCTGATGAGTAAATGTGTTTTGTGTGAGTCTGTGTGTTAAAAGTAGTGATGTGTGTGTTACTATCTGTAAGACATGTGACTTGTTAGTCGGTGTGTGTGTGTTTCTGCATGAGGGTGTGTGAGACAGAGATGTGTGTGTGTGAGTGTCATAATTTGTGATGTGTGATATACATAACATTTATAAAGTGTGTGTATGTACGTGTGCATGTGTGTGATGTATGAGTCTATTTGTTTGTGTGTGTGTATGCAGGATAAGCCATAGGTTTTTATAGATAGAGAAAAGAAATAGTAGTTTTCTGTTTTCTGTTACATTTTGTTGAAGCCATGTGACAGCTTTGTGACCTGGCTGTCAGTATGATTTCAATATTCTGCTCTTTTGTCAAACATATTTTTTAGGCTATACTCTAAAAAATTATTCTGTGGCCTAAATTTCATAGTATTAAAAGAGTTATATTACCTTAATAAAATCTCTAAAAATCACATACATGATTGTTTGAGTTAGCCAAATCAAAATAAATGTCTAAAAAACAGCTATTAATTTTGTTTTTTATTAAGTTTATTTCACTAATAGAAATTGGTATTCGATTAACTGAATTATATTTTTTACATACACTTAATATCTTTTATACATTTCAATCAAAATATTTAGCAATGGAGTAATTATACTGATTAGTTTCAAGAAATATAATCATCAATCATTCCAACTCAATATTCTTTATGTTTAACAACAAAAACTTAAATAATTGAGTAAATTGCCCAGTGCAAGTGCTCATGGGAAGTCTGGTGTAACATCAGAGACAAGAAGCGAGGACACACTGCTGTGGGAACGGACAAGAAGCACCTAGAACATTCCTTACAATTCCATATTACTGAAATAATGACTCTGTCTGCGTTCATACACAACTTTATAGTGTGTCAGTTACTGTTCTGAATCCTGTCACAGCTGCGCAGCCTACGACCACTGTGGCGAGGATATAAAACTAGCATGTTCAGATAATTAACGCGTTTGTAACGGTCCACCTCACACACACTGAACCAGAGCGAGTTTAAACAGCAGAGATGAGGTGCAGTGTCCGAGGTCTGGCAGTGTTTTATCCGTTACTCTATGCGACTTTTTATAATGTGTAAACATGATTAAACACTGAGCGCGCTGCTGTAGGAAACTGTAAATGCAGGAAAATGTAAATGCAGGAGCAGTAACAATGCAGAGAGCAGAGCTCTGAGTCCAGTACAGCTCCAGTCACTAGAGGCAGGCAGTTTGATTAGCAGTATAATTCTACATATCTTTGTTTAAACAAATAGAACTTCAAACGTTTTACTCAAGTTAAGGTCATAAGTACATGATGTTCTAAAATGTATTTGAAGTGCAAAAGTACTACAAACCAAACAGTACTTAAACATTATTGAATTTGCCTCTGATGACATAAATGTGCTGCGTACTAGTAACTAAAGCTCTGAAATATAACAATTGAGTAGTACAACATTTCTCTCAGAATTTTAATTGGAAGAAAGTAACATAAAAGTAAAATATTGAAGTGAAGTATGTTGTGATATGTAAGTAAAATAAAGTGAATTTCAATAGTTTTCTTTTGTTTTCTTTTGTGTGAGAAAATATATTTTCAATATCTCTTTCACAGCACAAAGACCACTAAAGAAGAGAAGTTGAATGGAGATGAAACAGGAGGTTTCATTTGAATGTTACAGAAGTATTAACCGTGCAACCATTGAATCAAAGATAGAAGTTAAAATGCTTTAAATATTTCACTTTATCTAGAATATACTGGATTTTCCATTAACTAAAGTAAAAAATGTATATAGTTGATTGTAATGTGTGAAAAAAGTTGGGTATCATTTTTGTACATGGAACAAAGACATGTAGGGATGTTCAAGTCAAAGCAGGATGTTTGATTGTGCAGAATAACAAAACACACTTATCACTGCATGAAAAGAGGTGTATCTGTAGTAGGAAACTCCGGTACAAACCACTGATTTTCGGAAGTATCTAGAAGTACCACTGACCGTATACATCAAATTCCACTAAGCTAGGATACTTCCGGATTGATACCAATTCGGATGTATCTCAGTGAGGAATCCTTCCATGATACAGCCATTTGTTGCCATGGCAAATAATCCACTCAAGGATTTTGTCAGGAGACCTTCACACCTCAAGCCCCATTTGCATTTTACAACTTTGCACAACTCTGCTCTTCCCTATTGGTTTATTTATCTCTACTTTGATTGGTTGTTTAAAAAAAAAAAAAAAAAAGTACTCCCAAAACCCTGACATCTATTGGGACATTACCCAGTCACTCATTTTTATTTAGCCCAACCCAAGCCCTCATAACTTAATGACTTGATTGGTTATTGGGCAGGTATGTAGATAGACCCTATCCAACCCCCACCACCACCACCACTATACATCCCCTACATCATTTAAAAAATGACAATAGAACCAATTTATTAAAATCAAATCAAACACTAATAAATATACAAAGCAAAGAATAAGTGGTAAAAAACTAAATATGGAAATGAGCAAATGTGCATTTTTGAAGTTGCAATTAAATTGAAAGCAATACTAAAACAAACATGCACCAGTGCTTGCTAGATGTACAAAATAAATGTCCTTCTAGCTCAGTCCCATTAGATATTACACGCTGATGGCATGGCACGCATCCTCCTCATCAGACATCAGCTCCAGCATTGCAGTCTGCCACAGTTGTCTCTCTGTATTTGTTTGAACGACCCTACGCCTGGACTCCAGCAAATGCAAAACACACTATACGTTAATCCCTAAAAACACTCAGAAAAGTACCGAACGAAATATATAGATGAATTTGTACACTTACTTATGTTTGTCTGTTTTAGCCCCTGTCTTAATGGAGTCTCTTAGCTGAGACTTTCCTGGCGAAGACAAAGAGTCTTTCCTCTGAAATGTCTCACAGTAAGTCCTGTAACATACTGGATAAAATAAATAAATAAAAAAATCAGATAAGTGACAGAAATAATTCAAATTATTAGAGGGACAAAATTAAAGGGACATGAAAATAAATATAATTACAATTTCTGATTATCATTTATACAGTCACGGTCTGCATCTTCAAAAGTCATCTTTAATTCCTCCAGCAGATACGTCATCACCGCCTGATCATGAAGTAAACTTATTCTGTGTGGAAAGAGAGTCGTGTCATTAATTACATTTAAAATGATTATGTAAAACCCCATACATAGCAGGTAAAGAAACAACATTCTTACCTAGTTTGGGGATCATATTTATGTGGGTTGTTTTCTGAATTACGGAGGCTCCTTACAGCTTCCTGTAATGTTGAATTAAAAAGACTTTAATACATACATTTGTAAACAACATCGTATAATTCTGACGTGACAAACTATTAAATAAACTGGACAACTACAACAATGAAAGTAACAAAAAGTAGATGTGTAGGTAAGTTCCTAGGCTAACTTGGCAAGGTATAATTTAGTACTGTATTGTCAGCTAAGATAAAGCTTAACTTACCGCAATGCCCATGTGATGCGCTCTCTTAGCTCTTTTATTCACATGGCCTGACTCTTCCTGCGGTCTTCATTGATCAAACTTGCACTCAAATGCATCAAGACGCTGGATAGCTTCTTTGAGAAGAGCAGTGTGTGGAGCTTGCTTCTCCTTCAAACTCTCAAGTTGAAGAGACAAAGGCACACCATGGCCAATCCCCCCACCCGGCTATGATAAGAAGGACAGCACCTCTTTCTGCTAGTCATTAACATACAAAAGGCCTTTACACCTCACAGCCGTCACCTCTCACTGCTAGCTGTAAGGACTTCTAGAAAGTTTCACTGATTCCCGTATACATCCACACACATGAGGTATCTGGTCATTTCACAAAATGTCCTTTGCCTTCTACATTTCCAAGCACTCTGCCTCAGACATCTGGCAAACTTAAAGTTTAGCGGAGATTTCCCATACCATATTTGTCTGGATACAGCTCTTTTCATGCAGTGTATAAGAGTAAAAGCTTCCTATATTTCTCTCTACATTCTTTCTCTATATATGAGGTTGTGCATGGTTATGCAAGAGCAAAATGCCTTTGGTGTCCTGCTTTGACTTGAACACCACTCGTACATCAGTGTGATTTATTAGTCCAAAAAGTATGTATTTGAACTGAAGTACTATTTTACCAGTCTACTAGGCTTTACAGTAACAGTCACACTTGTACTTACTTGTACACTATTGTTTTTTTTTTTTTTTTTTTAGGTGCCAGCTTATAGAATGGCAGTGTGAGCTCTGCACATTTGTCGCATCATCAAAAGGAACTTCCATCATTATGGAGTGAAGCATGTTACCACTGGTCATGGATATTTACAGTAGTGTCCTGTCTTCATTTAGACTGTCATTGCTTCTTTAAGACCTGAGAAGGTCTGCACACACATATTTGTATGGATCCCACAGTTTGCAGGAAACTGAAGTGTGAAGGTGTTCAGTGTTTCAGATTTAAAATGTGACTCTTTAGATTCTAATACAAAAGTCCTCTTTCCACCTATTAACAGTATAATACTTGTGGCAGAAGTATTGTTTGTGAGACTGTTTTCTAATAAGATCAATTCAGCTCATTGTTTATGATCTTGTTACCTGTCATTTGCAAAGTAAACCAAGTTTTAGTGGCATGAGTTTAGTCTTCATGTCTTGTCAAATTTGTCAAATAAATATTTAATTAAAACGGTAATGTGTGTATCGATTATTTTTTTTTTATAATATGGTGTCACTGGATACATTGACCTGAATTAAAAGACTCCTTGTGTAAAGGGTAAATATAGTTATAAAATTGAGTAAGTTAATTAATTCTGTGATGGAGCAGTTTGAATTAAGTTTAGTTAAAATATTTATTAAATGTAGCACATTTGTTCGTTAAATAATAGTCTAATTTTCAATTCCTTCTACCTTGCATTTCAATTATATCAATTATTTTATGCATTTTCACTTAGGGTAATCATTACATTAACTTCTGTTTTTGATTACATTTACTCAATTTTGTTCATAATTGTACTAAATATAGTTATTCAGGTCTACTCAATTTTTTACTGACTCCTACTCATGAAGTATATTTTACATGATTTTGCAATTTTTTATAGTTACTCAATATTTTTAAGTGTAAAAATGTTTCACCAAACAGATTGAGTACAGCACAGTTTTATTTTTTAGAGTGTATATAAAAGTATATCTAAAGGTGTATTTCATTCTGATACCATATATCTATCTATAGACCCACACAGGCATGATGAATATAAAAAAGAACCATTCATTAACATGTCAATCATAGAGAGACCCGGAGACAGACAGGAGAGAGAAAATATATTTGCATTCTCCTGATTAAACAAAAGGGTTCTAGCAGTCATTTGGATACAGGATGTAGAAGGTGTTACCACAGAAGGTGTAAAGCAGCACAGTGAGGGGTCTGTTCTCAGGGCACAGGACCCCCTTATTAGATTACAATGTCTTACAATATTTTAAAAGCTTGCACCATATGTGATCTAACAGTCATGAAATATACACTTTGTCAGTATTTGGTTATAAATGAGTCCTATTGTTGAAAGATTTTTGGCTATTTTCCTATTTAGTATGAAATGCATTTCATTGTTTTGCTATCTACCAGTTTCTTAAGACTAGTCTAGTTAAGATATATTTAATTGGCTAGTTCTTAAAAATATCACATTATATGTGACAAACCCACTACCAGGTACTGTAATGTAATGCTCATGTAATGTAATGTAGTATGTAATTATTTTAGTGTCTTTTATTAATTGATTAATAAATGTCATGCATTAAGTGGAATGAATTCAAGACTTGCATGTTTTAAGATTAAGAGAAATGTTGCCTCAATATGCCACAAATGCCTTCAAATTATGGGAAGAGTTTGGTATGTGTCTATGTGTGTACGTGTTTACGATTGCCTTTGACTTGCAAGTTTTGTCATGTCTGTAGTTTATAGTCAGAAGCGTAGTCCTATGAATTAATTAGTTTTCTTTCTGCTAAGTAGTGTCTCTTTATTCTGTATTGCAGCCTCAGAACAAGAAAAAAACACATGAATATATATAATAGCCAAAATCTCTATTTTCTTCCACACAAAGTATGCTAGGATTTCTCTATCGCTGTTGGTTTGGACCATCAAGATAACAAAGAAAATAATTGAAATAGGTTCAATAGTAAAATAAAAAAATAGATGTAACAGTGTATGATAACAAATGAAAGATTGCATTACACATTTTCCAAAAGTCAAGTCAAGTCAATTTTATTTATATAGCGCTTTTTACAATTGACATTGTCGCAAAGCAGCTTTACACAATAAAAAGAAGTAAGTTTGTAGTGAAAATGTGGTGAAGCCCTTGCCACGTCTTTTGTACTTTGTGTGGAGAGTTTCCCTGTACCCAATTCAGTTATTCAAAGATTGTACTTCAAAGATAATGGATACTGGAGACAATGTTACAACAATGGATGGGGCTTCACTAAATGCAAAGCCATTTATCAGCTCCTGGCATTTCACGTCTGCGGTCACAATTCCACTGATAGGGCAATTGTCTTTGATCACTGAGAAGAATCACTTAGCTTACACTGGTGAAACATTGTAGATATACAGATTTTTTAAACAGTGGTGTAGGGTTTTAACTCTGATTTAGAGGTGATTCGAATCTTTATCGATTCAAGGTAAGTTGTTGAAAGTCATATACAAAATTTTAGTACATACAGAATTTATTGAACTAATCTAGGTTACATGAAAATTATATTTAATCACTTAATCACATACACGCAGACACACACACACATACACATGAACAGTTTATCGGGTGAAAGTTAATGGAGTTCTGTTTAGGATTACTAGAACATGAGAAAGTCAATTGTTCAACAAAGTATGATGATAAAGACATCATACATTCCATACACACATACATATATGATTTAAATTAGCCTTAAGGTGAAGCACGAAGTGCACTCAGGGCACCGTTTTATTGAGGGCTGACAGAATGACGGCTCCCTTTGAGGTCGCTCGTGTAGGATTACAAATTTATAAAATGTTAAATCTAGGTTCCAACAAAATAGTACATAAACTGAAAAGTTATGTACATTGCCTTTTACATTTTGAGGTAAAGATTAGGGCATTCTAAGGACATCAAGTCTGGTAACCCAGGTGTCTCAGACATTAACCTTTTGTCTCAGGTGACATTAACCTATTGTCTTTATGCACTTCCTGGCCACTGGGTCGCTCCCAAGGTAAATTTGAATGCTAATGTCTGCAGTGGTTTGATAATATTTACAAAAAAATAAGTCTTATCAATAGAAAATTAAAAAATTATAACAAAGATTTGGTTAAGATAAAAATATTTTAGGAAATCTCATTTCTTTTGCATAGACACATGTTGAAGCAGGTTGCAAACATCTGTAAACCATACTTTATTATTATCAGACAGGTGGCTACAGCCTGAATTAAACCTCAAACAATGTATTTGAAAGAGAATTTTACATGTTTTGTGCACTGTATTGTGTGAATCTGATCATTTTGATTTATACAGATTGCATACAAACTTACTTCTTTTTATTGTGTAAAGCTGCTTTGCGACAATGTCAATTGTTAAAAGTGCTATATAAATAAAATTGATTTGACTTGACTTGACTTGAATATCTGAGTGATTCATAATTTTCAAGGTGTTAATGTGATTTGATGTTATTTTTTAGGGAAAATTTTGTGTTTGGTATATGAGTTTTTAATATATACTTTTTAGTCAACTTCTGTTTTATATAAAGACATTTGTCATTAGTAAGGATTGTGCTGTGGGATGTTCCTGAATGGAATGATAAGATGAAAAAGGGGAGGGGTTATTAAGATCATTTTCTATTGGCTGGAAGGTTTGATAAAAGCATTCCTTGTAGACACATCTCACATTTTCAGTGAACGCAGAGGTAAGTACCAATGTCTCGTGTCTTTTGATGTTAGGAAACAGCAATTGTTTGATGCGCACAATTAGTGAAATTCAGATGGACAGAGTGTGGCAGCACTGTAGTTAAAGTAAACTTTGCGTTTGTTATTCAGACATTATAATGTGAATGATGTAATTGAAACTGTGTTTGTAAAACTTGAAAAAACTAATAATTATACATATTATATATATTTATAATTTTTTTTGATGGAAGTTCGATTAGCATAGGCCTTAATTATCTATTCTTTACCATGAAAGACAAAGTATTATATTTTTAAGCTGTAATGCAACAGAACTGATTGTGCTAGTATAAATCTGTGAGGATAAAATGGCAACACCTCGAAAAAGTCATCGGCATCCGGTTGCACCACACAACTTGCACACGTCACACACTATACAGGGCTAATGTCAGTTTGGGCCCTAAATTTGTGTTTGTGTGTGTGTGTGTGTGGGTGGGTGTGTGGGTTAGTGTGTGAATTTTAGTGTGTGTGAGAGTGAGAGAGAGAGAGGTGTGTGTGTGTGTGTGTGTGTGTGTGTGTGTGTGTGTGTGTGTGTGTGTGTGTGTGTGTGACAAGTGAGTGTGTCAGTCTGTTTGTGATGAGTAAATGTGTGAGTAAACGCTTTTGTCAAAAACAGAAGCGTAGTCCTATGAATTAATTAGTTTTGTTTCTACTAAGTAGTGATTGTTTATTCTGTATTGCAGCCTCAGAACAAGAAAAAAACACATGAATATATATAATAGCCAAAATCTCTATTTTCTTCCACACAAAGTATGCTAGGATTTCTCTATCGCTGTTGGTTTGGACCATCAAGATAACAAAGAAAATAATTGAAATAGGTTCAATAGTAAAATAAAAAAATAGATGTAACAGTGTATGATAACAAATGAAAGATTGCATTACACATTTTCCTAAATGTAGTGAAGCCCTTGCCACGCCTAGTGTAGTTTGTGTAGAGACTTTTCCCTGTACCTAATTTTAAAATTAAATGCCCTTTGATGGTTTGGAGTATAGAACAGGTAATGTTCAGACAGTTCTGGTGTGTTCAAATGTTTTAGTAGTAGTGGTGTAAACCATTTTGATTAGTTCTGAGAGTCTTCATGAAAAAAAAAAAACCATTCTTCGTTTGTCAATATTTATTAGTGCAACTACTATATATCTTTGGTGAAAGAGGTTTTTATTTCAGCATTCTATAGTTTGAGGAATTTAAGGCGATTGACTGTTATTAACACAAAGTCTGAATTTATTTAACCAGTATCATATGGTGTTAATTACTAAATATGGTTCCATACTTTTTATGTACTTGATATATAATTGAGAATATATAAAGTCTTAAGGTTTGCTAAGGTTTTTTGTTTTTTGTATTTAGATGCCTAAGCTGAAGTGTTTCCGAATGCGGCGTAAGCCAAAGAACTCCAAAGGTAAGGAAGTTACACATTCTGATATCGCTTGTGTTTGTCCAGATGTCTCAGGCATACTAGCGGGCAATTATGTTAGACTGAAGTCTGAAGAAGTGAATGCAGAGTTGATGGGAATAACTTGCAGTGTGGTTTCAGTTCTTAAGCACAAGATATATAATGTGTGTACTTGGAAGAAATCTGACCTTGACAACATTTGTACTCAAGGAAGTCAACTGTTTGAAAAAATGCATGCACAACTGACTGGCAATGTTGAAGACGGGTGCTTTGCTAATTGTTTTGGTGGTCCATATACTGTTGTGACTAACACCTGCAAAGTAACAGTAGATATTGTACCAAAACAATATCTGACTGGAGGTAAAAGTGATCTTTATGAGAGGTTACAGGAGGTTTTTTGTAGTCATGAATCTTGTCTGGTCAAGATGAAAGGAGAGACCTGTGCGATTGTGAAACATAATGAGTTTTATGTTGTTGTTGACAGTAATGTTCGTAGTGCATGTGGTTTGGAATCAGACATTGGAACATCAGTTGTTGTTTTTAACACAAATTGGCAGGATCTGTATTTCCATATTGATAATTTAATGACAAGTCTACGTGCAGAAACATTTTGTATCTGTGGCATTAATGCAGATATGACCACAATCGATATGCCACACTGTGTGAATGCTGTTGCAGAACTTAGCCCATGTTCACCAATTGATAATGAAGAAAAGACAGTGTCTAAGGTAAATGAAGGGGAACGGATTCATAGTGTTCATGGATCGTTTCATCAGGGTGATCGCAGGTTTAAGTGGCCAGGGAAACAGTGTGTTGCAGTTAGTTTAGCTGCTATTGCAATGCATAGTGTACATAGCGTCTTCACATGGACAAGTAAAGAGCTGGATAATGTTGTAACTATGGGTGATGGCTTGTATACCAGTTTGCGTAAAAGTGGTGCAATCACTGATCCAACAGGGGAAAACTTGCTTTGTATTCCAGATCTTCCCCAAGAATACATGTTCGGAACAAACATGTTCCAGTTTAATTATGGAGACTTTGTTTCTGGAAATGTGGACGTGGTTGATGGAGAATTTATTAGATCTGGTGCATGTGTGTCATTAGTCAATGGTTTGGAAACTATGTTTGTGAAATATGACACATGCTTTTTCACTTTGAATGGTAGCACCCGTGCCATTTTTAAGCACATTGATCAGTTTGCTGTGTTTGATTCTCATGCATGTAACAGTGCTGGGATGAGTGATGGTGATGGCTTCAGTGTGGTTGTGTATCATCGAACACTGGATTGTGTAATAAAGCACATTACAAATTTAGCTGCTGGTGTTGAGAGAAGCTTGAAGATTTTTGAAATAAGTGGTGTTTGTGCTGTGGCTAAAAACGGCAAACCGTCTGGCAGTGTGTCAGAAATTATGTGTGATGACACAATAAAGAATAGCAGTATGGGTAAGAACATGAACTATCAGTGTAAAGATGTGACTGTGGAAGAAGAGAAAGAGCGTGTATTCATTAAGGAAGGGAAACAATCTGTAGAGGAGAGCACAGAAATACTTGGATCAAATGCCAAAGTTGATGCTGATTGTGATGTACTTTGTTTGGGTGATGAGAGTAACGTAATGTTTAATTTCACGCCAGTGTGTAATGAAACAAAACTAAAATTATGTAGCAAACTTTGTATAGAGTTTTATGGTGAAAACATGTGCTTGTCGTCAATTAGCAGGACAATGGGTCACCCTTGTGAAACAGTTAGTATTGTAGGTGATGGAAACTGTTTCTTTAGAGCAGTAGCGCAAGTAATATGTGGTACACAGAAACCTCATCGTGCGTTTAGACTTTCGATTGTAAAACACATGCAGTTGCATAGTGAGGAGTACAAAAATCTCTTAAGACGTCAGTATTCATGTATGGAAGATTATTTATCGACATCCAGAATGAGGTTTGTGGGGTCATGGGCCACAGAGCTGGAGATTCAAGCGATGGCTAATTTTTTAGGGGTGGATATTTATACTTATCATAATAAGAAATGGTTGAAGTACAGCTGTATGCATGAAAGGACATGCAATGAGGGTATATATCTACAGAACTCTAATGAGAATCATTATGAAGTTGTGGTTTGTGTGAAACAACCGAATAGTGAGTTGTGTTATAAGCTGTGTCAGAAAGAGCAGTGTAATGAGGTTAAACGTATGTGTACAAGACAGCAGGTCAAGGTACAAAGTAAAATGGATGTGAATAGTGAAATAGAAGCTTCTGTTGTTGGTGATGTCAAAAAGAGTGTATCTAGTGAAAGAGAAAAATATTGGAAAAGGTACTATTCATTGAAGAGAGTCAAAGCCAAAGTTGGTGTGCGTACAAGGCAAGATGTTTTTGAAAAATATTATTCCAATGCAGAGTTTCAAAAACTTAGGAAAAATGCGAATAGGATAAGGTATCACAGAGATATTGCATATAAAGAATCACTAAAAACAGCCAGTCAATTGAAATATAAAAAAGACCAGCAGCATCAGTGTAAAGTTAAAAAATACAGTCAGATAAAATATCAAAAGAATGAGCAACACAGGAGTAAAGTAAATGAGTATAATAGAAACAAGTACCGTGATAACAAGCAATATAATCGCAGATTAAATGAATATAACAGAAAGAAGTACCGTGCAAATGAGCAATATAATCGCACAATGAAGGAGTATAGCAGAAAGAAATACAGTGAAAATGAACAACATCATCTCAGAGTAAATGAGTACAACAGAAAGAAGTACCGTGATAACGAGCAATATAATCGCAGATTAAATGAATATAACAGAAAGAAGTACCGTGATAACAAGCAATATAGGAATAGAGTGCAAAAATACAATAAGCTGAAATACTACAACAATGAAAAGCATAGAAATGCTATAAAACAAAGGACAAGAGTAAAATATCAGACTAGTTTGTCATTTAGACAAAATATTAAAAGACTGACCACAAAGAGAAGGCAACAGCTAAAACAAAATCGACAGGTTTGTGCTTTTGTCAAAAGGCAGTTTTTAGACAATGTTAGTTCTGGTCCAGAGTTTGTGTGTTGTGTTTGCCACAGACTTTTCTTTAAAAAGCAAGTATTAGCCTGTAAAGTTCAAAATTATAACAAAGATTCAGCAATGTCATTGGTAGCTAGTAGATGTATTACAGATCGCTTTTTGCACAAGTGCAGTGATAAGTGTCTTATTCCCTGTAAACAGGTGAATTCATGCAAAGGCCAGCTTTGGATTTGCTTCACTTGTCATTCTAAATTAAGAAAAGTTGAAATGCCAGCTGAAAGTGCAGCTAATAACCTGGAGTTGCATCCTATACCTAAAGAGCTGTGTTGTCTCAATAGTTTAGAGCAACATTTAATATCGCTGCACATTCCATTTATGAAAATGCTAGCTTTACCAAAAGGTGGGCAGAATGGAGTGCATGGTCCTGTGACGTGTGTGCCCGCTAATGTTAATGTTACAACAAACGTCTTGCCTAGAACAGAGACTGAGGGCTCTTTAATATGTGTAAAGCTAAAGAGGAAATTAACATATAAAGGACATTATAAGTACCAGTTTGTGGACACAACAAATATTAAACAGGCCCTTTGTTACTTAAAGATGTTTAACAAATACTATACTGATGTAATGTTTAATGATGATTGGTTGAATACGTTTATGAGAGAAGATGGTGAAGAGGATGTGAGTGACATTTTGGAGAGTGATGTGGAAAATGTGGATGAGGAGCTACATGATAGGCAGCAGCACTGTGTGTTTATGGACACGTGTCTGCAACCAGTTGACATCGGGCAAGAAGTACTTGATCAGTATTTTGATGGCATTTTGAATCTCGCACCTGCAGAGGGAAATAATCCAGTGAAAATGCTTGCTGATGAGACTAATGAAGCTAAATGTTTTCCTGTTTTGTTTCCTGATGGTTCTGCAACTTATCATGACAAAAGGGCACAGAGATTAACACTGTCGCGATATTTTAATAATCGGATTTTGCATGCAGATGGTCGGTTTGCACAAAATGTTGAGTACATTTTTTATGCCCAGTACCTGTCAGAAATTGAACAGGTTTTGTCTAATGTGTCCATTGCATTAAGAAAAGGCCGTGGATGTAGTAAATCTGTACCAAGTGAAGTATTTAAAGACACAGAGTCCTTGAGACAAGTACTTAATTTTGATGAAGGCTATAGATTTTTGAAGCCGATCCGTGGAACTCCTGCATTTTGGCAAGGTGTGCAAAAGGATTTGTTTGCGATGGTTAGACAGCTGGGCATTCCCACTTGGTTTTGCTCATTCTCATCTGCTGATATGAGATGGACAAATTTAATGACAAGTATTTTAAAACATCAAGGTAGAGATGAAACTTTAGAGCAGTTAGAATGGGCTGAAAAATGTGAGCTTTTACGGCGTAATCCTGTGACTGCAGCTCGAATGTTTGATTTTAGGTGGCATTGTTTTCTGAAAGAGGTGCTGATGTCTCCTGTTCAGCCCATCGGTGAAATTGTGGACTATTTTTATAGAGTGGAGTTCCAACAGCGTGGGTCTCCCCATGTCCATTGTCTGTTCTGGATTAAAAATGCTCCACAAATAGATAGAGATTCTGATGAGGAAGTTGTGCAGTTTGTAGATAAATATGTGACGTGTGCGATGCCCAGGGAAGATGCAGAACTGCACAGTATTGTTTCATCTGTGCAGTGTCACAGCAAGCATCATTCGAAAACATGTAAAAAGAAAAACACTGTTTGTCGTTTTAATTTCCCCAGACCTCCTTCAATGCGAACATTCATATGTCGCAGAAGGGTAGAAGATGATGAAAACTTAACAAATAAAGAAGATTCCCAAACAGAAAGAGGGAATATGAATATTAACATGGATGTTGAATATGCGCGTAGCATAATGTCTGCATTTAAGAAAGCTGTTACAGAAGATAATGTAAGCTGTCTAGAAGAGCTGTTTAATCGACTTGGGATGAATCAGGACGTGTTTGAAATGGCTTATCGATGTATAAATAATACCACACACATAGTTATGAGACGACAGTTGGACGAAGTCTGGGTTAATCAGTATAACAGGTTTAGTCTTGAGTGCTGGAATGCTAACATGGACATTCAGTACGTCACTGATGCGTATGCCTGCATTGTGTACATAATTTCATACATCTCCAAGTCAGAAAGGGAAATGGGTTTGTTGTTAGCTAATGCACAGCGTGAGTCAGCAACACAGGGTAATGTAGATGCAAGACAGGCTTTAAGAAAATTAGGCAGTGTTTATTTACATAACCGTGAGGTCAGTGCACAAGAGGCGGTTTATAGATTAACGAACATGCATTTAAAAGAGTGTTCAAGACACGTACAGTTTATCCCCACTGGTGAAGATGTTGTACGCATGAGTCTGCCTCTGAACGTTATTCAAAGCAAATTACAGTCCGAAAATATAAATAGTGATGAGATGTGGATGACAAGTTTTGTTGATAGGTATAAAAACAGGCCACATCAGAGCGTTTTTGATGATATGTGTTTGGCGACATTTGCCTCTGAGTATCGTGTGGTGTATAAAGGTGAGTCTAGCAGAAATAAAATTAGATTAGAAAACAATTTCGGCTTTATTGTGAAAAGGACTCGTACACAGCCAGCTGTTGTTCGTTTTGCTAGATTTTCACTTACAAAGAATCCGGAAAAGTTTTTTCTTACTTTATTACAATTGTTTTGTCCTCATCGTTTAGACAGTCAGCTGAAACCAGAGGGGTTTAACCATTTCGAGCAATTTTATAGTGAAGGCAATGTTTGTTTTAGTGATGGCTCTGTTGACCTGGTAAAAAATATTGTAGATAGAAATAGAGCGCTTTTTGAAAAGGATGCTGATGTCTTGGACACAGCACAAAGTTTTGTTGATAATGAGGGCATATTAGAAGATGCATGGTGTGCACTTTGCCCTGAACAACAGTTAGAGCACATGGAGTGTCGACAGCTTAGACGTGAAACTGGTCAGGAAAGTGAGGAAAATGAGAGTTGTATACCGGATTTAGCAAGTGTTAATGCGCCGGTGGCTTGTGTTGAGAAAAGTGATAATAGTTTGAGTCGCGTTGAGGGGTTGACCCTAATACGGTCTTTAAACAAAACCCAGATGTGTGTTTTCTATAAAATCAGACAATGGTGTTTAAGTAAAGTTAGAGGTGAAAATCCTAAGGCTTTCCATGTTTTTATTACTGGAGGAGCAGGAACTGGCAAAAGTCATTTGATTAAGGCGATAAAATATGAAGCGACAAGATTATTGTCACAAATTGCGTTAAATCCAGATGACATTTGTGTTCTTTTAACTGCTCCAACAGGGATTGCAGCATACAACTTACAGGCTGCAACAATTCATAATACATTTTGTATTGGGACAGATGTTAAGTTGCCATACACTCCTTTGGGCGAAGAGAAATTAAACTCTTTGCGGGCGAAATTCCATGGCCTTCAGATTTTAATTATTGATGAGATCTCAATGGTGGATCATAAACTGTTGGCATACATTCATGGAAGGTTACGCCAAATCAAACAAACTGGAGACTTTTCTCCTTTTGGGAATGTTTGTGTTATAGCGGTTGGAGATTTTTTCCAGTTGCCTCCGGTGAAGGGGAAACCATTATATATGGAAGTACCAGGTCTTGGACTATGGACCAGTTGTTTTAGTGTCGTTGAGTTAACACAAGTAGTGAGGCAAAGTGAAAGCACTTTTGCTGAATTACTAAATCGTTTAAGGAAACGAACTAAAACATCTCCGTTGAGGAAAGAAGATTTGGAGACTTTAGCAAAATGTGACACAGGTGAAGAAAATAATATTTCTTTACACATTTTTGCTACTAATGAGGAGGTCCATGAGCACAACCTGAAGCAGTTATTTAATATCTGCCCAGAGGTTGAGACTATTGAGGCAGAAGATTTTGCCCGTAGTAAAAGAACGGGAAAAATAGAATTAATTACTGGTCATCACGTAAAAGTTTACAACACATGCTTACCTGCAAAGTTGCTTTTGGGCATAAATGCACGTGTGATGTTGGTTAAAAACATTGATGTAAACGATGGGCTAGTTAATGGTGTTTGTGGAACAGTGATGCATGTTGTGCGAGCCAGTAAAGAGAAGTTGCCTAAAACTGTGTACGTCCTTTTTGATGATAGTCATGTGGGGGTTAGGAGGCGTAAACAATGTTTGGCTGAGTCAGCACAATTGTTGAACGCAACTCCTATTTATGTAGAAGAGGATAAGGTGTGCAGGAACGGAGGTCTCCGGCGACAGTTTCCTCTGAAGTTGGCTTGGGCGTGCACAGTCCATAAAGTACAGGGTTTAACTGTTGATTCAGCTGTCATTAGTCTAAAGAAAGTCTTTGCTGCTGGCCAAGCTTATGTTGCTTTGAGTCGAGTGAGAAATTTGTCTGGCTTGACCATTAATGATTTAAATGAAAAAAGGATTTATTGCAACGAGAAAGTGTTTGAGGCTGTAGAAGAAATGCCATGTTTCATGTCACATGATGAATTATGTTTGACAGTACAAAAGAATTCTTTTTCACTGTTACTGTTTAATGTACAGGGTTTGTCTTGTCATAAACAAGACCTGGATGTCTGTGTGCAACAGTTCAAACCTACATGTATAGCTTTGACTGAAACATGGCTGCCTGAATTATATTCAGGTGAAAATGTGTATTTGGAAAACTACACATTTGTGGGTCTTTCTCGGTGTGCAGCGTACACAAGCGATTGTCCCCTTTTTCAAGAGTTGAAGGCCCAACAACATGGTGGCGTTGGGTTATATACAGCATGTGGTATAGTAAATACTCCAGTAACATTCCCAGATCTTAATTTGGAATGCGTGTTGAGACACTTCACTGAGAAGGACATATTGCTTGGTGTCATTTACAGGCCTCCATCATATGTGATGGGTGTTTTTAAGCAAAGCTTAGACCACTTAATTCATTTGGTTGGGACAATTTGCAACAACATTGTACTTGTAGGGGACTTTAATCATGACATATTGAAGTCACAATCTCTCTGCTCTTTCATGGCAGAAAGGGGATTTATTCAACATGTTAGGGAGGCAACAACAGAAAAAGGAACATTAATAGACCATGTGTATACAAAAAATTTAGGGAAATTTTCTATACACATAAATGTTGTGCCAATGTACTTTAGCACACATGAAGGAATTATTTGTTCCTTTGAAAATCTTCATAATTAACTTTGTTGGGAAAGTTGTTGAATAGTGATGACTAATGTGTTAAATGACCTGTACTTTTAGGCTGATTACTTGATTCATCAGTAATTACTAGTAATACACTGATCACAAGATCTGTATTACTTAATAACAATGATAAAACAGTGGCATTTAATTTTGATGTGCTCCTCTTTGTTTAGTGAAATACAGTTGTGGTTGCTTGGTGATGGAGACGAGGACCATGAGTAAAGAGCTTACCTCTAATATTCTGGATCCTTCTTAAGCCATTACAATAACTAATTTGTCCAGTCTACCTTGTTAATTATGGTAAATGGTAATGTAAAAATCATGAAAAGATAAATGGCCAGTAGTTCATTATTATCTATTAGTTATGACTTTTATTAACCACTATGATGAATGTCCCACACCCATCCGTCCAAAAAAAAAAAAAAAAAAAAACCTGTGTTTTGTCCTTTCGTCTTTTATCTTTTGTTTCCCCATTGTGTCCTATGTGTCCATTGTAAGGCATTAAAAGATTACCAGTTAGTATGTAATTTTTCTGTACTCCTCATCATTTTATTAAATACACTTCTGGTTACTTGGTGATGGAGACGAGGACCACAAGTCAAGAGCTTAACTCTAATATTCTGGATCCTTCTTAAGCCAACACAAGAACTAATTTGTCCATTCTATTTGTCCAACCCCCGCCCCCCCCAACTAAACCTTTTTGTTCTGTCTTGTTTTATGTATTTCTGTTTTGACTATTTTTTTTCTACCATTTTTCATACATGTTTTAATTTAAATAATTAAAATATTACCAAACAGTATTTCATTATTATGTATTTGTCATGGATTTAAGAAATACAGTTCTGGTTAGTTGGTGAATGACATGAGGACCATGATTAAAGAGCTTAACTCTAATATTCTGGATCCTTGTTAAGCCAGTACAATAATAGATTTTTCTTTGGACGTTCATGAAAATATAAGTGGAGAAATATTCCATTTTTATGCATTGAACATGAACTTATGTTTTTATTATATCAATTTCTGTTTACTTCATAATAGAGATAAGGCCTATGATGAAAGAGCTCATGTTAATATTCTGGATCCTTATTAAGCCAATACAAGAATTGTTCTACCCCTCCTATTATAATAAATGGGTTTGTTTTTTTTGCATTGCAACAGCATGTTTCAAGACTACAATGTTTAATAGTGTTATGAGGAACGTGCTTAACAGGAGCACTGTGAGATGTAATGTCTTACATAAGAGCTTCTGTGCACGAAAAAGTATCACTTATAAAACAATCAAAATTTGGTGACATATCTATGTAAAATTCACCTTCACATGGTGTTGCTAATGCAAGTTTTTGCTTTCCCTGTAGTCTAAACAATAACAAAAGCAAAAATACACTGGTAATGGTACTCCAGGTTATCCACCTGGATGGGGTTCAAGTCCCTGCAGTGTATTTGCTTGTTATTTTTAGCTGTAATACTGTATTCCATCCTTAATGGTTTGAGATTTTATGAGCCAGTTTGTTGAAGCGCACATGCACTTCAAGGGGAATGTCTAAAGGACAGACGTGACAGTTTGGGTCTAATGAAAGAGATTATAAGAATGCCTTAAATTGTAAACATCAAGCCATAGTGAAGGAAAGAAGAAAATACCTCCATCTAGTGGACATAGCTTAGTACTGCAGGAATACTTTAGGCAGCAACTGCATGAATGTAAAATATTGCTGAGAGTGGTATGAGCATCACAAAAGCATGAAAATGAAGAAATTTACTCAAAACCAGTAGTTCCTTCTATGTAAAATGTTTGGAGACATTAGGACTTTCCACTTGTTGGATATGAGTATCATAGTTTTCCTTAATTTTTTACCTTGCCATAGCAACACTATTCAGCGCAGCAAAAAGTCCTTTACAGTTTAACATCAGCCATGTCTTCCAATTATTGTGCCTGATTTTGAAGGCAACTTATAGGGGAATGGCAAAAGGACAGACGTGACAGCATGGTTCTCATGAAAGAGATTATAAGAATGTCCACTGATGGCAAATGGGACTCAGCATCTAATCTCTAATGTCTCTACTGTGCATGTATATGAATATTTATGTGTGTGTGTGTGTGTGTGTGTGTGTGTGTGTGTGTGTGTGTGTGTGTGTGTGTGTGTGTGTGACATTATTAGCCACTATTTGGCATGAGACATCTCCATGGCAAAACTGTCTGAGATATCAGAAATCCCATTGCAGTATTCCATCCTCAATTAGATTACATGGGCCGGTTTTGTGAAGATGATAGTGATGCAGTTTGTGTGTAGCGGATGTGTAATGTGTGTAGAGAGTCTTTGTGTGTGTGTGTGTGTGTGTGTTTAATATGGTAAGTGTGTGTATATGGTGTGTGTGTGTGTGTGTGTGTGTGTGTGTGTGTGTGTGTATGGTGTGTGAGTCTGTGTTAATATTGGTGATGTGAGTTATAAATAATTTATCAGTGTAAGTTTAAGGATGTTCATGAATGTGATGTCACTGTCTGTGTCACTGAATATAATGAGTGTGTGTGTGTGTGTGGTGTAAGTCTGTGTTAACAGTAGTGTGTGTTAGTATGTGAGGGTGTGTGAGACAGAGATGTGAGTATGTGAGTGTTATAATTTGTGATGTTATAATGTGTGTGTATGTAGGTGTGCATGTGTGTGATGTATGAGTGTACTTGTTTGTGTGTGTGCATGCATGTGTGTGAGATATCTTTGTGTTTGTGTGTGTCTTTATTTAGTGTGTTAACATTAGTGATGTGTGCTTGTGTTTGTGCATGTTTGTGTGTATGGTGTCTGCATCTGTGTGTTAATATTAGTGATGTGTGTGTTATTAATAATTGTTCGGTGTAAGTTTAAGACATTATCACGGCTGACCCGTTTGAGATATCGAAATGTGTGATGTGTGTGTGAGAGTGAGGGAGAGAGGTGTGTGACAGTGATGTGATGTGGTGTGTGTGTGTGTGTGTGTGTGTGTGTGTGTGTGTGAGGGAGAGAGGTGTGTGACATGTAGATGTGTCAGTCTGTGTGTGACGAGTAAATGTGCTTGTGTTTGTGCAAGTTTGTGTATATGGTGTGTGTGTGTGTGTGTGTGTGTGTGTGTGTGTGTGTGTGTGTGTGTGTGTGTGTGTTTGTGGATCTTTGTGTGTATGGTGTGTGAGTCTGTGTGTTAACATTAGTGATGTGTGTTATAAATAATTTATCGGTGTAAGTTTAAGGATGTTCCTGAATGTGATGTCACATATAATGTGTGTGTGTGTGTGTGTGTGTGTGTGTGTGTGTATGTTGTACAGTGGGCAATTTAAATGTTTGTATTGTTTATTTTTTATAATTTCTGCATATGTTTAAATTGTAAACATGAAGCCATAGTAAAGGAGAAGAGGAAAGACCTGATTGCAGAATATCTGCCTACTACTGCCATCTACTGGACTTATTTTATTACTACAGGAGTCAGTGGAGACAGATCAGGCCAAGGCTGATAAATATACTGTAAAAAAATGTTGGGAGCTGTATGAGCATCACAAAAACAGGAAACTCAAGAAATCTACTCAGAACCAGTCGTTCTTTCTACCTAAAATGTTTGGGCACATTAGGATTTTGCACTTGGTGGATATAAGTATCTTATATTTGATTAAAAATATATGTTGCCATAGCAACACTATTCAACGTATCAAAAAGTCCTTTACAGTGTGACATCAGCCGTGTCTTCCAATTATTGTGGCTGATTTTGAAGCCAATTTGCTGAAAATTAGCCACAAAAGAATTTAATTTCTGAAAGTAGACACTTTCTGCTGCCAGTTGGTGGCGCTATGACTGAGACTCACGGGACCCATGTCACTGTGAGCAGGACTCTTCTCTTAACCTACTGCTGAGGTTTGATGAATGTCACTCAATTTATACAGAAGTTATTAGCCACTTCCTGTTTCCTGTTATTCGCCATAGGTTTAAGGGCTCGCCACGGCCGACCCGTTTAAGATATCAACCAGCCCTTCACAATATTAGATCCTCAATGTCTTGAGATTATATTATACCCTGTTTGGTCAAAAACCTATGAATCCTGTAAGAGTAGTATGTCACATTCCAATGGGTGCGTTTTTCAAACAACGCAAAATAACGACTTCCTGTTCAGCGGATTCCATGACATGGGGTATGCAAGTTGTTCACCTCAATGAGATCTAAATTTATACTGGGTCTCATTCATATATGTGAAAGTGGATATGAGTTATGCAGCTTAAACTTTACAAAGTTCCAGGGGGCGCTGTACAGGCCCTGTGGCACGCCCGGGCTCCAGGCTCTCAGGGCTTCCTCACAATCAGTGAGAGTCTACACCCATACAATTTTGGAACCGTAGGTCTTTCCACTCGTAAGATATGAGAAGAATAATTTTCTTCGATTTTTTCTTGAGTTAAATCGTCACCATAGCAACGCGATTCAAATTAGAAAAAAATCCTTCATGATTTCAAATGACCCATGTCTTTTCATTATTCTGACTGATTTTGAACCAAATCAGGTGAAAGTAAAGGACAAAATATTAGTGATTTCCAAAAGTGACACACTTCCTGCTGCCACTTGGTGGCGCTATGACATAGACTCATGATTGACATATGATGTGATCAGCTTCCTACTCTTAACATACCTGTAACGTTTCATGTGCATAACTTAATGTACACAGAAGTTATTAGCCACTTCCTGTTTCATTTTATTCGCCATAATTTTAAAGCGTCGCCACGGCCGAACCCTTCAAGGTATCAAAAAGATCTCTGCAATTTTGCATCGGCAACTTGTTTAGATCATATTTAGCTGGTTTGGTGCGAATTGTAAAAAGTTCCTAGGAGGAGTATTTCAAATTCCATTGGGTGCGTTTTGCAAACAACTCAAAATAACTCACTTCCTGTTGATTAGACCTGATAACATGCAGCACGAAACTTGTTCAGTTTGATGAGATCTAAATGTTCACCGAGTTTTATAAGTATACGTGCAAGTGTGTCTGAGCTATAAGGCAAGACTCTGTAGGGGGCGCTGTGCGGGGCGTGTGCGACGCCCCGGGACGAGCCCCACTGAGAACCTGTTGGCCGCAGATTCCAATCTACGTGCAAATTTTGGTGAGTTTTTGAGTATGTTAAGAGGCCCGAAAGTGCCCGGATGATTGAAAGAAAAATAATAAAAAAAAGAAAAAAAAAAAAAATAATAATTAAAGTTGCAAGCAACGATGACGGGCCCAAGCAACGGGCGCGGTCCCCACCCCGGGCGCACCGCACAACCTGCGTGTTATTCGAGTGTGTCAAAACCTCAAAAAAGTCATTGGCACCCGGTTGCACCGCAGAACTTGCACACAGAACGTCACACATCATACTGGGCTAATATCAGTTTGGGCCCTAAATATTTGTGTGTGTGTGTGTGTGTGTGTGTGTGTGTGTGAGACTAGTTAATGTGTCAGTCTGTCTCTGATGAGTAAATGTGTTTTTGTGTGTTTGTGTGTGTGTGGTGTGTGAATCTGTGTGTTAACATTAGTGATGTGTGTGTTAGTATGTCCAAGACATGTGACTTGTTAGTGGATGTGTGTGTTTCTGCGTGAGACAGAGATGCGAGTGTGTGAGTGTTATAATTTGTGATGTTATAATGTGTGAGTATGTAGGTGCTCATTTGTGTGATGTACGAGTGTATTTGTTTGTGTGTGCATGCATGTGTGTGCGTGTGTGTGAGATGTGTTTGTGTGTGTGTGTGTGTGTGTGTGTGTGTTTATTTAGTGTGTTAGCATTAGTGATGTGTGCTTGTGTATGTTTGTGTGTATGGTGTGTTCAAATATTAGTGATTTGAGTGTGATTAATAATTGTTCGGTGTAAGTTTAAGACATTATCACGGCTGACCCGTTTGAGATATCAACATGTGTGATGTGTGTGTGAGAGTGAGGGAGAGAGGTGTGTGACAGTGATGTGATGTGATGTGATTTGTGTGTGTGTGTGTGTGTGTGTGTGCGTGTGTGTGTGTGTGCGAGGTTTAGTGTGTGGGAGGTTTAGTGAGTGTGAGAGTGAGGGACAGAGGTGTGTGAGATGTAGATGTGTCAGTCTGTGTGTGACGAGTAAATGTGCTTGTGTTTGTGTATATGGAGTGTGTGTGTGTGTGTGTGTGTGTGGTTGTTTGTGTGTATGGTGTGTGAGTGTGTTAACATTAGTGATGTGTGTTATTAATAATGTTTCGGTGTAAGTTTAAGGATGTTCCTGAATGTGATGTCACTGTCCGTGTCACTGAATATGATGAGTGTGAGTGTGTGTCTGTCGTGAGAGATGTGTGCTATAGATGCGCAGGAGCCTCTTGTTTTCCTAAGGATCTTTTTCCTTTTTCATGATATATTGATTTTTATTTAGTCAGGTCACATTAGTGACGTGTGCTTGTGATGTGTGTGTGTGTGTGTGTGTGTGTGCATGTAGGATAGTTAGTGTGTTCATATTGTGTATTTGTCGGGATGTGTACATGACCGATGTGTAGAGTGTGTGTGTGTGTTTAGAATGTGTGGTCTGGTGTGTATATCGCCGCGCTTGTCCACCAGACTCAATGTTGTACAGTTGGCAATTTAAATGTTTGTATTGTTTATTTTTTATGATTTCTGCATATATTTAAATTGTAAACATGAAGCCATAGTAAAGGAGAAGGGGAAAGACCTGACTGCAGAATACCTGCCTACTACTGCCATCTACTGGACATATTTTATTACTGCAGGAGTCAGTACAGAAAGTTCAGGACAAGGATGATAAATATACTGTAAAAAAATTGTTGGGAGCTGTATGAGCGTCACAAAAACATGAAACTCAAGGAATCTACTCAGAAGCAGTTGTTCTTTCTACATAAAATGTTTGGGCACATTAGGACTTTCCACTTGGTGGATATAAGTATCTTATGTTTGCTCCAAATGATATGTTGCCATAGCAACACTATTCAACGTATCAAAAAGTCCTTTACAGTGTGTCATCAGCCGTGTCTTCCAATTATTGTGCCTGATTTTGAAGCCAATTTGCTGAAAATTAGCCACAAAAGAATTTAATTTCTGAAAGTAGACACTTTCTGCTGCCAGTTGGTGGCGCTATGACTGAGACTCACGGGACCCATGTCACTGTGAGCAGGACTCTTCTCTTAACCTACTGCTGAGGTTTGATGAACGTCACTCAATTAAGACAGAAGTTATTAGCCACTTCCTGTTTCCTGTTATTCGCCGTGGCCCTTAAAGCTACGGGCCGTGTTTCAAATGTGTGTGTGTGTTTATAACACGAAATAACAACAGCAAAAGATAATAGTGACAGTCACAATAACATATTGATTCTAGGCATACTTACTAAGAATACACACACACACACACACACACACATGTAAATATATATATATATATATATCGTGACCTCGCGGGCATAATAACTTGTTACCGGAACAGATAAAATGTCCATTGTTAATATAGTTAAAGACTTCACACTTACTGTTGAATTCACGCACAAAACTTGATCCAAAGGGCGATTTGTAAACAATTAAACAGTCCATAAACAACTATTCAGCGGCAGCGTTTGTGTCAGTCCGCTTCACCAAAACTCAAATCTGTGAGGGAGGGGGAGGTCACGTGTGTCTGTGTCTCTTCGTGAGTGTGGGATGTGTGGTGTGATACCTCCATCTAGTGGCCATAGTTTAGTACTGCAGGAGTTAGTTTATGCAATTTAAAGCAATTAGTTAATAAACAAAATATTGTTGGGAGGCGTATGAGCATAACAAAATCGTGAAACTCAAGAAATTTACTCAGAACCAGTTGTACCTTCTATGTAAAATGTTTGGAGACATTAGGACTTTCCACTTGTTGGATATGAGTATCCTAGTTTTCCTTAAAATTTTACCTTGCCATAGCAACACTATTCAACGTATCAAAAAGTCCTTTACAGTGTGACATCAGCCGTGTCTTCCAATTATTGTGCCTGATTTTGAAGCCAATTTGCTGAAAATTAACCACAAAAGAATTTAATTTCTGAAAGTAGACACTTTCTGCTGCCAGTTGGTGGCGCTATGACTGAGACTCACGGGACCCATGTCACTGTGAGCAGGACTCTTCTCTTAACCTACTGCTGAGGTTTGATGAATGTCACTCAATTTATACAGAAGTTATTAGCCACTTCCTGTTTCCTGTTATTCGCCGTATTTTTAAGGGCTCGCCACGGCCGACCCGTTTAAGATATCAACCAGCCGTTCACAAAATTAGATCCTCAATGTCTTGAGATTATATTAGACCCTGTTTGGTCAAAAACATATGAATCCTGTAAGAGTAGTATATCACATTCCAATGGGTGCGTTTTTCAAACAACGCAAAATAACCGACTTCCTGTTCAGCGGATTCCATGACATGGGTTATGCAAGTTGTTCACCTCAATGAGATCTAAATTTATACTGGGTCTCATTCATATATGTGAAAGTGGATATGAGTTATGCAGCTTAAACTTTACAAAGTTCCAGGGGGCGCTGTACAGGCCCTGTGGCACGCCCGGGCTCCAGGCTCTCAGGGCTTCCTCACAATCAGTGAGAGTCTACACCCATACAATTTTGGAACCGTAGGTCTTTCCACTTGTAAGATATGAGAAGAATAATTTTCTTCGATTTTTTCTTGAGTTAAATCGTCACCATAGCAACGCGATTCAAATTAGAAAAAAATCCATCATGATTTCAAATGACCCATGTCTTTTCATTATTCTGACTGATTTTGAACCAAATCAGGTGAAAGTAAAGGACAAAATATTACTGATTTCCAAAAGTGACACACTTCCTGCTGCCACTTGGTGGCGCTATGGCATAGACTCATGATTGTCATATGATGTGATCAGCTTCCTACTCTTAACATACCTGTAAAGTTTCATGTGCCTAACTTAATGTACTCAGAAGTTATTAGCCACTTCCTGTTTCATTTTATTCGCCATAATTTTAAAGCGTCGCCACGGCCGAACCGTTCGAGGTATCAAAAAGATCTCTGCAATTTTGCATCGGCAACTTGTTTAGATCATATGTAGCTGGTTTGGTGCGAATTGTAAAAAGTTCCTAGGAGGAGTATTTCAAATTCCATTGGGTGCGTTTTGCAAACAACTCAAAATAACTCACTTCCTGTTGATTAGTCCTGATGACATGCAGCGCCAAACTTGTTCAGTTTGATGAGATCTAAATGTTCACCGAGTTTTATAAGTATACGTGCAAGTGTGTCTGAGCTATAAGGCAAGACTCTGTAGGGGGCGCTGTGCGGGGCGTGTGCGACGCCCCGGGCCGAGCCCCACTGAGGACCTGTTGGCCGCAGATTCCAATCTGTGTGCAAATTTTGGTGAGTTTTTGAGTATGTTAAGAGGCCCGAAAGTGCCCGGATGATTGAAAGAAAAATAATAAAAAGAAAAAAAAAAAAAAAAAAAAAAATAATAATAATCCTAACGAAAACAATAGGGCCCTGCGCACTCAGTGCTTGGGCCCTAATTAAAGTTGCAAGCAACGATGACGGGCCCAAGCAACGGGCGCGGTCCCCACCCCGGGCGCACCGCACAACCTGCGTGTTATTCGAGTGTGTCAAAACCTCGAAAAAGTCATCGGCACCCGGTTGCACCGCAGAACTTGCACACAGAACGTCACACATCATACTGGGCTAATATCAGTTTGGGCCCTAAATATTTGTGTGTGTGTGTGTGTGTGTGTGTGTGTGGGTGTGGGTGTGACTAGTTAATGTGTCAGTCTGTCTCTGATGAGTAAATGTGTTTTTGTGTGTTTGTGTGTGTGTGGTGTGTGAATCTGTGTGTTAACATTAGTGATGTGTGTGTTAGTATGTCCAAGACATGTGACTTGTTAGTGGATGTGTGTGTTTCTGCGTGAGACAGAGATGTGAGTGTGTGAGTGTTATAATTTGTGATGTTATAATGTGTGAGTATGTAGGTGCTCATTTGTGTGATGTACGAGTGTATTTGTTTGTGTGTGCATGCATGTGTGTGCGTGTGTGTGAGATGTGTTTGTGTGTGTGTGTGTGTGTGTGTGTTTATTTAGTGTGTTAACATTAGTGATGTGTGCTTGTGTATGTTTGTGTGTATGGTGTGTTCAAATATTAGTGATTTGTGTGTGATTAATAATTGTTCGGTGTAAGTTTAAGACATTATCACGGCTGACCCGTTTGAGATATCAACATGTGTGATGTGTGTGTGAGAGTGAGGGAGAGAGGTGTGTGACAGTGATGTGATGTGATGTGATTTGTGTGTGTGTGTGTGTGTGTGTGTGTGTGTGTGTGTGCGTGTGTGTGTGTGCATGTGTATGTGGGAGGTTTAGTGTGTGGGAGGTTTAGTGTGTGTGAGAGTGAGGGACAGAGGTGTGTGAGATGTAGATGTGTCAGTCTGTGTGTGACGAGTAAATGTGCTTGTGTTTGTGTATATGGAGTGTGTGTGTGTGTGTGTGTGTGTGTGTGTGTGTGTGTGTGTGGTTGTTTGTGTGTATGGTGTGTGAGTCTGTGTTAACATTAGTGATGTGTGTTATTAATAATGTTTTGGTGTAAGTTTAAGGATGTTCCTGAATGTGATGTCACTGTCCGTGTCACTGAATATGATGAGTGTGAGTGTGTGTCTGTCGTGAGAGATGTGTGCTATAGATGCGCAGGAGCCTCTTGTTTTCCTAAGGATCTTTTTCCTTTTTCATGATATATTGATTTTTATTTAGTCAGGTCACATTAGTGACGTGTGCTTGTGATGTGTGTGTGTGTGTGTGTGTGTGCATGTAGGATAGTTAGTGTGTTCATATTGTGTATTTGTCGGGATGTGTACATGACCGATGTGTAGAGTGTGTGTGTGTGTGTGTGTGTGTGTGTGTGTGTGTTTAGAATGTGTGGTCTGGTGTGTATATCGCCGCGCTTGTCCACCAGACTCAATGTTGCACAGTGGGCAATTTAAATGTTTGTATTGTTTATTTTTTATAATTTCTGCATATGTTTAAATTGTAAACATGAAGCCATAGTAAATGAGAAGGGGAAAGACCTGACTGCAGAATACCTGCCTACTACTGCCATCTACTGGACATATTTTATTACTGCAGGAGTGTGTGCAGAAAATTCAGACCAAGGCTGATAAATATACTGTAAAAATTGTTGGGAGCTGTGTGAGCATCACAAAAACATGAAACTCAAGAAATCTACTCAGAACCAGTTGTTTTTTCTACCTAAAATGTTTGGGAACATTAGGACTTTCCACTTGGTGGATATAAGTATCTTATATTTGCTCAAAATGATATGTTGCCATAGCAACACTATTCAACGTATCAAAAAGTCCTTTACAGTGTGACATCAGCCGTGTCTTCCAATTATTGTGCCTGACTCTGAAGCCAATTTGCTGAAAATTAGCCACAAAAGAATTTAATTTCTGAAAGTAGACACTTTCTGCTGCCAGTTGGTGGCGCTATGACTGAGACTCACAGGACCCATGTCACTGTGAGCAGGATTCTTCTCTTAACCTACCGCTGAGGTTTGATGAACGTCACACAATTTATACAGAAGTTATTAGCCACTTCCTGTTTCCTGTTATTCGCCGTAGGTTTAAGGGCTCGCCACGGCCGACCCGTTTAAGATATCAACCAGCCCTTCACAATATTAGATCCTCAATGTCTTGAGATTATATTAGACCCTGTTTGGTCAAAAACATATGAATCCTGTAAGAGTAGTATATCACATTCCAATGGGTGCGTTTTTCAAACAACGCCAAATAACCGACTTCCTGTTCAGCGGATTCCATGACATGGGTTATGCAAGTTGTTCACCTCAATGAGATCTAAATTTATACTGGGTCTCATTCATATATGTGAAAGTGGATATGAGTTATGCAGCTTAAACTTTACAAAGTTCCAGGGGGCGCTGTACAGGCCCTGTGGCACGCCCGGGCTCCAGGCTCTCAGGGCTTCCTCACAATCAGTGAGAGTCTACACCCATACAATTTTGGAACCGTAGGTCTTTCCACTCGTAAGATATGAGAAGAATCATTTTCTTCGATTTTTTCTTGAGTTAAATCGTCACCATAGCAACACGATTCAAATTAGAAAAAAATCCTTCATGATTTCAAATGACCCATGTCTTTTCATTATTCTGACTGATTTTGAACCAAATCAGGTGAAAGTAAAGGACAAAATATTACTGATTTCCAAAAGTGACACACTTCCTGCTGCCACTTGGTGGCGCTATGACATAGACTCATGATTGTCATATG